>VWYH01008419.1:275254-374763 GCA_013399365.1 Pampusana beccarii
GGGCCCACAACTGGACACAATATTCCAGATGTGGTCTCACCAGGGCAGAGTAGAGGGGCAGGAGAACATCTCTCGACCTACTGACCAGGTTCTAATCCAGCCCAGGTCCCATTGGCCTTCCTGGCCACAAGGGCCCAGTGCTGGCTCATGGTCACCCTGCTGTCCCCAGGACCCCCAGATCCCTTTCCCCTACACTGCTCTCCAACAGGTCCTTCCCCAACTTATACTGGAACCTGGGGTTGTTCCTGCCCAGATCCAAGACTCTACACTTGCCCTTGTTATATTTCATTACATTTTTCCCTGCCCAGCTCTCCAGCCTGTCCAGGTCTCTGATGGCAGCACAGCCTCTGGCGTGTCAGCCACTCCTCCCAGCTTGGTGCCATCAGCAAACTTGCTGATAGTCACTTTATTCGCTCACCCAAGTTGTCGATGAATATATCAAATAGTACTGGTCCCAGTATTCAAATCCTTCCTAGGTCCTACACACCACTAGGGTATCTCCCCACAGCGATGCTCGATATCTCAAGTGTGTGGAGCTTTTATTAAGCTAATGCACAATATCCAAATTTGGCTGGGTTTCTGCACCGTGGTGGCACTGTGCACCAGGCAAGGCCTTCAGGGCTCTGCAGCACTGTGGAATATTAATAACAGAGCCAGAAAGGTCTAAAGGGACTGATTCTGAACCCAAGTGAATAAGATCTAATGGACCTGTGCTGCATCTTACAGCATTCTCACCCAGGATTTCTCCAATGAAACTTATTCTACATGATGAAGAACCGAGTGTGTGTGAAAACAGGAACTTCAGTCACTCACTAACTGTAGAATAAAACACAAATTCAAAATATCTCCGATATGTAATCACTAGAATTTTCAAGACCAACATTAACAGAATGCGTTTGTGCTAATTTCCACAACACTCACCAAAAGAAAACTCTCTTCCTCGGGGCTTGAAACTCGTATTGGACCCATTGGTTTGCGAATTAGTTCGAACATCTGGTGTTTGTGGTTTGTTAGGACCTGTAAAAAGACATTAGATATATACATGCAGACAGCAGAAGCAAGCCATCATATGAAAATAACAACGCATCAAACTTGATTACTAGAGAAAACTTAAATTCTGAATCAAGAATAGAATAATAAAAAAACCCCTTAAGAACTAATTCTAGGGTTTTATTTGAGCATTTGATACTACTGATCACAGCTGTGGTGTCTCTGCTCAGGACTGCATCAGCTTCCACATCTCTGCTTGGAAATAAAGGCCCAAGGAAACTGTTACACTCCAACATTCTACATAATCACCATCTGCACAGAACCCACTGTTATTCAGAAACAAAAAATAAAATTGTTTCTATACAAAAGTTTACCTGGAGCCCTGAAATGAAACTGAGTTTGCTACATGAGGTGCATATGTAAGTTAACTATGGGTTATGAAAACTGAGAAGAACAGAAAACATTAGAAGAATAGAGCAGTAGAAGAACATTTAATGATATTCCTTCCATACCTTCTTCAACAGTAACTTCAATCTCTGGAACCTTTGAATTCCCTGCAGGACTTCGTGACCTTTTCGATCTCTTTGGACTCATTGCTGGAAGTCAACATAATAAAAGGTGTAAAACACGAATGCTCTACAGTTGTATACCCTGCATGGCTAATGGAAAAGCAGCAGCATTCTGAAAATTCCAACAGACTGAAGAATCACTTGTGTTTGTACTAAGTACAGTCCGCATTGTAAAATCTGAACAATACAGTGATGCTCACAGTCTTAAAAAGTAGGTTTAGTACCCTTAAAAAAGGCAGGTATCACACCTAGATTTTCACTCCATTAATTCAGAACAGAAGACTTTGTTGTTTCTAAGTGTGAGGGACAGCTTTGGTACTTTTTATTATCTAAGTAACAAAACTATTAACTTCAGAATTATTTTTTTTTTAACAGACAACTTAAACTTAAAAGACTCTTATTCTTACAAAACTTCATTGTTATTTACTTCAGTTCACAGCTGTAAGTTAAATATGGTTTAGATATTAATAGCAAAGTAAAACTTGTCAAAATTGAGTAAATTAAATTTCCTGTATTGGGATAGCCTTAAGTAAAAAAAAAAAAAGGTGAATGTATTTTTTGAATAACTTTTCCAAATCATAGCAGATTTATAGGCTACTATACGAGATCATATTAAATAATGTCTATTGTTTGCGACACCTGTTTTTTTTCAACCACAACAATCTCTCAGTCTGCTAAGGAAGCAGAAAGTAAATATTTATTAATTGATGGCAGCAAATAATAATTAATGGTTTACCTCTGGTGTTTATTTTACTGGCCAGTCCTGGAGGCAAATAGGAAGTGACAAGCTCAGGCCTAAAAGTTGAACAGAACACGATCCAATCAACAACACACGCAAGAAAAATAATACCACAAAACGTAACAAATTACTTGGAATTCAGTTGAGTTCCAATTTACATAACATCAGCTCTCTATAAGAAAGTTTGCTAGAGGTGGAGGTGACTCTTCACCAACTATAACCACGAACAGTTAGAAAATATAAAACTCCATTTTCTACTCTGTAATTTTCTTTTGGGTTTATTTTTCCAGGTACAAGGCCAATTTTTCCCCTAGATCCTTGTAACATGAAACATGCAATTTACATGTCTATACAAGTTAAATAAGGAAGCTATATCCTTTTATGAGGTAAAACATATGAGCAAAATATTCTTTCTGTTTCATGGAAAGTGAATTTAGGTAGCATTTAAAGCCTAAAGTTGCTGGGAAGAAAAATCAATTAACTTCAAAATCAGGAGTAAAAAAAAAAAACCAACAAAAAAACCAAAACTGAATTACAAACATACTTTTTAACAACAAATCTGATTTTGCCGCTCCCACGGACGATCCTTTCAAGGCGTGGAATTCCGAACCAGGTGGGACTCCGGAAGGGGATTCCTTCGGGCAAGCCTTCGACACACAGGTACTCAGGGTTTGACTCAAATACAGGATAGGGAACCTTCACCGCCTCTGAAAGCCCCAGGGCTTGGGCTGAAAACAGAGAATTAACGATAGTTTACACACTCAAACGGGTGCTATTTGATCTCAAGTGATTCTGAGGAGCTCGGTTTACAGAAGCTCTGCCACTCAGAGATAACAAAAAAAGCCCAAGAGAAATATTAAAATAGATTTTCTATTATTTTCTGTAGAATAACTGCAAATTGGACTTGGTCCATGTTGTTACAAAAAACATCTAAGGCTGCAGTGCCAAATATTTTTTTCTGAGAACTTTTTTCATCCAAAAGCTTTTTGTGCACATATCATTTCTTGTCACACAACTGGAAAAACTATGGCCTAGGACGTTGTTATAAAGTCATTTATGTCAGTTATAGGAAAGAGTCAGTGAAAAGCAGGTAAGAGTACTCAAGATTTTCATATTTACCCTAGTACAATTTTGATGTTTAAATAAGTGCAGTACAGTAAAATTTATAACTCTTTACAGGTGAGTTTTAAAATGCAGCAGCATTATAAAACAGTTCATTTAACATGTAACTTACCAAACTTCATATTAAATATCTCTTCTACTTGTTTTCTCAGCTTTGTGATCCTGACATTCCAATCGTCTTTCACTGAAAATCAGAAATGTGTATATGTCAGAGTATTACCCAGTTCTAGATGAAGTGGTACATCCAAACACATTTCTTTCAACACAAGAACTTGTAAACTATCAACACAATGACATCTGAGTAGACAAGGACACATGAGTAATGATTATTAATGGCAGCTTAAATGATACACACGATTGCCTCTACATAACAGAACATCATTTATATAGAGTCACAAATTTCAAACATTGGCCCAAATGGGAGAACTTGCTCTTCAGAGCCTTGAGATGCAGGAAGAAATTACTCCTGTGGCTCTTACGAAGTTGGAATTAATTAATCGTACTGCATAAGAATAATGCTCTTTAGAACAGAAGATGAGGATTTAAAGAGTGCTTTGCTAAACATTTTGATTAGCATGAAAAAATCATCTTCAGTTGTGCTCTCTGTTGTCAATAAAAGCCAATTATAGGAGTGTTAGCCAGAGCAGGCAATTTGTAGCTTAGGTAGAGAAGAAAGCAAAGGACACTAGCAGCAATAAAAAGCACTTCATTTCTGACAAACAACACCATAATTCATTACTTTTCATCATAAACCACAAATAACAACTAACCACTACTGAGCTAACACCACTCAGAGTTGTGGACAGCATGCACGAGGGAAGCTATACAGAAATCTTTTGTTTCCGAATTGTATTTTCAACTAAAAAAAAAAAAAAAAATCACCTGATCTTGTTCATTTTTAGCTTCTTACATTTTCAAGGCAAGATGCACTGATATTTTTTGCAATTCCACCTACTTATTTGATAGATTTCACACGTATTTAACACTGGCATGTGTGTTTATACTTATTCACGTGTTGTAGTCTTACTGGCAAAGGAGTTAGACTAATTTACTTTAAAAAAAATAACATGATCCAGAAAGCCACCCACGTTCACAATGACCCATTTATCCTTTTCAGACCTCGCGAAGAGCGTGTCAGCACACCCGTCACTGAATGGTTACGTGTTGAAAAATGGTGCACTGACCCAAAACGTGTTTCCCGCCAAATGCCACGATTCCCACCCGGAGACTCTTACCTAGAGTGTTCGGCTTGGGCTGAATCACTTCGGCTGAAGGGAGACTGAGCAGCTCTGGCCTGCAACCAGAAAACAAACCACCTGTCCATTCTCGACATAAATTAAACACCAGTACTTATTATGACACTAATTGAAAAGTTTGGGTTTTTCTATTATGTATTTCACACTTGCGAACATGCTACAAAGATATTTTTAAAGAGTCGTCTGGATTGCAAATACCTACTTTATAATGCAGAATATTTAATCTGCCTATTTGGTAACCAAACGCTTCATGACTTAATGGAACCAATTGCTTGATTACACAAAGGGTGTTTTGTTTGGCCTGTTTCTTAAAAAGAAAAAAAGAAGTGTTTAGGCATTAAAACAAACACGTACCTTTTGATCACAAATTTTATTCTGTTGCCCACTTGAATTATTTTTTCAAGGCGAGGGATTCCGTACCAGGAGGGGCTCCTAAAGGGGATGTTCTCTGGCAGCCCTTCGACGTAGAGCTCAGTAGGATGGGCCTCAAACTTCTGGTAGGGAACAGCTTTTGGCTCCGTGCTCCCCAGGGCCTCGGCTGTTAGAACAAAACACACCCAGTAACTGGACAGTTTGGCCATCAACTTTTGTTTTTTTTTCCAACAGTTTGGTCATCAGTCCAACAGTCCAAGTCTCAGCGTATCAAAACCATAAAAATTTACCATATTGGATCATGTTGCCATTGGGCATTCGCAATGCCGGGCTGAAGATTACTGGGTTCCTCACTGGGGCATACTACAATGGTTTTATCTGAAGTTTTTAATATATTATAGAGCATCATGCAACACTTTATTTTAGTTCTTATGCAGTTGACTTTTTTTTTTAATATTGGAGAGAACATAAAAGTTCACCCAGAAATGTTCTAATACTAATTTTAATGATACCGCAATGAATATAAGTAAGTGAATAGCTTTATTCACCATCAAAGGAAAAAAACAAACAAAACAAATAGGAAGGAATTGAGAGCAATTAGAAGAGCTATACATAAGACATGTTTTTTTAAACTATGAATTTACCATGTTGTATAAGCAGTAGAATAACACATTCCTTTTCACTCAACTGCCAGGGGACTTTAAATATTTGAAAAGTGATCAAAGGTCTCATTCATGTAGAAGTTCAAAGGAAATAATGAAAGGAACCTTCAAGAAATACAAAGCCATGAAAGAAAATAATACTACTGTACTCACCAAACTTTTTAGAGAAGAGTTGATCTACCACCTTTCTCAGTTTGGTGATCCTGGCGTACCAGTCCTCTTTCACTGTATGTGAGAGGGACACAGAACAAAACCAACATTCCCTCGTTATTTCCAGTTGTTCGGTTTATAGCAGGCACAGCTACCCTGCATTTTCAGGTAACCCAGAAAATAGTACACAGAAGATTCAACTTGGAACAGGGAAAATTCATTATAAAAAAAAAAGAATATTAAAACCGTGCAAAAATCCATTGAACAAGTGACGTTGCTCATGGTACAAAATGCACACAGTGTACTGGCAGGAAGAACTGCGATGCTGCCATCATCTGCCCCCAAATCTGTACATCCCATTTGGAGATGGGATTAGATTTTTCGCCAGTTTCATTTTCTAAAAAAATATCTTGATATTCAGTACAGAATTTAGTAGCATGTGGGATGAAAACTTTCACTAAGCGCTGACAACCCCAAACCAAGATGTTACAAACGGGTGCACTCAGCAGTTTGCTCCTTGCTGTATATTCTTGTTGAACTTCCAGCACCCACTTCTCCCACCGTTCATGGACAATACTTTTTAAACGGTGATTAATAATGATATCAAATTATTCTGGGGATTCTGTCATTCTTCTTGAGATGACAAGTAACTTAGTTCCAACTCTCCAAAATGTTTCCTCAACACTACCCGAGACATGAGTTTTCTTAGCTACAGGGCTTTTACGGGATATGTAACGTACCTGCTTTGTCTTCATGATGAGCATAACCATATTAAATATGACAAAAACAGAGAAAAGGGCTAATTAAAAAACCCACAGAAGAGTACAGTTAAGTCATTAATCTACCTACTATTTTTGTAGTCAAATTTGGTGCTCAAAGGAACAGCAGGTTATTAAGATTCAAGACATTAGGTTGACTTATACTGCAGGAAAAGTTTAATTCCTACACACAGGCTGAAGCGACATCCCTCTGACATAATTTCTTCGCTTAGTTTAGATCCTTAATGTTCACTTTAAGTACAGCCTTTGATAAAACTTCTTACAACAGAAGACTATGAGTATATAATACAACATAATCGTGCTGCAGTGGTGCAGACACGAGCATTTAATTGCTTGTGTCCCTGTCTGAACTAACCATTTCGCTGCTATTATTACAAATTCACAGTTCAGCCAGGCTGAGATTGTCAGTTAGCATTTTGGAGTTGGAATCAATTTGTTTGCTACCACTCATTCATGCCTACAAGCTTTCAACACTTGGCTTAATTGGACAATTGAAAAAATGCCCTGAAGCCCAAGAGACTGCAGAATACAACTGAAAACACAAGTCCTGCAAAGTAATTTACCAACTAATGCCCAAAGGCGTAATGATATCAAAACTTCTTTTTTTTTTCTCCATACTAAACTTTTTTTCTCCCAACTTGTGAGGAAACGAGTTTGTGGGTGCAATTGTAACAAAGTCTGTTCTTGTAGTCTTGGTTTTACACGGGCATTTTTGTTACCTTTGGATGGGGGCTCGATGGAGACAAAACCTGCAAGAGCATCTGCTGAAAAGTATTGCTGACAGCAGAAGTGGTAAGAACACACTGTTTGCATGAAAATGGAGTCCTGTCTTCCGAGCAAGTCAGACGCAACAATAACTGTCACTATAAACAGTATGTGCATTACGGCATTTCAATTAATCTAATTTTGGCAAATACCATATATAAGTAATTACTCCATGTTACAAACAGTTCCCTACCCAGTAAACTCTATCAGCTATGGAAAATAATGCCTTTTCTCTATATCTCAATGGACTAACATTAGCTCGTTATTTTTCCTTCTGGCCAGCGGAATTAAATCAGCTGATAGTGTCACTAACACTGGCTTGGAGAGCCAGTGGAAAACCGCTGTGACTTTGTAGCTAAAGAAAATTCAAAACAAGAGGAATTATTTACAATCTGTTATTAGCAAAAGCAAAAGACCAACAAATCGGGAAATCGTGTTGTACTTGTACAACTCACACGTTTGAAGACCTACCTCCTGCAACTGGTTTGTCCAACGGTACATCTTCTTGCGTCAAATTCAGAAGCTCGTGCCTAAAAGATTGAAGTGACACACTTTAGTGACATACACTTTCATAAACCAGAATTGACAGCCCACAGTTACCAGATTAGAAAAAAAACCACCGGGGGCATCACGACCCCCAACGTTAAATTCTAATTAACACCAAAGTATTGTAAGAGCTGATTGGAATCCTACTAACAAAAACATTTTTGATACCTGATACGCATATTCGCCTGAGCCATAACATTTCACGGTCACATCCAGATTACATTAAAAGTACCTGGGAAGTCTAAGATGCACTTGATCAGAAACAAAGTTCCAACATGTATTACAACTGCAGAGGGTAAAACAGTACAAAGAGATCTGCCCACGACAAGAAGTCCGTAGTATTGAAGAGAAATGTTCTGTGTGGTGCTCTGTGGATCTGATAAGCTGAATTTATCCAAGTGAACATCAACTAGAAATTACCGATCAGTGCTGCACAACAAGCGGTCAGCAGAAATCAGTCTCGAAGTTCTTGAGGATAAAATGAAGCAGAGTGGAGGCAGTAGAAAACAATGAATACTATAGGGACAAAAATGCAGAATTCCTTACTTTTTAATCACAAAGCGGATTCGCTCCTTTGCTAGAAGTATCCTCTCCAGACGGGGAATGCCGTACGTGGAGGGACGCCTGAAGGGAATTCCTTCTGGCAGCCCTTCCACATACAAATCTTCCACATGGGACTGGAAGAGTGGGTACGGGACAGACACGGGACCTTTCGCTTTTATAGCTTGAGCTTCAAGAAGAAAGGAGAAGAAAAAAAACATTAGACTAGCTTGTGGCTCTACTCTGTTTGATATCACCCCGAAAGCTTTCAAATTAGCAGACAGGGATATTTAAACATGCATGCATTCCTATTTGGGGGGGGTTGTTTTTGTTTTATAGCAAAATCACTCTAATTCACAGTAAACAAGCTGCAGACTGCATACATATGCAGATTCTCCTCTTTTCCCTTTACTCTGTAAATGTTTAATAACAGAGACTGCACCTGTTACAGTGAAGTTTCACAGTATTTTGGTTTTGTTTAATAACACATTTTGAAAGATGAAATTATCTAGACTTAATTACAGACCAAACATTTCATTAGCTCTGATTATTATTATTTGTTACTACTATTGGGTTACAAGAGTCACTAATGCCTTGGAGGAGTGGCACAAATCCCTTCTTTTGAGTGAATTCCTAAAGCTTCAGATATTTTAGAAATGCAAGGAATCACTAATAAAAAAACCAATGCACTTCTAACATCATCACAAAAAAGCATGGCCCTACTAATGAAATCTTTGAAGCAAATGAAAAGCAAATAACAGATTCACCCACAGCTGGAAAATAACCTCCATGTATTTCTTTAAGTGATGAGAAGCACAATCCCATCAATACACCCATCAGGCTGGCAAATACTGGAGAGTGGCCCAATGGTTTGCAAATACCAAAAGGGCTGATTTCTTTATACTCACGAGGGTACGTTAATTTTGTAGGCCACGCAACAAGAATTCTCTATTACCATCTGACTGGTCTGCAAATAGTTTGGTACATTCTGTTGGTTTGCTATGGAAATGAGATGCAAAAAAAATTATCCGAGGAGAGAAAGGCCAAGCTAAGGCCAAATTAGAGTCCAGTGATGTGGCAGCATTTCTGAAAGCAAAACTACTCAGGGCACCTTTTCAAGCAACTGACCGTATCATGAAGTTGGCCTGTGGTTCAGACATCGGTGTATACAAAACACGTTAACTCAGAAATTCTTAAAGGCAGTAAGACAATGTAGGTTTTAAAGGCATTTGGGTAAGATATTCTTCGAACCACTTGGAACCAGAACAGTTCTAGGTCTGTTCATCACAAAAGAGGGAAGCTTTGAAAACACTGTGTGTATCTTAGGCTTGTTCTCTGATGAGAATCGAATACCAACATTTTAGAAAACCGTGAGAAGAACCTTGTTTCAACTAGACTTGGTTTTAACTGCCAACTATAAGATGGCCCAAACTGGAGTGCTCTGGGAATTCTGGACATCCGTAACTCATTTCACGAAATAGGAAACTGCATGTCCATACAAATAGAAAGCACTGGAATCTGGTATGGAATTGGGTCATGAATGTTATCATCCATGGGGAAAAACGGGAACATTTAATACCATACAGCCTGCTGTGGCAAGTCAGGAACAGCTCCGTATTCAGAGGCCACAGGAGATTTTTAGGCTGACTACATGCTAACACCAAAATCAAAATTAAAGCAATTCACCAAGAATGGTGCTCCTTTCTAGAGCAATTCAAATACTGCGAATCAGATTCTGAACTGTTTTTACTCTGTGTGAGTTGCTTTGAGCGGGCTGTTAAAATGTCAGATGACAGTCACACCCAGTACTTGTAACAACTCCAAATCACAAGGTCCGTTCTGAAAGCACTTCTACTTTTCACGGCAAAGGAGCACCACCATTTATTCTGAAATTTTTGCTGATGCTGATTTAGTCTGCGATACATAGACACAAAATGTGTCTGGGTGCAACATCTGGAGAGAAATTCCAAAGTCTAACACATGTGCTGCTTTTTCTCTCCTTCTTGGAGAATCTTGGAATTGTTGCTTCACTGTACACCAACCATAATCAGAGAGGAACAGTGGTAACATCTCCCCAGAGCCATTTTAAAAGATTATTTCACTTAAGGACTCAGTGTAATCACTGAAAAAAGGCCAGCTCTCAATGTGGGTGCCCACTGGAGCTCCAGGAAACTGAGCACAACTGAAAAAGAAAATCAGGTTTCAGAACGAGGTGCCAAACAGAGGCACCCAATTTTGAAATTACTCTGTGCATCAAAAAAGCTACTTCCCCCAGTTTTAAGTCTCCTGAGCCAACCATAAGACACAAGCCAAAGGGCTGCAATTTACGGTTGCAAGGGCTAGAGGCAATTGTTCGGAAAGGAGTGTAACACATACCGTATTTTTTTTCAAACAGCTCTTCAACTTGCTTTCTTAAGTCCGTAATTCGCGCGTTCCATTTCTCTGCAAAGAAAAGAGAAGGACGTGTCAGACTACAAACAAAACTGAGAATCTCTTGTAAAATCCGTGTTACCGCTACCTGGAAATACGCAGCGTGCTTTTACTGCTCAGTTGCATACAGGTGCCTATGGACTATATCTTAAAGTATATGGATAGTTTCAGAAGGAAAAATGATAGAATGCTTCTGATTTCCTCCAGAACTTCTGCAGGTATTAAATCAAGGTTAAAAAAACAAAACAAAACCAAAACCACAACATAAACCAAGCTAAAGTAACTTCTGAAAACTGTTTCCCTCTGACGGCTCAGTCAGCAGCTCCCACTACTGTTGATAGTCACATAAATCTGGGTGCTGAAAAGCTTAATTATTGAAGCTTGATAAAGCTTACAGCGACTACACGAAGTGCAGATTTGTGCCAAAACAACAAGTACTTGGGTCAGGCGGCATTGTGCCATCCTCTACCTTAATCCAGTATTTCTCAAAGTCCTGATGTTGCAAAACATCCCCATAAATCCTATTTCTGAAAGAAGATAGCGGCTGCACGACAGAAGTTATCCAAATCCAAACGTGTGCTCCATGGAGAGCTGGATTAAACAGCAGAATTTTAACATCTCATTTTCCACCTGTGATAGAGGGCACACGTTTTCGTAGCTTTTTTTTTTTTTACTATCTCAATGCTTTTAGGAAAGTGCCACAACTCTTTTGTAGATGGTACCAGCTGCTGGTTGGCCTTGTAAGGATGAGTTAATACGCAGATGTACTTACAGCTTATTTCTTACACCAAAGACCTGAATCTACAGGGGTCAAAAAATGAGGCCATTCAAGCTGTCAAAAAACCCTCTTATATCCCACAAGACAGAAGACTGAATTTTGACTCCGTATCGAAAGGGGTTTAACTATTCATTTTCAGACCAGCGTACACAACTTTGGTGGCCACATTTAAGTTTGTGTTTTTTAAGGCAATTTCATGGATATCAGGAGGACAGCACGCTTCAGATGTGGGCAAGAATAAGATCTTTTTTAGAGGGAAAAGGGTGTTTTTGCATGCTGCCTTGCTCACTTGAAGAAAAACATTTGCTCTGTCCTAGGGTGTTATCTTCTTGTTCTCAGCCTAAATCTAAAACAATGACTGTGCTGGCTACGAAAAAGAAAAGTTTCTAACTGCACAAGAAAATTAACTCGCTTTCAGTCAGACCAGCACAACGACACAACTGCAAGACACAACTTGAAGCCTTTGAGCTTTTGAGAAAATCTCTAAGAAAGCAAAAAAGCATCGTGGGAAGAGATTTTTACTGACCATGTCAGTTCCTTTCAAAGGTATTTTTAACCTTAAATAGTTGGCTCAGAAAGGTTTTTGAAATCCAATCGCCCTTCTCAAAGATTATCAATTTCTATTGAGCATTTTACCAGACACTTTTCATTCCTCCCCTGCTTGCAATTATTTTGTTTTCCACTTTGTTCTCCTGTTTCCACGAAACCAAGTGCCCAGCGCATTATTCACCCTGTTCCTCAAGGTCACTCGGGGTACCTGATCTCTGACTCAAGACACACACAACATCTCTCCAGCTCCCAGCTATCAAACATGTGGATCTCAGCGCTATGTAAAATACTGAAAGTCCTTATCAGACGAGTCAGTTTTCTCTCTCAAGCACCTGCACCTCCTTTCCAGTCTTCAGAACACATGTGACTCTGGCATTCTGCAGCTATTCAGGACAGAATTCAACACCTCTTGCCTCCTGTCTATTAACTAACGTTAGACTTCACCAGACAAAGGTGCAAAGTCTTCGGAAATGGCCAAACCGCAGCACTGCAACTACCAACAGTTGCTCTATTTTTTCACTACAGTGAATGAAGTCTATTTCTGCAAAACTTCTCACATTCATTTTGTGTTTTAACCGGACCTTGCAACATGATAAACACCACTTTCCGCAGGTGAACCCCAAAAGTGGGTATGAGGGGCAATAACCTCAGTACCACTTAGGAAGCCCAGGAATAAAGATCTCTCAATAACCTGTGAGCTGCAAAACACTGTGATCTAACTGCACAGCTGGTGGTTAAGAACCAAGTTTTCTTGAGAACAGCCCAGAGAGGATCGACCACGTCAGCTCAGAAGCACCAGTGAGCAGATAAGTGGCAACACGTTCTTTAACTGGTCTTTCAACATTGCAAGCTCAACTCAAACTTTCATCATCCTAATATTTTAATACCTTTCCTCTTCGTGTCTAATTAACCCCCCTGTTTATTCCCTTCAAACACTGCTGGCCTGTCAAGCTTAGATACTCCTTTCTACTAAGGGAATATATTCCAGCAAAAGCTTCTGCAGTATTAAATGCTCAATCTTCTCCTCTACTAATGTTGCCACTATGTTCTCCTGACCCCACCAAAACTAACTAATGCTACATGTGGAACTGCCTATTAGCATTAATGATCTTTTGAGAATGGAGATCTCAACAGCGTTTTATTCTTTTTCGCTGAAATTAGCGCGAAATAGCATTTCACACAAAACAGATGTCAGAAGAGCTTCCATGGGGCTTTTTCAATTGACCTCACATCCAAGCATTTCTAATAAACACCTCAAACACTGTGCCAAAGGACATATTCCTGACTGCAGAACCTTACAGAATTACAGATTCATGGGCTATCCGTCTAGAAACCAAACGAAAACAAGAAATAAAAGAGAAGTATGGGGCTACAACAAACCACACGAGACGCATCTTTAACCAGAATAACTACAGTGTGATGATGCATTTCTGCAGCAAGAACTCCATGTCAGGTATCATGAAAGAACGCTGCCACAAAGACCCAACTTTTTGTGTGTCCAAAGGGATCAAAGCAAGCTATTCAGCATAACAGAGTCATTTGGTTATCTTCCCAAACGTGCCTCCCTCAGCACATCTCCATTGTTCACAGCAGTATCAAGAGAGACCGGCCAGACAGGCTCCTGACCTCGCGTCTGCCGTAATTCAGCGCACTAGTAAATTCAGCCTTATCTTGTGCACGAAACCAGCTAACAAAACTCTAGACTTATTATTATTTTATTAAAGTACTTGCAGTGTCTATTTAGGTGGTCACTCTGAATAATGAGAAACAGAGGTAGCCTGTGATCACGATCATCCTGCTGCAATCTACCTACGAAGAGCCCTGGACCCTTAAATGAATATTTGCACTGGTGCGTCTCATTCCTGCAGTGTAAAAACGTCTAATAACTTTTTATAAAACTCAGCAGACACAAAATAATATTTTCTTTTTTTCTTACCAAAATTGAACTCTCTCGCTTTTCTTCTCCCAGTACTGGCAGCTTCATTAGGTGACTCGGTGCTCTTTGCTCTCTTGTTAGGGGGTGAGTAGTCGTCGTCATCATCTTAAAGAAACATACAAATATCACTGTTGTAATGGCCAGAGAACGCATTGGAAATGCTTTGAATTTTAAAGCTGTAATGCAAATATTGAACTGTGCTTCATCAGGGCATCAAATCTTACTAGTTATTTATCTGAGTAACTTTAGAAACCTGCTGGCCTGTGTATCAGGAATTTGCCCAAGAGAGCAGCACAAGGCACAAGACAGCCAAAAGCAAACCTCCTTCTGTACCTCCTAAGGAAAACATTGTGCAGGCACAGATTATATTTTTTATCTAATTAGAAGTATCCTTCCACTGAAACGCAGCGCCTAAGTTTTACCTTGAAGAGCTCAAAGTGCTAAAACTTGTTTCAGACCAATGTAAAACTGATGAACTAGGTATGTTTACCAAGCAGGGCACAATCCAAACTGCAGCCAACGCTGGCACATAGTCCTGGTTATCCAATGCCAAGTAACGCGGGCATTGTAAACCAGTTTTTGGACATCAAAATGCCCAACGACTTGAAATCAATGGACCGGAGAACTGACCTTCGATGGTGACCTCGACCTCGGGATCCTCACTGGTTTCCGAGGCGGCGCGTTGGGAGGGATCTGAAGGGGGAAAACCAGGAGTGCTGAGTGACGGACACAGAAAAGATGTTCGACCAAACACTGTGATTTTGTATTTAAACAAACACTTGTCAAAGAAGTTCCCCGGCTCACTGAAACGTTTTGCATTCACAGCGTGATACAAAAACAGAAACAAAGATATTTTACCATAAGCCTTTGAGCAATTCTGTAGACAAGGGTAAGGAGGTGGGGATTATACTTGTTAAATTGTGTGTGCAGCAGCACAGAGTTGGTGCTAATGACAGTAAGAAATTCCTTATTCTTGGCTTAATAGGATTAATACAATCATAAATATTTTCCCCTTTGTTATCAAGGACTACCGGAAATACAAACAAAGGCTGTGTGCCCCTACAGATGATATATTTCTTTACCATTTATACAGACCCATAGTTGTTGCACTATAATGATTTCCGTAACAGGCTGCAAGGCCAACAGTGAAAAATGAGAGGGAAATTCATCATCACAATGCTTTCGTTGGGGCAGTCTGCACCAACATAATAAATAGGATTAGCCCTATCAATACACAGTGGGAGAAAGAGCAATTTGCATTTAACTGTAGTAAAGTGTAAAAAAAAAAGTGAAGCTAATTATATTGGAATTTTTTTTTTCAAAACGAAGCAGCAGTTCATGATGGAATGTATTTTAATTACTCTCGCAGAGTGATGCTGCAGTTGTGTATTTTGAAGAGCATCTTCTTCCAGACCTCTGTAAGCTGGGAGTAAAATATCACTTGGGGAGCAAATTGGAAGGAATCTCTCTTTCAAAGGCTCTTCTCACGATGTCACGTATAGCAGAAATTCAACAATATCTACAGAGACACCTTATCTATATATATTCAAACTATGTCAAATATATCATCTAGTTCATGGAAAACATAGTAAGATATTTCGATCTAACTCAGAGTGGGTGCTGGGTAGATAACCAGCAAATGCAAAGCACAGCAAAAGGAAAGAAGGTAATGGTTTTTAGCAGATGTGAACATGAAGTATGGTCATAAAAATACCCATCACATCAACTGATCACATGGAACCTTTCCTGAGAGCATCAGAAAAGTTTAAAAAACCAACCAACCAATTTTTTGAAATCAAAGAACAGCACTGGAAAATGGTCCATCCAGTCCAGTACCAAATTCCCGAGAAATAGTCACAATTAAGAGAAACGTGCACAAATGCCAAAGCAGATGGCAACAAAGTTCTGGAAAAAACCTCCCAGATGGGACATGTCTTCCGAAGTATTATTAAACCAACTGGTTTAAACACTAATGTTTAACACCATAAATGTTAACATTTAACAACCTTATCAGCACTAGGTCATTTTTGCTCTTGGGCAAACACACACAGCTCCTCAGCAGCATCTCCGTCACGGTTCTAAACGTCATCACCCACCAGCACTGTTTTCTGAATGGGATTTCATTGCGTTTAAATCAACGCCTTTAGATGCACCCAACCTCAACTATCTGATACTGAATTCTAATCGCATCACGGGCTCCGCTCATCCAACCCCACCAAGCCCTCAGACACCCTTACCAGCCACAGCTGATCTGGGGGTGCCAGGCACGCGTTGATTTTCACTCTGTTTTTCACCATCTCGTCAAGCCGAAAAACAGTGAAAACCCCCAGTGATACAACCCAAAAGGTATGTTCATATATCCCTGATATTTTTCTTCACAGAAAACAGTCATTTCTGCAAATCTTCCGTATCACAGGCTGTAGCTTTCAGTCCAACTTTAGGAAGAACCTTAAATGACGATCACATATGTTTATTTAATAATAGTTAGAAGGATATACACCAAAGACTTCATAAAATCCAAACATTATCATCAATTAATCTTCCTTACTCATTTTTGTGAGGATCAGCAGTAAAATAATTTTATTTTACAGAATCTAGACATGACTACCTACGTTGTATGCCGATTTAAACAACAAATGACATTTGACTGTTACCTGCAATTTTTAATCACTGCCTGTGGACTTTTCCATAAATACCCTCACAAAACCCAGGTTTATCCTATTCAGCAAAACCAGGGTGCAACTTTCAGTGAATCTCTTACAGAGACTTGCAAAGAGGAATAGATTTGAGCAAAGGGTGTGTAACACCACCACATTCTGACACCAAGAGCCACACTTGGCATCTGTAGCTGTAAAATTCCACATAGTTAAAACTAACAAAGAGTTTCAGTCCTTTCCTACCACACGTCCTTTTTCTCAGGTTCTCTTTTCATGGCCAGAAATAAAGCGCACAGCGCTGTACTTAGGAAAACAAAGTACCCAGATTATTTCTTCTCAAACAAGTAGAGTTAATGGTGCAGTCAGCGAGAGCAAAGAACTTTATGCTTTTAAATTTTGCATAATCATACCCTTAACTATGGTGATATTTACCTCCAAAGCGAAACTAAGGGGATTTGCGATACTGCTGCTAGCATAACTTGGCCTTACCATCCAAAAAATACTCACAACTCAGGTGCTTAGAACGAAACCAGCTGCAGAACGATGGCAAGCACCTTACAAATGCAATTTATAATTCAAAAGAATGACTCCCATCACAGCTTGCTTCTAATAAGCCACAGAGCAGCATGATTTGGGAGATGAAAAGCAAAAACAAAACAAGAAAAGAAAACCAAAAGCCAACCTAATGGAAATGTGGAAAGAGAAAGGTTGGAGAAGATGTGCAACTTTAATTAAGGTGCCATCTTTTCAAATATTTCTGTAAAAAAATATTCAGTGATGTTAAATTATTGTCACGAAAAACATTTAATATCGCTAACCTTCTATTGGTATTTCCACACCTGTTTTTTCCACGCAGTCAGAACCCTGGTGGCTCCCTTTAGACAAATATAAAGTAAAAAACATACTATAATAAAAATACAAAAGAAACTTCTAACACTGACTATTCAAAGCCAGGATTTTCATAAGCGAAAAGTCCAGTCCTACAACGTTCACGTGAACAACACACAAAAGGCTCAACTTCCGAATCTTAAATTCACGACAACAGGAGCACTCTGACGTTACACAGAAATTATCGCATTGAAATGCAAATTAGTATTTTCTAGTGTCAAACCAGAATTTTGAATACAGTGTGTAAGAAGCTGGAAAAAAAAAATGTACCATTTTGGAGCAAATTTCAGATACTGTTCATATACAGAAGGGAACTCCTTCCACTAAACACAGAGGCTCCACAGATTTTGTTCTGTACAGGCCCTTTCACCTCACACACAGCTGACAGAAATGATCAGGCTGGACTCATAATACATAAGTACACGTTTATTAAACTTTATAACCAATTACGAAACAGACTGAACTTCAGGAGAAACATCTCGACTTGCAGAAATTGCTGGTGCATTAGTGATCAACCTGATGTTCCTTTTTGAGTTCAGAAAAGAAAGAAACGAGATTCCCTCCTCTGTGTCTCTCTACTTGGACACCTGAAAGTTCAGGCAATTGAAATTTTCATTTTCCTTGAAGTTTAACCTCCAATACCCAAACTCTTCAAATCAAGGAAGCAGAGACTCGACAAGTAGAACTCACACATTCAATTTCCAAAACAGATGTGAGAAAAATACAACTAAAAGATCCACCTCTGTAGCTTTCTGCAAGAGCAATTTTGTCATCCATCATGGATTTTTCAGAAGGGCCTGCTTGGGAACAAAGAGAACCTTTAAATCGCGTCTCAAAACAAATGCGTTTTCCCAGTCCATAGAGGAATTGGCCAAATAACTCTTAACTTCATGTACCAAATGCTCATTTCATACTTTGTGTAATGCTGAACTTGGGAAAAACTGTGTGAAATACTAAGAATAGATAAATCCTTACTCATCTGGTTCATGACAATCAAAAAGTTGAGGGGCTGATCTGCATTTCTTGGAATACTGAACAGTCAGAGACTCATGCAGAACAGCAGGTTTTCAGGGTTTTTTGGTGTTAATAGACTAATTTTAAAATAACAGGAAACATTTTTCAATGCGTTTTGAATCAGCTAAATCTTCTTCCCGTCTGCTAAAATTTGTTTTCTTACGGAGTCCTTTTTGACTTGACAATTTCTGCCGACAGCAAATAGCCAAAATTCAGAGAGATTACAATAATTTACGACACTTCAGGGCCGTTTCTTTTCATCACAACAGCTCTTTGCATGGTGATAGACCCACCACTCCAAAAAGGCTGTTGCAGAAAGCAACACGCAAACGACACTTGGAAGATCAAATTAACACCCCTAAAATCCTACCGCGTAATGCTTTGGCACTCCTGCAGTTACACTGAAAAGAGTGAACCGCTTACGGCACAAACGGCTTCACGCTGAGCAAGAGATCGCTCTAGACCACAAAAATAGGTATATAAAACTAGCTGATGCGTATAGGACTCACTGGAGCGGAAGGATTTGGACTAATTGTTCTGCATCAATCAAATCGTCGCTGCGTTCATTTGCAAAAGCGACCTGCAAGAAGATCACGTACGTCCAAGAAATTATGGCCGTTTAGAGGCAGGTTTAAAAGTTTATCAACAACAAATATTAACAGCGTCACAATGGGAAAAGCCGCTGCTAACTAGGAAGGCACGTGAAATATTTTAAACTCATTATTTCACACACACAGTAAGAAAGAAGAGACTGTTGTCAGAACGAGTATTTCGGTCAGCTGAAAGTACATAAGCGGTATCAAATACTATGAGTTATCCAAGAAAATTAATATTTGGGGATTCAATTTTTAAGGGAAAAAGACGATTATTAGGTGGTTAAAATAACGCTTGGTTGAGACAGTTCTGTCTAATTTGATTGCTCAGATTTTCAAAGGGGTTTTAAATTAACAGGATTTCAAGTGAGGATCCTACACAAGGTTCTTCGTTTTACAAGTTTGGGTTCTTTTTCACTAAGTGCTACTTTAACCTGCAGTGGCAGAAGCCAGAGATGCTGCTGGGGCTCTGGGCCCTTCCAGAAGAAATCCTGACCCAAACAGTTGATTTGCAGCCATTAGGGGCTCATGGGGGTGCTGGAAAACATCTCCATGGACTAAATTTGCTTTTATTTAAAAAAGCGCATTCAGTGTATGCAGCCAGATGGGAGCGTCATTTCCTAAGAACCCTTCAGAATATGCAATTAGTCTAATTCATAACGCACTGACACACAGAAGCATGCATCCCATTATACGCAAATATCCTATTATAAGCAGATATTTTGGTGTTTATTCTTTAATTCAGAAAACCTGACAGGATTATTTTACCTACATACCCTGCAATAGTCTCTATATTGCATTATCTTCATGGCAAATATATGCTGCGACACAAATAAAAAGGGAAAAACAAGAAGTCTTTGACGCATTGAAACTTGAAGAAATATTTCTTTAGTTAAAAAATACACTTCCTAGGCTTACAGCCCTTGGGATTAAGCACAGCAAATTCAATCCCCTCAGCTTTAATGTCAATGAAAACCACAGTACATGTAGTAAATCCATCACTTTTTTTTCAAGCGACCCACACAGATTATTTTATGAAACTTGCAGCTTTTTTTTAATATGATGAAGCTTTGACAGAGGAAAAAAACAGTATGAAAAAAATGTTTCAGAAATTAAAAAGTGTAAACCTATATATTCTGCTAGTTTAATTTATTAAAGACTAGAAAACGAAATTTAAAAGAATTTTGAAAGTTCTACCACCAGGAGATATTAACAAAAGCAGATACTTCTCCACTTTAATACATTCATGCACAAAACAGGCAGATACACCCAGATCACATTACTAAGAGAAGCCAAAACCAATTACGGTGGTAACAAGATCAAAAAAAAAGTTCCATTTAGAAATAAAAGTAGGAGGAAATCACAAAAATGAAAAAAGAAGAAAACTCGAGAGGTAAGAATTTAATTCCACTGCAGCAGGTACAGCAGAGGAAGGATGGTCACAAAGGTCAGAGATTTAATTACTAAAACCACAGGACGCATTAGAAGTAAAACCTTGCAGTATGGTAAGATTTGTAGATTCTGCTACACTTAAAGTACAACTTGGTCTTTTGTGAGCAGATAAATATCAACCAGCACCTAAATCATTTTGTTCTTAGAGACACATGGAAAGATGTCCATGACTTTCAACGTTCCAGGGTGAGAACAAAAGCATGGTTAACATCCCCATTTGGGGCAGAGGACGTTATATTTTAAACATCTCCCTCTAACATTTCCTGACACATCGTTTACAGCCTTTTCCTTCCGCTTCCAGTTCTCTCGGTTTTAATTTCAAGGTGTCAATGGTAACTCGAGACTTGCATCCACAATATTCACAGGATAACACGCCTCTGCCAGGAAACGTTTGGGCCTTCGTCAGCAATTTACTCAGTTCTGCGTGGGCTTTGTCTCTAAAAGCATTGCTTTTCTCTGAAGATGGTATGTGTCCCAAAATAATTTTCTTAACATATTCCTGCTTCTTTGTAAATTGAGAAAAAAACAAGTATAGCTCTCAATTCTATTCTGTTAACTGATTCAGAGTTGTTCACATTGGTGGTATTTTGATCTCATTTTTTCCATGAAAAGCCTTTAAGATAGCTTGGGTCTTGTGGGCAGCCTTCTAGTAAGAAACCAAGATGTGTGTCACCATCCAACGTATTTATGAATCAGTCAAACATTTTCCTGTCTGCAAGGAGGCTCACAGAGAAGCTCAGAGGATTTATGGGCACAGAGATGTTGTGTTAACACAGGAGAGAACACGGGAACTGCTACTTGGCTTTAGGCTCAGGCCTTGCACATCCCCAGCTGGTTTGGAGCTTGGGCTGGATTAAATGCCGGTCCCTCTGCAGCAGCCGTGGAAAAAGAATCATTCCCACAGCACAGGAATACGTTCAGCCTAAGAGTACAAGGACTAAACCACGTTTCAACCACTAAACTAAGAAACAGCATTTTAAGAAGAGCCATAATAACTGGTACTTATAGATAAGGTACATGCAGAAGTGTTAACTGTGGTGGCTGGAATGCTCCCATGTGTGTTACTCAGTCCTGCAGATCTCCACCCAGTTCTTTTCCTCAGTCCACCATCAAAACTGGACCTTTCTTCCAGAACAGGCTGTCTTTGGTGTCACCCAAAGCATTTCACACTGCAGTGACCTTCACATTTGTCCAGGACACTGGAAAAAAACCCACCTGCTGCCGTTCTTCTAGTGCCCACCGATGGAAAATTGCCCCTAATACTCTCAAAACACCCACATGAAGTTTTGTATGGCTAAAGTCTCTATTTCTCAGTCGTCTTCCTGAGTACTGCTAAACCATTGCTAAATTTAGTAATTCAGTATTAACTCATGGCGACACCCAAATGCTGCCACCGACTACCAGATAATAAAAGATTAAAAGAACGTCCACCTACAGGTATAATTTTCCCCTTGTTTGATTAATGGGAGCATTTTGTGTACCACCAAGGCACAGAGCGCTTTGGTCAGCAGTACAGATTTGTGAGAGGAAACACTCGGAGAAAAACAGTAACTGTGAAATGTCATCAGTAAATCATTTTCTCCAGGAAGCCCCAAGCAGATTGCTGCTCTCTAACAGTTAAGTTGTTTCTTCTCATAAATCGATAAGCCCAGCTTTCGCTGGAGGGTATTTTTAGTAAGAACCACGACCCTAGCAATTTTCTTTATTCTGTAGCACGTCTCTACAAAGGCGATCCTTGGGCAGGCTTGTGCCATTCCTCAGGATAACAGGACTTTTCTAAGGTTCCCTGCTCCGCACAGCCCCTTCATGCAAACACAAACCCCTAAATTCCTCTCAAATTTATAGTGCCCTGCATTTTGTACAACCTTTGGCTCGAATCTGAGCGGTAGCAACTTGAAGAAGCTGCTTTACTGCAGGGAAGGCGGCACGACTTGAAATGGTAAAATCTCTTTAGGCCACAGGATCCCATCGCTTCTACCAATATACTCGGTTGTGTCTCGTTTTAAATGCGAGGTTGGAGGACTACACTGGGAGGGGGAAAGGGAGAGTTATTAATTGAATGGCGTTTGATCTGAATGAGATACACGTTGCTCTTCATCAATCAGAAGATTTAAATTTAGAGTTCTGTAAAAGCCGACAGAAATTCCAACCTCCAAATTCACATTTGCTTAGACTTCACCGTGGTAGCATATTGTATAAATGGGATTTTTCAGCTTAGACAAATGAGTTACTATTTTGTAAGGAAGAGGTTTCAATACACACTCTCTTCAAATGGCATTGGCTTACACACTCACATTGTTTTTATGCATGAAATGAAAAGCTGCAAGGGGCTGAAAAGCAAAAAGATGACAGCACTTGGCTTTGGAAGGAACAATTATTAGGTTCTCGCCAAGAAAGTACCTATTTTTACCACATTATATCGAGCCTGTAAACCCTCTCCCCTGCAGCTAGGCAATGTACAAATAATGAAAAAAAAGATAATCCTAACACTAGAGAATTCACCTTTCCAATTCTGATCTCGAGTGGTGACACTTTGCTGTGCTGTGAAGCACATTCACGAGAATCTTTGTGTCTAAACACGTTATCTCAATAATCCCTAATATTACAAAATGAAAGGCTGTGCTGTTCTGCACTTTGTTGTTGAACACGCAGCTCACCTGTGTTCCTTTGTATTGCTCAATTAACCTAACGACAAATGCAAAATGGTTGAAATAATAAATACACGGTTCTAGTTATCTTATATTGCCATGAATAATCACGACTTCCGAGTTACTGTTCATTTCAACCTAGAGAAAGAACGATTTATTTTTTCCGCTCCTAGTTGCGGTTGACACTCAGTATTAACTGGATACATAGAGATGAGGCAACGCAACTGAGAGACACATTAACACATGCACAGAGCCCAAGTCACGGACCTCACGCATGCTGTTACGTTTTGTCTATATACATAAGCCTTTCAATACAATTCAGACACATAGTGGTCATTCCGTTCAAGAAAAGCGACTGATACACTATTAAAACTACCGAAATTTAAACTGAAGAAGAGATCCAAGCAGTGCTTTAGGCAGCGTCGTCATTATGGTTTATTTCCTGTCTAAAGAAATTACTGGAATCAGAGCCTGCACACCTGATCCTCAGAAAAACACCCAAGCAGTTCAAAAGACCCCTGGAATTTCTCCTCCAGCCCAAACACACTCATATGTATATGCTGAAGTTGCACTTGAACTCTTTTGGTATTCCTCAGAATAACTTAAATGATAGCAAGTATGGAAATGTTGTATCCTAACAGAACTAAGTAATAGCATGTTTAATGACCGAGAAAAGTAAAAAGAGAGGCACAGAGAGAACGACACTTAAGCAATTGACCCTTTCATGAGATAAACACATGTTAAAGTTAGTATCATTACCTGGAATAGTGTATTGATAGTAGTCAGGATCATCTGATTCCTCCTTCACCATTACTGTTGTCATTTCCAAAGAAACTCCTGTAGAAACAAAGGAATCAAATATGGAAACTAATAATAACCAGATTGTCAAAAAAAACCCCCAAACATCCACCAAAATCCTAGCTTGTCTCTATTTAAAAAAAGGAAAAAAAAAAAAGAAACAGATTTTCAGGTGCTGAGACACTTAATCATTGAGCTTAACTATCAGTAACAAAGCAAACTGCTGATTTCTTACATTTTCTTACAGTTTGGTCACCCTCAGAAGGGATTCAGGATTAAATGCAAACTAGACAGCCTTGCAAATTCTACCTTGGATCTGAAGAACGAAAAAAATAATAATAAAAAATTATCCTTATTGCCCAATATAAGAGGCTAAACCCCAAATATTTTATCACTACTTGTACTGAAAGTACTTGCAGATCTACTCCTGCTCGCTTGTCTCTACAACGAAGTTCAGATAGAGCCTGCATAAGCCTTCACAGCTTTCCCTAAAATGTTTTCAAAACAACAGGAGAATTACTTAAAACGCCTACAAAGCAGCACCGCAAAGAGCCTGGGACTGACTTGACTTGACTCAAGTTAACTCTTCATGAACATCAAGCCCAACGTGAATCACAAAGGGCTCTCAAACCGCAGGTTTAAAGTTGTGAAGCACAAAGAACCAAAGGAAAGAAAAAAAATACGAAACTAAATATAAAACCTGAATTCCTACACAAAACGCTGAGCAACGAAGCGCAGCCCAAGAAAAGGGAAAGTCACCAGTTGATCTCTAAGCTCACCTGTCCTCTCACTGGCTTTAATGGGGTTATTCACGTCTTTACCTCAAAGCAGACGCTGCTGCAATCCCAAATTGTGCCCTACCTGCTGGGCAACTTCACAACGCTTGGGCATTTTTTTTAACCAGAAATAACACATTTTGCTCTATTATTTATTTCCATTTTAGCTAGAAAATGGACATTCTGACATTTGCAACATTTTAGTAATGTTAACAAATAACACCAAGCGATCTCGAACTAGAACAAAATAAAAACCTGAGGATTTTCTTCTTCTCTGCTTAAAACTGTTTACAAAGATAGATTATTTTACAAAATTTTACAAATCTCCTCCACCTAGAAATGGAAACATTTGGCTGAGGTTCCACACTTGATAAAAACTCCAACTGAAAATAGACAGTTTTGAGGAAAGCGGCTTTTCCTTCTCACAAAGCATGGGTTTTTTTCTGCTTTTTACTTGGAGCTTCCTATCTTTGCTGAAATTCAGCCTTCTGAACAGAAACTGGCCACTGCTTTGCGAATAAGGGCAAAAACTGGAACATACCAGAATCCTCTTTGGGCTCCGTTTTCACTTTAATAGGACAACTGCAAAAATAAACAAAGCGAGCACATTGACAAAAGAACACATTGGCAAAACCAAATATCACATTTCTGGAAAGTTCCTCGAGCTTTACAGCTTGTCAAATAAAAATCAATCTCCCAGTATTTTTTTTTTCCAACTAGGAACACAAAAGTGAGAACTCTGCATCTTGGCTCACCTGATTTATCTCAAGGGAATTGCCAGGCATCTCCTATCATTATATTTTTGGGACACACACAATATTCAAAGCGTGTTTACCATTTAATAAGAAGCAAACTCAGGAGCAGGAAAAACTGATCCCTGTTTTCACGTTAACCGATTTTTGATTTATTCCAGATGTAACCACTTCTTCTGCTAACAAACAAACAAGTTATTTTTTTTTAATTGAGGAGGGGGAAGGAAACAACATTATATCCGTTCCCCATCGCTGCTGTATCATAAAACATGACAAACCTATCCCTGACTGTGAATTAAGAACACTCGTTAGACTAATTAAACTGAGGGGAAACTTTGCCATCTGTTTAATTTGTAACAGTTTCCCCACAAATAATGGTTGAAAGTAAAGAGAAACTTCAGCTTTTTTATAATCCCAGGCAAGCAAAAGTTATCCAAAGGTCAGCTGGACAGAAAAAGCACATTAAGAGAAAGTATATGAAAATACATAGACAATAACAACAACAAAAAAGACATTATTTTAAATTCACCTTCCACCTGGAGGTATAATTGAATGTGAAGGATCTGTCATATGAGCTCCTGAAAGTTAAAAGACAGACTTTGAATTTCCTGTATGCCTTTTACCTTAAATACAAATTGAAAACGTAACATTGATTTCATGAGGTGAAATCCTGTCCATGTTTTACAAGCGTATGTGCATGTTTTCTGTATTCACAGATACGAGGGAAAGATGTTGTTAAACTGCTTTATTAATCTCTAAAGCAACACCAATATAAAATTCCTTGAAATGTGCATTACACCATGCCTTTCACTGCTCTCTTTCATGACACCAAGTGAAAATCTTGGGAAACAAAGGGAAACAAATCTTGCACCCGAACTCTGCTAGAAGAAAATGGAGAGTTTTATAGAGATTTGGCTTAGTCCTAAATCACAGCTGGACACAAATAGCTTATTTTTTTAGAAATATAGTATTACCAGAATCTCTGTAATTTCCTGCACTCTGGTCTTCTCACCGGACACAGGCAACACATTTCTAATTTTACTAACCCAGCAGCAACTTCTGGCTGGGTCACCTGAGAAAGTGGAAAGTTTTGACTTCATTCCTATAGAGATTGCCTCATCCTCTTCATAAAATAAATCCTCACATACGCGAATTTTGCAAGTAAAGCAACGTGATCCCATGAAAGGAACAGGAGAAGGGATTTTCTACTAAGCCAGAAGTGAATCTTTGTGGAGTTTTAAAAAACTCACTCTAGCTCAGACTCTTTAATATATAGAGGCTTTCACAGGACTACAACACCTAGCCACTTCAGAAGATTAAATTAATTGTTAAAATGAACTATAAATGCCCAAATCAGCTATGTGTTGGAACACAGAGCACTGCAGTGTCTTGGCATCTTTTAAAAATGCAATGCAGTTCACTTCTCCTTTCCCTAGGATACTATCCAAGTCACATTAAATTTAAATTCAGGAAAAGGCTGAAGAATGCAACAGAACAAATTTTCTCTCTAATTAGTTGCTCCTGGCAAAAACGCATGAAGGAAAAGGTTATAGTTTCATAAGTAAGGCAACTCACAGTCTAGGAATTTCTGCACCGTTTGCCACTTTATCCGCTTTAACAAATCTTGTACCTCTATTGCTATCTAAACTAAAATTCTGATCCGTTTCTGCTTAGTCTGACTAAGTAGGAACTTACCGAGGTGTTTCTTCGGCTCTAGGAAAGGCCTGTGTGGAAACAGAGGAAGAAAACCCCACAGCTTTAGCAAAGACATCATTGACTTGGGAGTTTAACACTAAAGAGAGAGCACTCCTGTTTAACAGAAACGGGTTGCAATGTATTTAATTAAAAATTAAAACTAATCGGACAGACCAGCACAAGAGGGAGGAAATAACCTTTTGATGATAAATGAGATCCCAGACTTGTTTTCCAAAATCCATTTCAAGGTTGAAACATCATAATTTGCTGGATGTTTGAAGGCAAGTCCTTCGGGCAGACCCTGCACCACCACCGCGCACTGGTCCCTCTGGATCTTCTCATATGGCACAGGTACCACTGTCGACTTCCCTAAAGCTTTACCTATTAGAAAAACAATAAAAGGAGACTGTTTTAAGGTCAAGTTAGCAAAAGGATGTGTCCCTCATAAAACATTTTACTTTGGAGAGGCTGGGAGCGAAAGCAAAGTGCAAATCCCGCCAGGAAACCAAAGACTGGTCACATTAACGTGCGCTGGAACCCACCGAGATACAGAGGCTTTCCTGAAAGTAAACTAGAAATGAGCTGTGCTCTGCAATAATCTCAAATCACATCCCGCAAAAACACATCGAGAAGAAAACTATCCAATATGCATGTATATTTCAGAATCACCTACTAAAATTAAACTTATCACCTTAACAGCAGTATAGTTGGAAGGCTAAGATCATGCAGTACTTTACTCCCAAGTGGAATAAAAGCTTAGAGAACCAGCACAGCTATTTAGAAAACTCTACACCACCAACCATAGCAAAAGCAGAAAAAGTCCTCCACGGACTTTCTGAGAGCTTCCAGTTCCACAATATCCACTGTCAGTCTGTTTATGGGTGGTACAGCCTTTGTTTTCTGCTGTTCTGCAGCCCTCTCGTCTTCTCTAACACCTGGCAAAGACAAAAATGAAATACTAGCTTATTAAAACTCCCGGTACCTATTCCCTCCAGTTTAGATTATAGACACCCAGGGAGAATTCCTGACAGAAAATTGTAAGAACTGATTTGCCTTAGAAGCAAACGCACTTATCTACACACGTAAGAAATGAGTAAATTTAAATTTATATCAAGATTAGCACACCCTCCTTACAACCTTTGTAAATATCACCATCTCAGGTATAAGTACGACGGATTGAGACACACACCCAAGCAGGTTTTCTTTTGCATGAAGAGGTGGAAAACACTATTTATCTCAGGATGGGATAATATAATAGAAATAAAATGCAAAACTGCCAAGAAAAGAAGGACCAAGACCGTCACCAGGGAATAAATCAAATGCCTGTGTGGAGGGTCCCACAGCTGCTATACGTGATGTCTTACACAGCAGTTACGTTATAAACCGCTTTGTTTCTGCTGTATGTGCTAAGCTGAACTTTTTATAGAAGGGACCTGATTTTTGCCACAACAGTTCCTTTATCTTTCAAAAGACATTTTAAGAACACACCTCTTATCGCCGAATAGGAGGAGCTGCAAACAAGCCATCACCACACAGAATTCTAGAAGAATAAAGCCCTACACTTCCGTTCCACCCTCTGAGCAAAAGCCATTGCGAAAGGAGTCGGGGGATAACAACGCTTCCAATATTAAAAAGCAAACAGAAGTGACTGTTTCAGGTGGCAGCCTTTCTTTCTCACGGCTCAGTTCTTGTGAAGATTTACTGAGAATCACCAGCAAGAATAGGGGAACGCAAGAGAGATATTCTGCATTTGAAAGAAAAAGGGAGACGCGTGTTCCTGTGTGCACCAGAAGGATCAGAGCGATGGTTGTGTCACGACTTGCCCGTGAGCAAGCGTGGTCTGAAACATTGCGATTTGCATTACCGGTACTGCTAGGATGGCAATTTTACATTAACACAAGAAAACAAACAGCAATTTGAACAACTGATTACGAATGGGTTACGAAATGAGCTGAAGCAGCAACGCTTTCAGTAAAAACACGTTTATCACCTTAAACAACTCGTATCTTCGTTTCAAAGAGAATCTTTTCCTTCCTTCACAGATCTCACGTCTGCTTTGTGCCCTGGAAACCCACCTCCACGTGACATTTAGCTCTCCGGGCCCCAAACTTTTGCTTTCTCTGCAATCGTAACACAAAAAATGCTAAAGTAGAACATTATGATAACTAAGCCCCTGTATACAATGACAGCTGATGGGGTTTGCCTGCAGACTCGGGGGTAAGAGACATCAGGTTCCATTTAGAGCTACATGCAATGTCGCTTTTTGGGTGTTTTTTTTCCCCACACAAGAGACTGATTCACTGAAAACGCCTTTATTGCCAGTGGCTTCTCAAAAATGTACCCACACTTCCTAAAAATAACAAGCAAAGCAAAAATAAGATGACGACACCACTCACTTCCCATTCAAATGAAAAGCAGGCAAAATGACTTAGAAATTTTCCTTCTTAAGTAGAAGGGAAAGCCTCATTGGTTTTTATTACATTATTTTTATCTGGATGGACACATCTCCACACCAAACAGGCTCTGCCAAAGCCCTCACCACAACTACCTGAGCACCCGGCAGGATTCGGGCTCCATCAGGGAGGGGATGTGCAACAAGACCTGTGCTGGGCAAGAGGGATCGGGGGGCTGAATTTACAGGGAAAACGGCTCAGAAAGGGCAAAGAATGGTTATATGGTAAAAGAATTGCATTCTACACAGCTGGCAGTATCCCGCAGGATTAGTCCGGTTACTCTGCAAAAGCTCTTCTGGATTCAGCAGGATCACAGTGACCCAACTCAATCAAATCCTCATTTTGTGCTGAGAGTTCACAAATGGTTGAGTGTCTCATTCGTATATCGGGTGTTTTGGTTATTCAGAACATCCTTCCCTGTTACCTGTCCTAGAAACATAGAATGTCCTGACTGGAAGGGACTCACAAGGATCATCGAGTCCAACTCCTGATCACACTGGGTTTGACAGTCCAGCCTTGGCTGGAAAAGGAATCTCTCAGCTGTCACCATCTTCATAAAATGGATATGCTACAAAAGGAATAGGCTGGTTTAAAGTTTAAAAAAAAAAAAACAAACCAACAACAACAAAAAAATAGAATATTGAAAGGATCAAATTTGAATTCGGCAATTTTTCTTTGCACGGCAGCAATGAGACGGCTACGCGCTGACCTCTGTCCGGGCCTCTTTCACAGCTGCCTGCATTAAACACACGCTGTTATGCGTATAAATCGACGAAGGGAGTTACTGCTCAGCGGTGTTACACAACACCTACTCTGAGAGCCCGCTAGAGCAGGGTCTGAGTGCGGCAGACTAAAATAGGTCATGAAATAGGTCTGTGTTCAGAGCACCTGACTGGGAGGCAAGGGGAAAGCTGGGAGCGGATGGGCTGCATCTCTGACGAGAGACAAAACCAGTGCCGTCTGCATCTCACCACAGAATAATACACACAAAAAATACCAAGCTTTAGCAGTGAAACAATTCATTTAACTGAAATCTCCTCAAAAACGGGACCTGAAGATGAGGTGCCACGCAAACAACAAGAGAAAAGGCAGCAGGTTCAGTATCTGGAGGTGCTGGAGCTCAGTGCTCCTCTAGCAAAAGAGCTGCCGGTCCCATTGCACTTAAGGCATCTCACAACATCAGAAGGGTTTTAATCAGGTGGGTTTTAATCCTCGCAGGTAGAGAAAGCCAAAAAGCGATTATAAGAATACGAATGTCACCCCTGCGTAGACACTCCAAGGGGCAACTTAAGGGCAACAATTATTTTGTGACAACACTCGTACATATATTTCATCGTTTGTGCTTAAGGAAAATCACCCTCCGAAAATAACCAGGAGCAATCAAAGAGGGAAGGTAACTGCGTGTGACCAAAAGCATTTTGCTTTGGTTTATAATGCATCCACCCAGTTCACCTGTGAGCTTTTTAAGGCCATCCAGTGTTACAGTTCAGGAAATTAGACAATAACCTCAAATTAAAGAAAAATCATTTTACGATTATCAAAGGGATCACTTAAACCACAAGAAAAGCAAATCACCCAGGGGAGAATTTAGGAGCCAGAAAATTTCAAAAAGATCAGCCGTCTACGGTAATTTTCTGTTTGTTTGCGATCCCGAGGGAACGAGGTGGGTGTTCCCCACTGAAATGGGACTGAACTTTCTTAGCAAGTTCTTTAAACTCGCTTTTAGCTCATATCCTGAAACTGGCTGGGCAGAGACAGAACGCGAAAGGTTTCTGACAATCAAGCCAAGCGCCCTAGCTCCAATTAGGCTGTAAAAGGGGCCAGTTAATGAAATCTGAAATAAAGCCAGAAAAATAGCACGGAGCTCTGAGCCTGGACCAGCTAAAAGGGACTGGAAAAAGGCACCTGAATGGGCACACGACCTGCAAGAGTCTGCTCCTGCCACACCTGCGGAGCCAGAGAGGCAGGGATGAAGGCAAAGGAAGCAAGAAAGTTACCTTATAAAACTCCTTAAAAATAACTTGTGTCTAACTATGTAACAGAAATTTTGAAAATGCATTTGTCTTTTCATTTTGAGAACCTGGAAAAAAGGTGACTTGTAAAACAAGGGAAACTGCCAGTAACATAAAACTTAAGAAAACCGGATTAATTCACCTCCAATACCATGAGAAAGAGCTTGCAAAGGAGACCACCAAAAGTCCACAGTGCTGGCCATCACAGCAGTAGAAAAAGAAGAATATAGCAGGCCACAAGGTAAAGCTAGAAGACAGGAGAATTATGTTCATGACTTTCACAAAGATCTAGGCTATTAACGGAGAGCTCAGCTAATGAACACATATTAATATGTGAGAAATATGCAGCGTGGGACAGCTCAAAAATGACATTATTTGCATTTGAAAAGGTTAGGCAGAAAGGGACAGTGAGCTGAGCCATCTAAGTGAGCACAAATACAGACAGCAATGGAAAGAAAAAAAGCAGCTCTTACAGTAAGAAAGATGGAGATGATTGCTTTGGATTTTATCTTTACTACTTGTAACTGCAACTGTTTGGTGAGCGCTACGAATGTTATCTTTAAACTAATTCCTAAGCATGTGATGTATTCTGAATAAACCGATCAAATCTTTGAGGGTAGATGCTGTAANTGTCCTGACTGGAAGGGACTCACAAGGATCATCGAGTCCAACTCCTGATCACACTGGGTTTGACAGTCCAGCCTTGGCTGGAAAAGGAATCTCTCAGCTGTCACCATCTTCATAAAATGGATATGCTACAAAAGGAATAGGCTGGTTTAAAGTTTAAAAAAAAAAAAACAAACCAANAGAGCAGGGTCTGAGTGCGGCAGACTAAAATAGGTCATGAAATAGGTCTGTGTTCAGAGCACCTGACTGGGAGGCAAGGGGAAAGCTGGGAGCGGATGGGCTGCATCTCTGACGAGAGACAAAACCAGTGCCGTCTGCATCTCACCACAGAATAATACACACAAAAAATACCAAGCTTTAGCAGTGAAACAATTCATTTAACTGAAATCTCCTCAAAAACGGGACCTGAAGATGAGGTGCCACGCAAACAACAAGAGAAAAGGCAGCAGGTTCAGTATCTGGAGGTGCTGGAGCTCAGTGCTCCTCTAGCAAAAGAGCTGCCGGTCCCATTGCACTTAAGGCATCTCACAACATCAGAAGGGTTTTAATCAGGTGGGTTTTAATCCTCGCAGGTAGAGAAAGCCAAAAAGCGATTATAAGAATACGAATGTCACCCCTGCGTAGACACTCCAAGGGGCAACTTAAGGGCAACAATTATTTTGTGACAACACTCGTACATATATTTCATCGTCTGTGCTTAAGGAAAATCACCCTCCAAAAATAACCAGGAGCAATCAAAGAGGGAAGGTAACTGCGTGTGACCAAAAGCATTTTGCTTTGGTTTATAATGCATCCACCCAGTTCACCTGTGAGCTTTTTAAGGCCATCCAGTGTTACAGTTCAGGAAATTAGACAATAACCTCAAATTAAAGAAAAATCATTTTACGATTATCAAAGGGATCACTTAAACCACAAGAAAAGCAAATCACCCAGGGGAGAATTTAGGAGCCAGAAAATTTCAAAAAGATCAGCCGTCTACGGTAATTTTCTGTTTGTTTGCGATCCCGAGGGAACGAGGTGGGTGTTCCCCACTGAAATGGGACTGAACTTTCTTAGCAAGTTCTTTAAACTCGCTTTTAGCTCATATCCTGAAACTGGCTGGGCAGAGACAGAACGCGAAAGGTTTCTGACAATCAAGCCAAGCGCCCTAGCTCCAATTAGGCTGTAAAAGGGGCCAGTTAATGAAATCTGAAATAAAGCCAGAAAAATAGCACGGAGCTCTGAGCCTGGACCAGCTAAAAGGGACTGGAAAAAGGCACCTGAATGGGCACACGACCTGCAAGAGTCTGCTCCTGCCACATCTGCGGAGCCAGAGAGGCAGGGATGAAGGCAAAGGAAGCAAGAAAGTTACCTTATAAAACTCCTTAAAAATAACTTGTGTCTAACTATGTAACAGAAATTTTGAAAATGCATTTGTCTTTTCATTTTGAGAACCTGGAAAAAAGGTGACTTGTAAAACAAGGGAAACTGCCAGTAACATAAAACTTAAGAAAACCGGATTAATTCACCTCCAATACCATGAGAAAGAGCTTGCAAAGGAGACCACCAAAAGTCCACAGTGCTGGCCATCACAGCAGTAGAAAAAGAAGAATATAGCAGGCCACAAGGTAAAGCTAGAAGACAGGAGAATTATGTTCATGACTTTCACAAAGATCTAGGCTATTAACGGAGAGCTCAGCTAATGAACACATATTAATATGTGAGAAATATGCAGCGTGGGACAGCTCAAAAATGACATTATTTGCATTTGAAAAGGTTAGGCAGAAAGGGACAGTGAGCTGAGCCATCTAAGTGAGCACAAATACAGACAGCAATGGAAAGAAAAAAAGCAGCTCTTACAGTAAGAAAGATGGAGATGATTGCTTTGGATTTTATCTTTACTACTTGTAACTGCAACTGTTTGGTGAGCGCTACGAATGTTATCTTTAAATTAATTCCTAAGCATGTGATGTATTCTGAATAAACCGATCAAATCTTTGAGGGTAGATGCTGTAACTCACAGCTACATTCTGCAAATACAAAAGAGAAAGTGATGGAAACTTAAATGAAAAAAGCTCTTAGGGATTCCGAGAATGAACACTGTTCAGTTAATTTATCAGGCAGTTACAACCGCAACAGAAAAACTCCCCAAAAAATTAGGGGTGGGGCATAAACAGATGCAAAATAAACAGAGTAAATACTTTAAGAGACTGGGAAAGCAGAGTGCTGCAGGCAGTCTGTGGATGTAGCAAAGCGCCTGGCTTTCCAGCAGGAACATGTGAAGCTTTTTATTAAATAAGCAAAGATATCTCATAAGCTTTAGCAGTCAGGGCACTCCAGACATCTCCGTAGGATCCCAGAGAGATGGGGAGCCCAGAAACAACAGTGCTGAGGCTGAACAGCCGTACAGAAGCCTGGGCACAAATGCAGAAAACCATCTTGCACAGAGAGCTGCGGACCTGGAAAGGAGATACACAAGAGGAAGCCAGCGGTTACCATGCCCACAACCCTCCCGAGCAAAAAGGATTATTAAACTGCTCCCTAATTAAGCCCAGGCAGAGCCAGCTGGGTTAGCATTAGCACATCACTGAGCAGGCATGATGCAACCTGGCTCACGTAACGTAAAACGGACAAGGGAACGCTCACGGGATCCCTTCTGCCAGCAGAGATGCAAAGTCTTAACTCCCAAGTGACAGACACGGCATGAGTAAATATATCAATGTTTGCCAGCACGACTAGGCTGGGGAACGGTGATGGGTTCCAGTCAGCGTGGCCAGGAGCAGCCACCCAGCTCTTCCGGTCTTGCAGTTCGGAGACGTGCAAGTTATTCCAAGTCATCTGCTGCAAAAAGGGAGGTGAAAACTCAGAAACACAACTGAGAGCCACGGCTGAGTAAGTTCCCAACACAAGAGACTGGGAAGAGCCTGTTCCAGCAGATGCTCCAACAGAACAAGCATGAGCAGGGGTTGTTTTACAGAGGCCATTCCCAAATAGCTGGAAGGAAATCTGGCATGAAAAAAGAGGCTGAGAGATACAGAGGTGTAAACCAGCTCTGGCTTGGCAACAGGAAACCATCCTGATAGTCACTGCTTTAATAAGCAACTATTCCAACAGCCTTTTTTCAGGCTACCCATTCTGTAAAGTGTGCCCGTTTTGAAGCACACTGGAAGCCCAAAGCTAAAATGAGAATCACAGATACAGGCCCCCATTTGCATTTAAAATAGGTAACAGATTAGTGGTGGCACACATGCACCTCCATGAGTGTTTTGTCAGGATTAATCCTCCACCTGGCTCCTATTGTTTTGCTTTCATTTACTATTTATGTCTACCATTTAATGACTCCTTTCTGTTCCAAAATATTCTGTAGCTTCAGGAGCAGCAAAAGCCACAGAAGAGTTCAGGGCCAAAGAAAATGACTGTGGAAAACCAGCTTCCACACTGCACATCACCATCAAAAAGAACTGGTATTTTCAAACCAGCTGCATTGGTGCCAAGGGATTAGCCCCTGAGCAACATAAAAAGATGCCAGCTAGTTAGAGAATGGTATTTTCACTATAATACCATAGCACATGATCAGAGACGAAGATGATGATGAAGACTGTCCTTTAGATACTGTAATAAAGACAAACACACACAATCAGTGGCAGTTAAACCCACTAATAACCTGTGTTATTAGAGTAATCCAGAAAAGGTGGTAGGCTGCTCCTGTCCGGGTCAGGCAATTCAGCCTGTACTCAATTCCAAATCTGAGACATTCCACTTCAGAGCTAAAAAGCTAAACACCCCATTTAGATACTGTTTCAGAGTTACTACCAGCACGACAAGTAAGATATACAGAAAATAATCAGCAGTAATCACAACAGTAAGGTTCAAATCAACTGTATTAATGCTTTATTTACGTAATTACTGGAGCATCTAAGTAAAGTACCACACAAGGACTGCGTCCAGACCAGCAGCACGGAACACACACTACTACAGTGTCAGGCTGATTTAATCAAAGACATTTTTAAGCACAAGCCTAAAATTAACCCAGAGCTACTGAGTTAATAAAAATGCTCATGCCACTGTAGCTTATAAAAGTATTCACACTACTGTAGCCTGACTCCCACCTATCATCTCCTGGACCCCAGGCCTGTGCATGATGCTCTCAGACCTGCAGTATCACAGTCTGATCAGCGTTGCTTACAGTGAAAGCACACAGACGATACACAGATGGGATCAAACGCATAAATAGCTTCATCCACTTGAAAGACAAAAGAAAGCAGCGAGACATGCCAATCTTAGAGTTTCAGCATGTTAACATTTATATTTATACCAAGATGTTGCACACTTTACTGAGCTTTGGTTAAAAAAATACTGAAGTCATGTATTTCTACACCATGCTTTTTGGATATCATCATCTGCAAAGGTAACACAGCGCAAGACAAATTGATTTATGAGCTATTTAGATGCCTACAGGTAGATGTCACGCAGACTTTCAGAAGCTTTGCTCTAGATTTTTAGGCACCTAAGTTGCTTTGCAGATCTGGCTTTGTGGCTAGCATTGCTTTTATTATTGCCAATATTAGAACTAATTGCACCTGTGGTGAGGCAATGGAGAATATTAACTTTTTTTAAAATCTCAATTGCAAGTCTTGACTATTTCATTTCACAAATACTTCTAGTTTGAAAAACATATTGGTAAGGCAATTTGGAGTGTGTGTACCTCTTGTCAGTAAGAAACAGCATAAAACAGATGATGACAGACAAACAAACGTAGTCAAGACAAAACATTTTACAGCTATTGCTTTTAAACTCTCCCCAGACTGATTGTTCTCTCACACCCTGCTCTTGACCTGCATTTTCTCCCTTTCCCTAGGTAGGTAAAGGAACAGTTTGTTAAGCAGTGTCCATCAACATCACCTTCCTAACTGAGCACATCAACGCTCCCCCAAAGAGTCACCGAATCTTTGAAACAAAACTCCTAAAAATACTGTCCTGCACACAGCGGATCGTGTTCTGCGAACACAAAAGTTCCACTGTTTTACAATGAACACGAAATTAAACAAAAAACATGCCCTAGATGCGGAGCACAAAAGTAACGCAGATGTAATTTTAAGTCGTTATGGCATAGATGCATATTTCTGTCTGCTACACAACAGTGATATAAAAAAGCTACGCAAAAAAGAATATATTGTAAAAATTATGTATCTGCTTTCATAAGGCCTGAAGTGATCTGAAGAACCAGGACCACCTGAGCTGACAGAAGCAGCATGACCTGTTCAACATCCGCCAATGTCTTCCCAAGGGGAAAGAGAGACTTGAAGGAGGAGACAGGAAGAAAAATTAACACACACTAGGAAATGCAGGATGTGTTGTGAGTGTGGACAGTCTAATACTTCTTATTGTACTTGTAAGTCACATTACCTAAGAAAAAATGAACATTTCCAGCCATGGTTGAGATAACACTCCAAGCAAGTCTGCTGTTACCCATCATTTTTGTGTTCTTAGACAGCTGGTTTGCCACAGCCAGTGTAACGATAACATGTAGACATGATATTGTTAACTTTGCTCCCCAAAGTTATTAGCATTATGTAATACACATTAAGCAGCTTGCGAAATACAAAAATACAACAGTGAAACTCACAGAATTTGACAAAATCCTTCTGAAAATCTTTCCGAGAATTGACAAAGGCTCTTCCTCTCTCAGTTCCAACTACAAGCACATCTGTTTCATATACAGCGATACAGGCGACTTCTGCCTTGGACTTGGCAAGTTCTTTACACTATAAAAACAAAAAGCGTTTATTACCACAGTTAAAGAGTACAGTTAATAGAAACGTATGTGGTATGATGTAAAACAGTTATTACTTCGGCTGCCAGCATCCACCCTTCAAAATGCACTGCAAGCAATACAACATCAGCCATTGGCAAAGGATAATTTATACATTTGGCGTGCTTTTCATCAGGAATCTGAAAAGCATTGTAGATGCATTAGTGAAATTAAGGCCTTGTCTAGACTCAGAGATCGCGCTGGTTTTAATTAAACTGATTTATGACATCAATCCACGTGAAATTATCGCTTCCCTGTTAGATGATCATATTGGAAGTTGGAGTAAGGCACTCAATGGAGTGTATGGGAGCTTTGTTGGTTCTCAGCACACTTGTCACACGTGTGTTCTGTTCAAAAAGGGGTGGTTGCCAGCAGGTCGCTGCGGTCGGCCATGAATTCCTCCCGAGCAGAAGGATTGCACCTGCCTGCGTGGGTTCTGCTGGGAGAAACGTCTGCCAAAGAAGTGAAGCAGAGAGCCTGCAGTGCAAGGAGGGAGCAAAGATCCTAAGAAAATCAGTGAGTGTTCACAAAACGTCGGTTTCTCCTAGGAACTTGGAAGATCAGACTTCGCTGCAACCTATAGACATCAACATGAGAGGAAAAAGTGACAAAAAGCCTTCAGGAACTAACTATACCCATTGGGGAAAAAAAGGCTTGCAATCAATTCTCTTATAACCATCCCAACTTTCATTGCTAAAAGGAAAATTTTTGTTCTTGTTGACCATTTAAGAAATCAATAGTAAAGAACCAAATCTTTGACAGTGCCTCAGGTTTAAGGAAACTGGACAGGCATTTCCACTCATAGCCCTGGCCAACCTTAAACCCCATCACACAGTAAGTAACTTCTACAAAACAGGAGATGTGCCAACTTCAAAAAAGTATTTTCTGAACAAGTTTCGTTGAATTGGTACAGCAGCTGAGGACAAGGCATGAGCCTCAAGACCATTAATTCTCTCTGTATTACAGCTGACAAAGACCAGAACATGCTCCCCCCTTTTCAACCACGCTCCACCTGAGCAATCAAGAAATACTTCCCATCTGTTTATTTGACCAAATAAGTTTCAAAACAACCACGTCACAACAAGAAACAACTGTTAAGAAGACGGTTCGCTTGGTTTTCCACAAGCAAAGAGACAGCGTGCAATAAGGTACAGATATAACATCACCCCTTTCCTGCTTCCCAGCGGGAGGGAAGATATCGGTGTAATCCAAAGCTGTGACCAACTCCTCTACTCACCATCGACTCCAGCGCCGACATGAGGAACGTAACCACCATTTTGCTTTCAGAGGAGTCCTCATCATGGATGGATGCTGCTGGTGCGGTAGCTTGGGCCATTTTCTTCCTATAAAATGAAATAAAAGAAACCTGTTTGGACACACACAACAGTGCAAGAAAACTAAAACCTCTCTTAGGCAAGCAAAGAAACAAAAAAATAATATACAAAACCCCAGAACACACCCAGAACACACCCCACCACAAACACAAGCAAATAGGTAAATGAACAGCGGAAGGTTCTCGCTTTTCTATTCTTTCATGCTTCCTGCTGTTTCATCCAAAGCTAGAATTAAATGTTCAATTAAAATCTTGTGCCATGTCTAGACCACAAGCCCTTTGTGCCTGGAAAGATGCATATGAATTGATTAGCCCAATTTACATCGATTTTTCTTTCTAAGCATGTTTGGAACTTCAGTAGTCTACATAAACACAGCAAAACAGACTGGCATTAATGTACAGAAACAGTAAATCATAGTTAAGATACAAATATTAGAACAATCCTTCCTGTAATTATCATGATCTGGTTCAACAAACCACCACCCTGCCCCAAAATCATGGCCTCGGAGACTACAGTATCAGTAACCAGGATGTGACATTGTCATTCACGTATTTTTCAGTTGTAGGATTAACTCCAAAGCGACATAGTCCCAATTAAGGTGCTAAAATTAAAAACTGACTTTCAGCAGTGACAAAAAAAAAAAAGAAAGAGATTTAAACCTATTTTCGGTATGTCATTCAGGAGACTTTCAATTTATTTAGTACATAAGTAATGATCAGATTTGTTTTTGCTTCTCCTGTCAGAATCGTCTATACAAGAATGAATATATTGAGAGTGAAGTTTCAGCAGTTGCTGAGAGCACATTTTTATATTGGAGTGTTGGAACTTATTACGTTTACACATATCTAATGCAAAAACCCGACATGCCTGGAGGAGGAGAGAACTGGTGGAGATTCAGCTGTTACAACTGCATGTGCAAATCTCCAGAAAAATCACCTCGAAAGTCAAGATAACTCAGATAGACGAACCATTCCACAGCAGCTCGATGGGCAAACTCCCATGGAACCTGGACACGCAGCGCGGCTCCGGGTCGCAAAGGTGACAACACGGATCCCGGCGCTGTGGTTTAACCTAACACTACACAGCCCATCGCTCACCCGCCCCCACAGTGAGCCGAAAAAAACCTGAGGGTTAAGACAGTTTAACAGGATAGCAAAGGAGGAGAGAATAGTAATAATACTATTAATAAATTAATACAAAAAACAAGCGATGCACAAAGCAGCTGCTCACCGCTCGCTGGTGGATGCCCAGCCCGTCCCGGAGCAGCGATCGCCACCCCCCACAGCCAGCTCCCCAGGTTTATATACTGAGAATGATGTTGTATGGTATGGAATATCATAGAATATCCCTGTGGCCGGACAGCCGAGTTCCATCAGGTGTAACGTTTACTTGGGAAGGCAAACAGAATCACTCCAAACATCTCTTCCTTCTTTTTCCCCCCAAATATGTACTGAATATGATGTTGTATGGTATGGGATATTTCTTTGTCCAGTCCGGCTCAGCGGTCCCGGCTGTGCCCCCCCCCAGTTCTTGGTGCATCTCCAGCCTCCTGGCTGAAAAGTCCTTGATTGGTATAAACACTGCTTGGCAACAACCAACATGTTATCAGCACGCTTCTCCTGCTAAACCCAAAACTATAGCGGCTACTAGGAGGAAAATTAACTCGATCGCAGCCAAAACCAGGACGCAGACAGAAATTGGAGGTACGAACCCAGACTCATTGACTAGAAAGCAGCGTTATGTACATACAGCTCTTAGCTAAGACTGAACCCAGGCTATTAACCCTCCTAAAAATGAATAGAAGTAACTCTCAAGGACAGCAGAGTAGCCTCGAAGAAGCCTTAACGTCCCAGGGAGGCTCTACCCCCTCCCCTCCACACATACTCCCCGAAATATCTCCACTGCCTTTTTTTCCTCTTATCTGAAGCAGCAGAGCGGCTGATTCAGGAAAAGCACACATCCCAATTCAACTCAACCTTCTTGCTCCTTTGCTCGCTAAAAAATAAGCACCTTTATCTCCCTAACCTTAAACTATATATCAATATCTTCGCAGTCCGAGGCAGCAGGGCTGCAGCGGTGGCTCCGGCGGGTTCCACCGAGGAGCAGGCCTCGCCATTCACACCGGCGCAGCCGCGGTGACCCCAACGCGATCGCCGGCGCCATTTCCACCCAGCTCCCAGCGCTGGGATTTCACTCGCAGCAGCAGCAGCACCCACCACACGCAGCACCGACCGCTTCACGCGCGGGCTCAGCCCAACAAAACGCGCCGGCGGCGCTGCCCGTGCCACCACGTCCCGCCCTAATTAACGAAACGATCCGCAGAATCGCGCCGCGCAGAAATACGATCTCGCTGTGAACCAACACGCTGCCCCAAATCCCTACTGCAGTGCTCATTGTTTGCAGGTTTTATTTTCTCCAAGGGCAGCCGAGCAGAAGGTCGGGAAGAGAACAAGGGCCCCAAACGGGCAGAGCTCCAAGGGGAAACACCTGGTCCCAGGGACCCCGCAGCACTTTGCTGGGGGGGTATGCAGGTTCATTACACAGCTGCAAGCCCCCCATCCTGGTTCTGGCTGGGATCGAGTTAATTTTCTTCCTAGTAGCTGCTATAGCGCTGGGGTTTGGGTTTAGAATGAGAAGAATGCTGATAACACGCTGCTGTGTTGGTTGTTGCCAAGCAATGTTTATACCCAGTCAAGGACTCTCCAGCCGGGAGGTTGAGGGTGCATGAGAAGCTGGGGGGGGGCACAGCCAGGACCCCTGAGCCAGACTGGGCAAAGAAATATCCCATACCACACAACATCATAGTCAGTACATATTTTGGGGGAAAAAGAAGGAAGAGATGTTTGCAGCGATTCTGCTGGCCTTCCCAAGTCACCGTTACACCTGATGGAACTCGGCTGTCCTGGGGACGGCTGAACACCCGCCTGCCCATGGGAAGCGCTGAATGAATCCCTCATTTCGCTCTCCTTGTGCGCATGGCTTTTGCTTTTTTTATTAAACTGTCTTTATCTCAACCCACGAGTTTTCTCACTTTTACTCTTCCCATTCTCTGCCCCATCTCACCAGGGAGGAGCGAGCGAGCAGCTGCGTGGGGCTTAGTTGCCGGTTGGGGTCAAACCACAACACCCCTCTAAAAAACAGTAAGAGTTAATTCATTTTTTGTAGGTACTTTCATGACACTCAGCACCTTGTAGTGACTTTCTAGCCAGTCCAGATGGCACCTACCTCCATTGCTCTTAAGAATCATTGAAAATGTAAACTACAATTCCACAAACTTTTATTTGAAAAGCATCTCTGATTTCTCTTATTCATGTCTGCAAGTTCGTGTTTGCAAAGAGATCTTTAAATCTGATCTTCACTATTTCTTTAGATTTCAATATAGACCAACATATAATTGTGAAATTTTAGATAAAATTAAAATGCAGTCTCTAACTACATACTGCACAGGCAGTTATGTAAAAATGAATATATTACCTCATTTGAAGTAGTTAAGAAGCCATCAGTGTAACAATCCATTTCTGTATGAAAGCCAGACAGACTCGGGGAACAATTCACTTAGTTTTTAAGCACACAGTGTCCTACTGCAGCACCCAGGCATTCGTGAATTGCAGTGAATCCATGTAAACACAATGAAATATTAATCACAGCAGTCCTGACCATCTGATAATTTCTGTCTTTACCAGTGTAATTATATTTACTTAGTCAACACGACCATCACGTTAAGTAACAACTACTTTAGTTCTGTGCATCCATCAACACTTACACATAACATTTAAGAAGTGAAGCAGTCTCTATTTGTATTTATTTAATTATAACAAAATTGGTGCTGGCACTTTTTGTAGAGCGAGAAATTGTTGTTCTCACTAGTGCGAGCTGGTCCTTTGGATTTCTATGTCATACCGCAATGGTCACAGCAAACAAAAGGCTCCAACCAATTTAAGGGCAAACAGAACCTCTCTAATTCCTCCAGGGTTTCCCCAAAGAGCTAAACCAACACTAAACACCTATTTGTGTTCTAACACCTTGATAAAACATCATCGAATCAGTATACAGCCAGTACCCGAAGCGCCCGGTGTCCACACCTCAGAGCAATCACCACTCTCTGTTTTGGTCACTCAATTCCCTCTGCATCTCTCTCCCTTGTTCCTACTATTGTATTTAACCAAATAAACCAGAACACCCATTTCCATGGAACCAATTACACGTGACCTTCCTTGAACCAAAGCATTTGTGTCAATCCTATTACAAGTCTCTTTCCACCCAGGATCTGAGACCAGAAACAAAAGTCAACTCCACAAGCAAGAGTTTGGGAATGGCTCAGTAACTTTTTGTCAGAAAATTACAAATTCACAGTCTTTCCAGAGGAACATGAGTTTCAACCAAACTTCTATTAAAAGATTCTCATGTCTTGACGGAGAAGACAAAGAGCTGTCCGTAGCCACTTGTAGGGAACAAGCTTTTACGCCGTGTAATTTACCTAATGGGTTCACAAGCCTGTTTGTTTGCTTTTTAATGTTATATAGGTTTTTGCTATGTTCATTGTAGAGTTAGTTAGACACAGAAACAAATACTAGCTATATTTTAAAACATAGTGTAGAAGTTGCTCCTTACTGTGAGATATTAACCCAAAGATTTGTACACATTGACAACAACTCAGCTACACGACCAACTTACAGGGGGATGGCTGCACTCACTAAACACTCATCACGTGGATGTTTCTCTCAAGCAACTTACACACCAAACCTTTGCCAAGAGAACCCTGCAAATAAAAGAACTGGAAACACAACAGCTCATTACCAAAATATTGTGACGACTAAAAACACTGTCACAAATCCAAGAGAAGCAGGTGATGTTATGCATCCAGACAGGTGCAGGATTTTAGGTCGACCTCCCTTGAGCATCAGGTTGGCAAACTTCCGTAACAATTCTTTGGTGACAAATAGGTTAGTTCTTTGCTGCTGGCTGCGATTCTGCATGTAAACCCACCTTTGCTGAGTCCCTGCCTCAAGCAACCCCTCTGCAGAAGCGCAGTCTGCGGTCTCTGCCCTGATGTCCTTCCTCAGGTGATCTGCTCCCCTTGGCCGCTGACTGAAGGTCAATTATATCTTGGGCTGCATCAAAAGCAGTGGGAGCAGCAGGTCAGGGAGGGGATTCTGCCCCTCTGTGAGACCCCCCTGCAGTGCTGGTCCAGCTCTGGGGACAGCATAGGACACACACGGACCTGCTGGAGAGGGGCAGAGGAGCCCCAGAAACGATCCGAGGCTGGAACAGCTCTGCTGGGAGGACAGGCTGAGAGAGCTGGGGTGTTCAGCTGGAGAAGAGAAGCTCTGGGGAGACCTTAGTGCGGCCTTTCCGGACTTAAAGGGGCCGATAAGAGAGATGGGGACAGACTTTTGAGCAGGGCCTGTTGCAGTAGGACAAGGGGTGATGGTTTTAAACTAAAGGAGGGAGATTCAGGCTGGACATGAGGAAGAAATTTGTTACAGTGAGGGTGGTGAGAGCCTGGCCCAGGTTCCCAGAGAGGTGGTGGCTGAACCATCCCTGGAGACATCCCAGGCCAGGCTGGACGGGGCTCTGAGCAACCTGAGCTGGTGAAGATGTCCCTGTCCATGGCAGGGGGGGCACTGGGGGAGCTGGGAAGGTCCCTTCAACCCAAACTATACTACGACTTGAGCACAGATTTGTCACCTGCAGGGTGAAATTTCAGTGCTAAACTGAACACACAGTTCAGTTGCCTTAAAACGGAAAAAAAAAGAAAAAAACCAAACGCCTCTAGATTATAAGAAAAAAAAAATAAATAAAATCATTCTGCTTACTCTGTGTCACCACTGGCACTCCCCCACCTCAGCTGCCTTTGCCTCTCCCCCGCTGCCTGGACACGAGGGCCTACCCAGGTCTGTACTGCCCAGGGGAGGGGTTCAGGCCTCACCCCGTGCCCACAACCCCAATCGCTCACCCTCCCCGTGGGCCCCGGCAAGGGCCCCGGCCCCGCAGCCCCGGCCGGCTCCCGGCACAGGCCGCACCCGCGCCCCCAGGGGGCNGCCGCGCAGGGCGTGGCGCCCCCCCTCACCCGCATGGCCGCGCAGGGAGGGCTCGAACCGCCAACCCGCGGCACAAACCCCCCGGGGACCGGGCGGGACGCGCCCCCCACCCCGGCTCCACAGCCCCGCCGGGCCGAGGGGGTTTCCCCTCAGGCAGCCGCGGGGTAACGGCCCCGTCCCCCGTACCGGCGAGGCCCGATCCGCCCTCCCACTCACCCGCCTCCGGGCGCGGACAGCCCGCTCCTGCCGCCTGGAGACGACGAGGCGCCGCCGGCCTGCGGGGGAAGGCCGGGCGCGGCGGAGCCCCGCCGGCGAGAGCCGCTTTCCCCGCGGCCTCAGCCCGGCCCCGCTTCTCCCCTCGCGGTCTCGGGCTGATCCCAGCGCCGCTCCGGGGGAGGGGGCAGGTTTTTTGTTCCAGGAGCCGCGGCCGCGCAGGCGCGTCCCTCGCGGGGGCCGCCGGGAGCCGCAGTCCGGGCGGGCGGGCCGGGGGGCGGGCAGGACTGCGGCTCCGGCGGCCCCGGGGCGGGGAGAACGCGGCCCCGCTCCCTCAGCCGCCCCGGGGCGGGTTCCCTGCTGCCCTCCCGGGCCCTTCCCCCGAAACCCATCCGTGTTTAACACCCAGAGCTGCGCCCAGAGCCCTCCCGCAGTCAGAACCGCTGCGTTCGAGTCGTCTGCAATAGAGGACTTTACAGCAAAATAACGTCCGTGTTGCTGCAAGTTGTTACTTTCGTAAGGAACGTTTAGCGAATAAATGTTGTTTTTACATAACTGAGGGCCTGGCTCCCCAGCAGGAGGGAAGGACCGAGAGGCATCGGACTGTGAATCCTTAATGTAAAACAGCCTCTTCCTGCAATATATACTGATACCTGTGTGCATACTGATACCTGTATTTACAAGTTGATTTAGGGGGAAGGGTAGCCAGAGTACCAGGAATCCATAGACTGATAAAGGGAAGGGTATTGTATGTAAACTGAGGCAGGATGGCGTGGTCTGTAAACCCCGAAGTACCAACCAAGGGGGGACAGGGAGGGAAATTGCAGCCGGGATTTTGGGGGGAGGATATAAGCAGGGGCTTTTTGCCCTATTCCATGTGCCTACCTTTACATAGAACACCCAGTCTTGCAAAATCATTAACAACATATGCTTTGCTCAGAGATCCTGCCTGCGTCTATTATACTGGCAAGGTAATTGTTTCCTGCATAACCAGGCAAGTGTTTTAGGTGGCATCGCTCTTCCTTTGAATTTAGGTTCAGTACAGTAAATCTGGATAGAATGTTTTCCATTCAAAGGGAAACACTGCATTTCAAAATTTGTTCCAAACAAACAAACAAAAAACCCTGCTGTTTCGCTAGTTTTCAAATCAAACTATTTTAATAAATATCAACATTTCATCTGTAGTGTGTATAGGGCTTTTACGATTTATACAAGACTGTTAACGGTAATTTTGAAATGTTAGCAGCGTGTTTAGAGCGGGTCAAGAGTAACCACCAAACACTACGATTCCAAGTAAATCTCATTTGTAAAGGGAACGGAAGCGTGCTCAGTTGAAAGCTTCCAGCTTCCTTGTAGCTGCCATAAATAGAGATAAATCAAACCTGGGAATAAAGCTCAGAAGGCGCCTTCTGGAAAAGGACCGTGCAGGAGGCACTGTGGTGGTTCCCATCCCATGGCTCTCCAGGCTGTAGACTGCAAAACAAACACCATTCACAAACACCGACCAGCATCCCCCGAGCGAACGGCCTGAGCGATTCAAGATGTTGTGGCTCTCGGTGGTTCTTTGCCAGCGTTCAGCTGGATGTGACCGTTCTCATGATTTGCGCTGTGGGAAAGGAGACAGAGCCCTTCTGCAGTGACCTACCACAGCAAGACAAAACCCGGAAAAATCCCACACCGCCCACTTTCATCGCCACCTTAACCCAAACCAGAGGATTTCACCCTGGGTGGCTCCTTTTCGCGGATCCTGCGTGGGGAGAGGCGTCACCTCTGGCGAAGGGCTGCAGCGTGGGGACACCGCATCTCAGCACTCACAACTATTTTCTAAATAAATGCCAGCTCCCTCGGCTGTTCGCAGATGGCATTTTCAGTGGAAGGCCTCACTCCACGATGCCGGCGTGCTCTCATCTTCCAGCTGTACCTCACAGCATACGCAGCCGTGTATGAAACTGGCCGTTTCATACAGCTTTCAATGTCCTAAGCACACTCTGTCCAAAAACGACTCAAGCAAATCTTCCTGGAAGGCAGGAGGAGTTTTACCGAGTGAGAAATTGCCAGGACATCATTCAGGGGCTGCAGACACGGACTGTTCTGGTGCCTTTTGGTCCCACAGCATCACGTCCCGATTTATTTTGGGAGTCACACGTGGCAGCTGCTTCCCACCCGTAAGGCTATTGTTGCCGTGGCTCATTTGCTGCCATGTGGGTCCTTGGAAGAGTGGAAATTTGGTATTTCTCCAGAATAAGATTCCTCCTACTCCTCTGCATCCCTGTCTAACACCTGGTCCAGCCGCATGAGCCGTGGAGCTGGAAAAAGCACAGGAGTTATTATAACTGCAGTCAGGGTTAACTTGAGCCGTGCTTTATGTGGAATAATGTTTACCCATTGTGGTTACCAGATGACTAACTGAAAAATTAGTTCCTTAAGGCTTCTGAATCCATCAGAGACATTCACTGAGTGTTGTAAATGAATGCTCAGACTAGAAATAACTTGTATGTTTTTAGTAGCTAGAGTAATTAACAACTGTAATCTATTACCATGGGCCGCAAGGATTTCTCCATCAGTTCAGAGCCTGGAAACTCAAGCAGCTTCCTTCTAGAACAGACATCCAGCTTCATACGCAGCAGATTCCTGAACGGACTGTTAAATATAACATCCAACCACTTAATCTTGATATTCTTTCTAGATTTAAAATTCAAGGCCACGTTTTCTGGCAGAAAATGCTTTGATTTAAATGCCTTGGTTTACAAGTATTTTGTATTGCTTTGCTTTTCCCTGTACTCATTAACTGGCTGGGCTTCAATGGCAGATTGAACAAGATTTTCACACGACTACAAGGCAAGTAAAACATTTCTCTATTGTCTTTTCTGTTGTGTGCAGAGGTCAGCCTGCAGCGCCTGGAAGCAACGTGCAAACCTGTCAGACCCTCAGAGCTCGTAGCAAACAAACAAACAAACAAACTGTGCATATAGCCCTTTTCCTTCTCCCAAATTATTTCTTAATTGCAACTCCCGAAGCAGGACGGGAGCTGCAACGTGCTCTTTGTGTCAGAGAACAGTAGTGACGAGGGACCACGACACTACAGCAAGCCACGTTTTTCCAGCATGCAGCTCCAGATAAGCTTATTTCATGCTCCTTTACCAATTTTCCTCTGCTCCAGTTGTCTAGATTCCTGTGCAGTTTTCTTTCCCTGAGCTTTTTCTCTGTTGAACAGTAAATAAGGACATCCTGTATTTTTTCTTTGAACACTGTGCACGTGATCAGGCTGATGAACACACGGGCAGTACAAATATTTGGCTAATAAAGGCATGGGCACTGTATTCTCCTGTCATTTACCCCTCTGCCCTCAGTTAAGGATATCTTAGGAAGTTCAGGAAGGATATATCAGAATGTCTTGGCTTTTCCCTCCACATTCCCCCACAGGGATGATCTTAAACCAAGTGCCTTCTATTACCACCAGGTTTAATGACAATATAAGGTCTATAGAGCAGGCAGGAATTCTGCACTGGCTTGTATACTGTAACTCTTCAAAAGTGTAAGGAAGTATTTTAAAATAATTTAGCTTTTCTAAGAGATGATTACAGGGACAACAAATATGCGTTTTTCCAAAGATCAGGAATTAACAAACAAACAAACAAACAAACAACAACAACAAAAACCAAACAAAAACCCCCAACTTGACACAATATCTGAAGTTGCAGGGCCCAGCAATAGGTCACAGCAACCCCTAAACACATCTACTCGTAGCACAAAAGAAGTTGCCACTTTGAAAACACCCAGCAAATCTGTGGTAAGATGCTTATTTTTTTGCTATTAGGAGGAAATTAGATCAGGAGTTTGCTAGCGATCCCTTATCATCCAAGAGAGTGTTTGGGGGGATTTTGTTCTGGTTTGTGTTTTTCTTCTCCCCTTCATGCTCCACTCCAATAAATCTTTGCTTAGATCCAGCCATTGACAACCAGACCAGCAATTTGGGCAGCTACGTATTTGATACAAATACCCACAGCACTGAAGACTGAAAAAAGGTTCTTGTTTGTAAGTAAAGAAGACAGAACTTTCTATTCAACCTACATTTCTTTTCTAGTAGAAGGGAGTTTGGGAGTGGTTTTGCTTTACATTACAGAATGACTTGTCAGTTAAACTGAAAAAAAGAAAAAGGGGTTATAGAAGAGTAAAAAAAAAAATCCCAGCGATACAAACAACCAACTTAGGGACTCACCTGTGTTCGGTTTGTAGTTCCAGACACGTCCATCCCTTCCCCTTTCGCACTCCTGCCCGCACGGATGCAGGGGGACCAGAGCCGTTGTGATGGGGACCATCTTGCTTCCAGGTTACTTCTCCATCCTCACACAAACTCCCCATCGCATCCTTTGGCACAGAGTTGCACAGACGCCTCCAGGGCCCTTGATGAACCATCCCAGCACCCTTCCCCTCCTCTTTTTGCCCTTAAAAATCTCCTGCCCAGGTGTTTCCCAGGGAGGTGTTAACGCGCGGGTTAACCAGGAGCCCCGTTACCCTCTTGTCTGTGCTGTGTCTGCAGACCCCGCGGGCAGCAGCGACATCCCAGCCCTGCCATGAGAACCGTGAAGCCGTTTTATTAAGATGAACGGTCTTGCTGGGGATTCGGCCTGCCCCTTCTAGGAGTGCCCGTTTCATAACGTTATCGGGGAAAAAAGTTAATAGATAGCTTTAACGATGGCTCGTAGAGATTCATTCCACTTAAACATCACCCCTTAAAAAACCCCACTCATGAAAAGACGTTAATCTTTGCATGAGAGTGCACCAGGTCAGCTACATCAATCTGCCTTTATACCCCACAGGCCTGTTAATCTGAGTCTGAGACAGCTGTTTAATACATGCATTTAACAAAAGGCTTAGATATTCCATCGGCAGCATCTTCATGAATTACAGCACCGCAGCTCTGTCCCCTCGATTGACCCCGGAGCTTCCAGCATCACCCACCATTGCTCCCGTCCGGTGGCATCAGTGCGGTTTATTTCTCTGGATTAGCTAATCGCAATCAATAGGATTACCAGTTTAAACTGAACGGCATTAGAGCCAGTAACCGGAGAAAATAATCCAAGAAATGGCAAAGCGCCAGTTCTATGTTATATGCAAGTTATACTGGAGTTTTTTTAATATATATATATATATAAAAAACCCTCCAGTATATACATATATATACACACACACACACACACATATATATACACAATTATATACACATATATACACAATATACATATATATACATACAATTATATACATATATATACAATATACAATACTCCAGTATATATATATATATATGTGTGTGTGTGTATATATATACGCACACAAGTTATATGGGGGAAGGAAAACCATGGCTGAAGGTCACCCAATTTGCAGACAGATGAAATGCTGGACAAAGAGCCCGCACAGAAACCCGTGCCTGCTTCTCACCGGGACCACAGGACATTTTGGTGTGGAAAAGCATCCGCCGGGCTGTTCCCCCCGCACCGTGTGCTGCTGGAAGGGGCTGGTGGCTGCGGGGAGGCGTGGGGTGCAACGACTGCTGGAAAACAACCTGAGACTTTGGCATGGGATGGACACTTCCCAGATAAAAATAAGCACCCAAAGAAGGAAGGCAGACCTCCCGCTTGGTGCATTCCTAGCTCCCCGGCCTTGCTGTGCTGTCAGCCCATGGAGCTGCAGTCGACAACCCACAATTGCTTCGAAAGGGCTTGCAAAGTGTTTCCTCACAAATGCATTTGTGCTTCTGAATAAAAGCCCAGATGCTGTTTATGCTGTTCTCTAGCATCTCGGTGCACTATATTTTTTTAAAAAATGATGTGAATCAAAGCTCTCATTCTTTAATTAAACTTCATTTAGCTGCCATCTGCCTGGGATCAAAATGGCTTCATGTTTTGCAACTCTTAATGAGGATTGTTATTGGATTTGTAAACACACAAACAACAAAAAAAACCCACCAAAGTCTTTGAAAAGTAACAAATGAGGAACGTGGCTCAAGTGTTAAGATCTGCGTCTTCACTTGTCTAATTGTAATGGAGCGGATCCCATTCAGCAGCTAATCACGTTATACACAAAAACTGGGTATAAAAATACCCTGCGACTGCAGGATTGAGATTAAGGAAGCTGCGGGAATTACAGCTGAGGGAAAACAGTAACAAAAGCACTATCTGCCTTTTTTCCACAGTGGGAAGGTCGGTGCTCCTGGGTCACAAGCAAACGCAGGCACTGAGGGCAGGACTTTCCCACCCCAGCCATGGAAAATGAAAAGTAAGTGTTGTGGCCCTGGGATTCCCCAAGATTACAGCGGGAATTACAGCTACTCCCTCCCCAAAATATATGTTACCAGAACCCAGCAGCCTCAAAACCTGGGGATACTGGAGGTGCTGGGCGGCCACGGAGCTTCCAGGCCGAGCAGACAGGCCAGGGCAGGAGCTGCCTGTTGGTGAGCGGGCCTGGGGACACACAGGGCTGCAATTCACGGATTGAGAAGCTTAGGGAAGAAAACCAGAGCCTGGAGCTTTGTGCTGTAGCAGCACAGCCCGCCTGCCCCATCCTGCTCCCCACGCTCCGAGCCGGGGACCTGAGCAGGGTCGCAGCTCTTTGCCGCCTCCATCCTCAGCTTCCATTCCCCCCGCCATTTACAGCCCCGCGTCCGGCTGTCTGAACTAAATCATTAGTCCCTTGTGTAGGCCCTGTGCCCCAATTTAACTCCGGTGCCTGTGTTCACCCGGGCCTGTCGGCAGCAGCCGTTACGGCCTCAGCCCCATGTCCAGCCTCCCCTCTGCCCCCGTTATATTCGCAGGGCGCCGGGACCGACCGCAGACCCAGGACAGCCTCAAACATCTCATTACCGAACCACGCCACTGCCTTTGGTGCTACGGCATCAGGCCTTTGTATTTTTAACGGCAAAAAAAGCCAAAATATAACAAGGGCGCCCCCTTAGGAGACACCTACTTAGTGGAGTTTGGTCTGCGAATAAGCTCCTTTCAGACATTTGGGAAGAGAAAACTGTATTTTTACCTCTGAATCATGTTTCTTTGTTTCCTAATTGGGGATGCCACAGGTCTGAGCATCAGGCAGAAACATGAAAGGCTTCAGATTTTGATGCCAGCCGCTCAGATGTCAAACTGTCTCTCTAATTGGGGTCACGGATACAGATCTTTGCCCTCCTTTCAGCTGCTGCCTTTGTGCCGTCTCCTCCGTTTGTTTGGGCTTTTATTATCTCATGTGATCATTTGCATCTGACTCTACAGCAAACCCAAGTCCAGAGCCAGGAAACAAAACTGCAGCTGCCTTGAAACGCTTCTGCCCACCATCAAAACCCTCCTGCGGCCTGAAAAGAGCAGGATCTGAGCAGACCGAAAACCTGTAAAACCAATAGCATTAGCTCCCACGTGTCTCACCCGTGCAGGGCTCTCAGGGGACACAAAGCACAAGTTAAACATGCGGTGGTCAGTAGCGGCGCCATTCGCTTCTGCTGCCAAACTCTACACATGGAATGGAAGTAAAATTGCAGGAATTTCAAATAAGGTCCCTCCATTTACTGGGTTGCTTCTTATAGGGGGTGAAGCTGCCCAGGGCACACGGAGGAGCCCAGGGGCTCCCCCAGACACTCTCAGCATTGACATAGCTCTTGGTCCAGCGTTATGGAACCACTGGAGCATCCGCCGGATCAGTCTGTACTTACTGTGAGAGCTTCTCCCCATAAGGCATCAAAGCCGCGTAGAAAATCATAACCAGTGAAGAACTTCACCAGATGAAAATCTTTTCCTGGTTCAGAAGCTGATTAAACACACGCAACTGAAATTGCTTCTTTCCTTGGGGGGGCCTGGACCCTCCTTCCCGCTTAACCCAAACCTGCTTCTGCTCCAGAGCCAACGGCGCTCGCGGACGCAGGTCTGCGATGCTCCCAAGGGCTGGTTCCCTCGCCTGTCCCCGCTGCGGTTTGGTACCACTCCTCATGCAGCTCCATAAGCCAGTTTTCACACCTTTGATCTAAATTGAACACATCAGTGGCAAACGAAGCATTAAAATGTGTCAAACCCCTTGGTCCCATGCACTGGTGGCACTAAGGATTTTATTGAGTAGCTGAAGCATGACACGGTCCATCCAGGGGTGTGCTCCTGCATTTACCTATAAATGCCATTTATCAATAATATACGTAATAAAATAAGTACTTTTAGAGCAAGGCAACACTTTTTATTTTTATTTAAAAAGGCCTTGATGGCAGGAATATAGTGTAAAAATCATTGGAAAAACTAAAAGGCATTGATACATATTGGAATATACACTTTTTACATAAATTACATTTATTTATTTATTCTTTCATTTGAGGTTCTTGTTCGGTATCGAGGTCTAATAGTTAATAGGTCCTGGGATCTGGACGTTTAGACCACCATAGTCTAACATGTACATGTTCATGGGCCATTGCTGAAAGAGAGGGAGAGAAAAAGAAGGCAAAAGTCTCTGTTAGGACACAACACAAAACCGTGCATACATCAAATCTCTGACACGTTCTGACATGGGCTGCTGCTCCCACTTTCCAAATAAGATAAAATGACCAACCCCAAATCAAAACATCACTTGCAAACCCGACAAAAAAAAAATCCTTCTAAGTTTATGTTCCTCTTGTGCATTATTTTAATTTTGTTTTTTAAAAGCATTTAGTGTTAGCCACAACCGAAGCCAAGCCCTGAGGGAGAGCAGTTGGATGCATCTCCCTGGTTTTTGTTTCCTGCTTTCACCGTTTGGACGCACGTTGGAGCTCTGCATCGCTCCCGGGATGGAGCTGAAGCAACAGCTCAGACCACGGGGGAACCGCCGGGTCCTGCTATGGGGCTGAGACGCCCCCAGCACCCATGTTTGAACCCCGTGGGGTGGGAGATTTGCCCCATCTGGTCTCGTGCAGCTCCCACTAACACCAAGCGCTGAGCATCCCCCGAGGGCTGATGCGGGAGAGCCCCGAGGGGCAGCGGGCGCTTTGCTCTGTTGACGCCCCCCAGACAAACCCGGCAGGAAAAAGCAGCCCCAAAGCCACGTCCCCTCCTTTGCCAAACCTGCTTGTGCCACTCTATGCCACACTTTACAGCGTTTGTCAGGCAGAGGGAGGTGGTGACGGTTCGCGGAGGGCAGAGCAGCATCCTGAAGCGGAAAGCTAGGTAGGCAGTAACCCCCCTAATATCTGGAAGGCTTTACCACAAGGGAGATCTGATTTGTTGATGATGTAGACTCCATATTGGAAGAGGAAGAAGAGGAAGATGAGGAAGAGGAAGATACCGAGTTCCCTTCGGAGATCCTCTTCCGCTTTCGTTTGGGGACGCTGGTGTCTTTCTCTGCAGGGAGAAGGAAGGCGTGAGGTGTCCGAGCTCTGGGAGCCCTGAAACGTGGAGACCCGTCCCACCGCTCCGACGGTCAAGGTGCCAGCTCTGATGGCAATATGCCCATATATATGATATACCCACACATACCTACATATATAAAGTTCCTCCATCTCTTTTTACATCACGTTGCAGGCATGCTCGTGCTTGCCAGTTCGCCCTTCTCTACCTAGCCACCTATTTTCATAAAACTAATATGATCCTAATTACCTCTGAGGCTGCCAATTCTGACACATTTGATTAACACTGGCTGAAAGTTATTGAGGAGGATGGGACAGGGAGAGAAATGCATTCCCAGCGATCACAGAAACCTTGTTTCCTTAGAAGCTCAAATGCTATACAATGGCTCAAATTAACGGCTTTAACCAGTGAGTAAATTGCTAATGGGAAAGGGATAATCAAATCCTCCAGAATACACTGTTTGATTCCAGCAGCCCAGTCCCTGCTCAGCTCACAGAAGTGCAATTTTCTGAGTTGATGGTTTGCTCCTGAACAGACGCTGAGCCTGACTTTTCTTTTTCCAGGTGGTATCTTCTCCCCAGCCTCCCCTGGGGATGCAGGAGGTTTGAACACCTCCCCATGACCCCCATCTGTTTTGCCCGTTTATTCTCTGCCACAGGGCAGGGAAAACCGTGGTTATTAGTGCCCCGCTTACCTGTTTGTTTGGCCTCAGTGCAGATTTCGGCAAACGGCCTGTGTAAGAGACACGCAGGTCAGAGCGGGTAGGCCCCATCGTTTCTCCCCAAACAACCCAGACCCTGACACCCCTGCGTGGGGATGGGACATGGAGCCTCTCCACCCTTCCCCAGGGGGAAAGAACCCGAAATAACTCAGCTGGGTTTCTGGGCTGTCCCACTATCTGCCCCCACGCACCCTCCCAGCATCATCATCTCAACCTGCACAAGGAAGAGGGGATAAACAGGCCCCACTGGTGCTTCCTGAGCACATCCCTGGCCAAGTGATGCAGGACAGTGGGTGCTGGGATGGAGCGGGTCCTCTGCGGGTACATGGTCCCGCTCCAGTGGTCCTGAGGTGACTTACCCACTCATGGCTGGAGAAGCAAGGGCAATACTTAACGAACTGAAACATTCCCCGGTCGCAGAGCTGGGGGAACTTACTGCAGCTGGTTTATAATCACCATCCGGATGCTCTCCCGGGCCTTCAGGATCTTCTCCAGCCGATGGATGTCATAGGTATTGGGGTTTCTGAAAGGGATATCATCTGGCAGCCCAGTGACCTCCACGGCGTCAGGACTGTCCCTGATGAGTTTATAGGGCACCATGACGGGCCGGTTCAAGCCCAGAGCCTCTCCTGTAACGGCAGAGCAGAGGACAACGCACCAGCTTTACCCCACAGGGCTCCGGATCTGAAGGACCAAGAGCCCCAGGAGAAATTTGGGAAGCCACAGCTGCTGTGGGAAACGGGAGAGGTTTGTCCATCTCTTGCCTCCAGCTGTTGGAAGATTTGGGGGTCACCGAGGTGGAGATCACATCCATCGCTCATCATCACATCACATCGCTCCTGCCCATTTTTTAAATCACTTTATCCCTTTGGCCCTCACAATATCCTATGGCAGTGAAACAGCACGATTTAATTCTTTGCTGTATTAAAAGTACTTCCCTCTGCATGATTTAAACCTGCTGCCCACCTCTCTGGGTCCCCCTTTAGTTCCTGCATGGCGGGGAGCAGCAAACATCCCTCCCTCCTATGCTGGTCCCGACTGTAAGAACCTGATCTCGCATAGCGTCTCTGCAGCCCCCAAACCTGAAGGTGTGAGCGGCCCCCTCAGCCACATTTCTGGCTTTCCTAGCAGGGAGTTTGTGCCTGGAGCCCACCGGGCATCTTGTGCTCCACAGACCATGCCTGGACCATGGGAATGCAGGGATCTGCTGTGGGAACGCAGGGATCTGCTGTGGAAATGCAGGGATCTGCTGTGGGAACGCAGGGATCTGCTGTGGGCTCAGCTCCCATGTAGGGTGAGCGCTGCTGAGCTGGGGATGCTCAGAGAACAGGCACCAGCCTCCCTGGGGATCTGCACCAATATACTGGCACCTCCAAGGGGGCAAATCCCCCCCCAGAGCAGCACAGAGCCTGCACTGCGAGCAGCACCCCAGAATAAACAGGGTTTGCAGGAAGGGTGAGCAGCTTTGACAAGAGGAGATGAGAAATGAGGAGAATGACATTCCGCACTGCTTTGCTACCATTTTGCCTATTTTCCTTCTCCATCAGGCAATTATTTCTGGGAGGAATGCAAGACACCACACTGCTGTGCGGCCCTGGGGTCTCCCGGGTTGAAAAAGAACCGCCCAGCGCTCACAGGAGTCATTCCCAAAGAGCCTATACCCGCGGGGCTGAGCGGGGACACCGCTCGGGCTGCGCATCCCCCACCCGGCTGCTACTCCTGCTGTGCCTTTTCCCAGCAGCGGGGACGAGGAGGGGTTTGCTGGGCAGCACAAGGAGCCTGCAAACGGCATTTTCAAACCTTCTTCAATCTCCTGACCTCCTTTCCCGCTGCAGCTCCAACAAGCTTCTCCCCGGCCGTGCCCCGCGTCAGGCTGCGGCTCCAGCCGTGCTCCCAACCCAGCAGGAGCGCACGCACCACGGCTCACAGACACCTTAAAGAACACGTCAAAGGCTGATGCCAGACTGAAAAAGCCCTGCTCCTCGGCTGCGTTTTTCCATCCTCGCTCCCCTCACTGAGGATGAGCTGTCAACAAGAAGGTCACGGTCCCACCTGCCGAGCGCGAGACACGGGAACGTCCCCAGGGACAGGCTGTAACGTGAAGCAGCGGGATGAAACCTGCGCCGAGCCGGCTGCCGTGCGCTCGGCCTATAAATAGAGGCCTTCAGTCGAATTAATTTTAACTATGGCTGCTGTCAGCAAAAACAAACCTGCTTGGCGATGCGTGCAGACGGGAGACTCACCGTATTTTTCATTGAAAAGCTCTTTCACTTGCTCTCGGAGAATCACCTTCTCTCCGAGCCTGTTGGCATCGTCCTCATCTGCAAAGCAAAAAAGCACAGGGAATAAAATACCCCGTTTCTGAGCCCGTGGAAAACCCATCGCGCTGTCATTACACACGATCGCGTCTCTGTCCCTCTGCCCCGGTGTGGCGTGGGGACACCTCAGAGGTGGCAGCTCTGCGCTTACACCTTGTGTCGCCTTCTAGAGCCGTGCAAATTAGCTATAAAATGCTGCCAAATCTGCATTTGCCACACGCTGCCACGGCTGAGAGCGTTTTACATCCACTTTGTGGTGCGGTAAATGACTGCAAAATATGCAAAGCAACGGAGACTCAGGCCCTCAGTGCCACGAATGCTCCCACAAGTGATATCAAGGAATGAGATAGCACTTTTATAGCTGGGCTCCTAAGTACAGTATTGTTTTATAATATGCCATATAATCAGCTTGGCTTTACTAGCTTTTTAAATTATCCTCATTGTGCCAAACAGTTTCTCCCCCATTCTCTCATTTCAAACAACGTGCCTATGTCAGTAGATTTTTCCGCCAGCTATTCAGCACCCTCAGGGGGCTCCAGGAAAAATGACTGGGGTCAGTATGGGTCCCGTTTGATGCTTTTTCACCCCATAGGTATGAAGCACCATCTGAACAACTCTTCTCCACCTCTTGCCAGGGTCACCCTCCAGCCCCGAGCCAGCTGGGACGTGCAGTGCAGGGTTCCCCTCCCGCAGAGGAGTCACCACGAGCCTCACTGCACCCAGTGTGGGTATTTTAGAATCATATAATTGATTTGGTTGGAAAAGACCTTTAAGATCATTGAGTCCAACAGTTAACCCAGCACTGCCAAGTCCACATCTAACCCACGTCCCTGAGAACCTCATCTCCGTCTGTCCAACCCCTCCAGGGATGGGGACTCCAGCACTGCCCTGGGCAGCCTGTTCCAATGCCCCACAGCCCTTTGGGGAAGAAATTGTTCCCACATCCAACCTCAACCTCCCCTGGTGCAACTTGAGGCCGTTTCCTCTGCTCCTGGCGCTTGTTCCTGGGGAGCAGAGCCCGACCCCCCTGGCTCCAAGCTCCTTTCAGGCAGTTCAGAGATCAGAAGGTCTCCCCTCAGCTCCTGTTCTCCAGCTGAACCCCCAGCTCCCTCAGCCGCTCCCATCACACTTGTGCTCCAGCCCCTTCCCCAGCTCCGTTCCCTTCTCTCCACTCGCTCCAGCACCTCAAGGCCTTTCTTGGCGCGAGGGGCCCAAAACTGCCCCCAGGATTCGAGGTTTGGCTTCCCCAGTGCCAGCACAGGTTCGGTCACTGCCCTGCTGGCCACACCAGTGTTGGTACAAGCCAGGATGCTGGTGGCCCTTTTGGCCACCTGGGCACACGCTGGCTCATTTCCACATGGGCTGGCACCTCATGGGGTGGAAATCCAGGATGGTGATTTATAGCATCAAGGTGAGCCCTGCAAACCTTGGCATGAGGGACCCGAGCATCCTCTGTGCTCAGCCTGCAGCTGTTTAATGTGATACTGAGCAATCACATGATTACAATTTTAATTTTGGTTTTAAGCAAACACGTGGCTTGCAGCTTGTTTTAAACATGAGCTGACAACATGATGTGAATCCCTGCCTCCCTGCACGGGACCCCAGAGCCCAGCGCTCAGCACCCCCAGCAATCAGACGCCTGGGTCTTCTTGCTGCTGAGGGTGTCGGAGAGAACCTGGCACCCTTAGACCTCCGCACCCTGCTACTGCAGGGTATGGCCTCAAAAAAGCCTCTTCTCCACCTGGAAAACAGCAGTTTTACCTGTATATAACTAGGAAAAAAAAAAGGAGAAATTTCTATGAAGGAACCTCAGGGCCATGTTGTGCTTCAAACCCAGAAATGGCAACAAAGCAGCTCGAAAGGAGTGTAGCAAAAAAATAAATAAAATAGAAGAAAATCAAATAAACATCGCCAAGGAGCTCTGATGTCGAGAACCAAGAGCTTGCCTTGTTCTGCTGCTCCTGAGGCCGCGGGGGGCAAACCCTACGGGCTCTCTCTGTGACTTCCTTGTCATCGATGCTCAGTTTCTGGGCTGTATACACACACCCATATGGATGTGTAGATGGTAGCAGACAAAGAAACACCAAAATTCAGTGTTCTCACTCATTTAATTCTCTGGGACTGAAAAATGCAGCAGCTCTTTCCCTTCCGCTCATGCCCCGAGCGACCTGAGTGTCAGAAACAAGATCCCAAGGGGTTTTTTTTTTGCCATGCAGCGGGCAGGACTCCCAAATTCCCATCTGAGGACACAATCGAATGCCATGAAAAACCTGGAACTGAGCATGCATAACACAGAAGCCAGAGAGGAGGCTCTGGCCTGCAACACCGCTTCCCTGGATCTGCTCCCCATCCCCGGGCAAGAGGGAGCTCCAGCTACCTTGGACTTTATCATTTGGGTTTGGGCAATAATCAACTCAAAGAAACCACTGGCACCCCTGCAATGTGTCGAGTCCTTCCTATAAAGCAGGTTTATAACATGCTGCTGGCTTCAGGTCTGTGTTATTTTTGTTATTTTTTTTTTAATTAAAAAAAGCAGCTGGTTGATTGATTGATGTTTTTCCCAATCCCACTTGCCTGACGCGAGGACCCCACAGGCACTTCCACACAAGTGGTCATATTGTTAAAGCACCACTTGCTCTTTTCCAATAGGACTTGTCAGAGCTCGACGTTTCTTTTAGAAACACCACGTCATATTTAGTAGTTATTAAAAACGGGCTTTAGGCCTATTCTTCTTTAAAAAACCACAACAAAACCAAATCGAAGGTGCTCCAGGCGATGCGCGTCCTCCTGCCGGCCATCGCGCTTGGAGTCACAACCTCCCGTTACCCAAACACCCGTCGTGAAGCCCATTAAAGCCAATTTCCTCGGGGAAATGGCCAATGCTCAACACATCCCATGGGACAGCGGCTCAGGTCCCTTCTCCGGGCAATCCCCATCATCTTAAGAGGATAAATACCCGCCCTCTTCCCCGCTTCCAGCTTCAGTGGGTGCAATTCAGTTACACCCCTGGGTAAACCCGGAATAAACCTGCTGACTTTACTGAGGCCATTCCGCAGTAACTCAGGTTTAAGCACAGCTTGATTTAGCTCAACATATGCACGTTTTCAAAGCGGAGCTATAAACTTGCGGGAGCAGGCAGTTAACATCTAGATACACAGCCAGAATCCCAGCTGAGGGGACTAAGGCTGGATCTGCCGGAGATAAGCCGTGCCCAGCCGCAGATACAGCCAGACGAGCTCCTCTTTACTCCTCTAAATTAGTATATATTGTATTTATAAACCCCCAGAGCCTACATGACTGCACACCGACCCTGGCCCAGAGTATGTGTTAAAGCAAAGCAAAAAAAGACTCCAACCCAAATCTGTGCAAGCTCTCCTTGTGAACGGCAAGCGGCTTTTTTAACAAATTAATTGCTTGGATGAGCTGAGGATAACGTGGCAGGTTGGCGTGTCTGGAGCAGAATGGGCACTGATGCCAGCAATGGTGCTTAGAAATGCAGAGAGGATTAATAACAACAACAAAATACTGTTAAACACAACTTGCATCATTCAGTTCTTGGTATCACAGGGAAACAGAGCAGAGAGGAAAAAAAAAATACCTGAAATTTGGGGGGTTTAAGACATTTTCACTCCCATATTAAAACGCAAATGCATTTCTTGTCTGCTACCATCTACGATGCATCAACTGAGCTACGTACCATTCAAGGCAGCGTAGGCTTTTTCCAATGACGTTATCCGTCTAGGGGCTACAGCGCAAGTTAAAACAAAAAACAAAAAGAGAGAGAGAAAGAAGAAGAGAGCCATGAGTGCTGCAGCTTGGTTCTTGGTCACAAACAAAAGCAAAACCCAGGATGACACTGGCCCAGGAGCTCAGAATTCCTCCGGTCCCGAGGCCCCTCGGCACGGAGATGCTTTCAGCGGCTAAATAACCAGCGGGTGAGCTGGGTGGGCAGGCTGGGCTCTTCCCCAGCCCAGGGGCCTGTTTTGGGATGCGCTTGAGCCGCGAGCATCCCTCGAGCTCCACCTCGCTCCTGAGCAGCTCCATGTCCACACATGCCCAGGGATGCACAGCCGAATCGCAGCATTTCCAGCACATGCCAACACAGCAGCAGTTGTGCTGCCCGGCTGTGCCGGGGGAGAAAAAAACCACCTGAGGTTAAAGCAGGTGAAAAAACAGGGAAATTGTGTCAGTTCTGCAGCAACAAGTGTCCTGGTTTCAGCTGGGACAGAGTCAATTTTATTCCTAGTAGCTGCTATAGTGCTGGGTTTGGGATTTAGTAGAAGGATGTTGATAACACGCTGACTTTTGGTTGTTTCTGGGAGAAAATGGGGATGCACAAAGGGTTGGGAGCAGGCACAGCTGGGACAGCTGACCCAGACTGGAAAAAGGGATATTCCACACCATATGATGTCAGGCTCAGTATATATTTTGGGGGAAGAAAAAGGAAGGGGGGAGACATTTGGCCTGATGGCATTTGCCTTCCCAAGTCATGGTTGCACGTGATGGAGCCCTGGGATGGCTGAACACCCATAGGAAGCATTGAATGATCCCTTGTTTTGCTTTGATTGCACACATTTGCTTGTTAAACTGTCTTTATCTCAACCCACGAGTTTTCTCACTTCTACCCCTCCGATTCTCTCCCCCATCCCAACAGAGGGGAGTGAATGAGAAGGAAAAATAACCTGGCTGCTCCATGGGGGTTCAACACTGGGGCTGGGGGGTGAAGGGAGAGGGACACGGACCTCAAAAAGCCACCTGGAGTTGGAGCAAGATGCGCTCAGCTCCCATCACCACCCCATCGAGCGCTTTCCTCTTTTCTTTTTCCCTTGCCAGGAGTTTCCAATGCAAGGCACATCTCACCAAAGTCTTGAGGAGGATTGAGCTCTTGTGATTAAAGAAAAATATATATATAAAGAAAAGGATGCCTGGATGTGTGGGTTTTTTAATTAAAGAACACTGCCTGCCCTACTTTATTAATTGGTGTACGGGAAATAATCTATCAGGGCGGTAGAGAGTTTGGGGAATAGGACAGATGGAGCTGGTGTACATTTTCAATCAAAGCACATAAAAATTAACATACAGAAAGATTTTTTTGTGTGTGTCTGTGCTAGATTACTTATGCTTGATTTTTTTTTTTTTTTCAAAGGCTCAAATTAAGCCTGTTTTGTATCTCTGTGCCTCAGGAAAGAAGCCAAGAAAGGATAAGTGCCATGTTTGCAGCGCTGGAGCTTCACCTCTGCTCGCTCGCTTCTGTTTTAATGCCAGAAGATCATTCTGCTTTCAAAAAGGGGTTTGGAAGGTCTTTTTCACAGAGCAGAGAGCAGCAGTGGGGAAAAAAGGAACTGGAAATCAAAAGGAAAATCTCAGGATGCCAGGAGGGTTGTGCTGCTGGGGTGAAGGCCCCGGGGCAGGTAACACATGGGCAGGGGCACCGGTGACCTCGGGGACATCGTCCCACCTTTGGAAATGGCTGTAAACCTCCTCCGGGTGCTGGGCAACACCGCCGGCTTTATTTTTCAAAAAACCACCCTTATTTTCCTCCAAAACCGCCTCTTTCTGCAACCAGCATCCCTGCACGCACGCACCCCCCTCTGCCTCTGCGCCGGCACCCTCGCCCCCCACACTGCGACCCAGCAGGGGGGAGATACCATCTCAGAGAAATTACAGATAATCTGGAGAAAAAGCACGCTTGGTGCCCAGATTATATTGAAATCCTTTTAGCCGTTTCTGTCGCACTCAGAAAAATAGGTGTCCCCAAAAGAGAGAGATAAGGAGGCCGGTCCTCTGTGATGCTGCAGTTATCTGGGATGCTCTTTGCAACGCAGGAGGTGCACAACTTGTCTAAAGCAAATTAAACCCCATAATTTAACCTAAAATCAACTAAAACCACCTCAAAGTGATTTTTTAATATTATGTTAAATTTTCCTTTTCCCTTCGAATGTGCGCTTTTCATGTAAGTTATGGCCAAAATGATGCACAAAACCCACAACTTCCCTTACATTTATACAGCCGTCTCCTGGGCTTTCCAGCTTTTAGATGCCTTTGAAATGCCACCCTGCTTGGGAGCAACTATCGTTTTCATTTTAATGCTCCCCTGCGAAATAAAAGTGATTTTCATTGCCTTTGTTTTAACACCAAGCACACACTTCTGCTGCTGCTCCTCACTTTACGCGGCAGGACTTTACTACACAAGATTGAGGTAAAACGAACACACTTCAATTTGATTTTTTAATTATCTATGGCTAGCTGGAAATCATTAATTTTTTTAAGGCAGACGAAAAGCCAAAGCAGTGAATGCACCACTGTGTTGCCACCATCCACTTCGGTGTAATGGTGTGGAAAAGCAGACAAGAGGTTAATTGCTGTCAACGGGGACTTTTGGGGGGCAAAATACAAACAGCTTTTTCTCAAGGGGACATTCCATTGGTAGTCTGACTACCAGAAAATAATTGTAAGTCCTAAGATTGTCTCCGAAGATTTAGCAAAAGTAGTCTATAACAAATTGAGATGTCAAGTAAGAAAAACCCCTCACCTGCGACTGCTCTTATTTAAAACCCCCGTGGGAGAAGAGATGCTGCGACCTCCTCCCGAGCCCGCTCGGGTACCACAATACACACAATAAAATATGGCTTTGGGTTTGTGCTAGCACAGGCCAGCCCGTGGTGGGAGCATTCAGCTGGAGAAGGAAGAAAAAAAAATGTCGTGCATCGAAAGGAAAATCAATTTCCTCTACATCTCTATTTATCAGGCTGTGTTTCCCAGCCAGCTGGCAGGTTGAAGTATTTGCCTTCTGATGTGCTCCTTTGTTAATGGTGCGATTTGTGTCAGATCAGCGTCTCTTAACGTAATTATACCGATTACAGCGGAGGAACGGGAAGACAAGATGCGGTTGGAGGAGTGGATACATCCTCGGCTTACCCTGGCGTTATAGCCATCTCATTTTGTGGAAAAGCAGAATTCTGCAAAACTTGCATTTCCCCCCAGGCTGGTTTAAGGTGCAGCTGGTGTGAGCTGGTACCTTGCTGCTTAGGAGCGAAAGATAAGGAGTCTAAATCCAAGGTCCGCAGAGATCTTGGGGGACTCCCCATCAACTCGGCTGGGCCATACACAGGGATACAGAGATCAGCACAAAGACCATGCCCTGGACTGAATTTCTCAGCTCGCCTTTTGTTAGAACCCTCCTGGGTGTCTAACACCTTTTTGCTGTTCCCAGTAAGGACATATAAACGTTTTCCTCTCTGTCATTTTTGTCTTCCCTAAATTGTGCCATCCCCACGGAGGCTGGCCAAGGCAATGGGAAGCCATCGATAAAGACAACAACGGTTTTCGCACCCATCTGTGCTCTTCCAACAGCTGTAATTACAGACGTTTAAAACAGAGACAGGTCTTTACCCACGTTTCTAACGGCAGCTCTCTTTTCTGGGCAGCCTAGAAGCCACAGACAGAGCAAGCGCAGCAAGGCCCGGGGAAGGACGCGGCTCTGCGATGGTTGTGTCTGCAGCTGAGTACAGAGCACACCCCGGACACCCCGTCTTCTCCTCTCCCATGTCCCCACTGTTTCCACATGCGGGATGCCAATGGGCCAACAAAGGCTTTCACTGCCACGCTGCTGCAGCCCGATGCGGACCCTGTGCTTAATCGGCCCCTTCCCACGACACCAAACCCGCCAGCTCATTGCAACTCCTATTTATTTTAAGAAAACGCTTAAGAAAGCGGGTTCTTTCTTCAATACAGAACACAGATCCCTGCCCTAGATTAGCTCTTGGAAAGTGCCATCATTTCAAGGCTCCAGCAGCAGTACCAATGGGTGATGCTAAGGCCAGCTGTCTCGGTCAGGGGAACGTCAGCAATTGCACCAAACAACAAAACCAAAGCAGGAAGCCCAGGAATGTGAGGTCAGGGGGAACTTTCCTCCAGCTGGTAAAATTATTGCTTGCCATCCACAGTTTACAACTCCCTGACCACCACTAAACACTTGGCCAATGCATTCCTTAGGCAAAAAGAAATAATCTCTTACCGGGTTTGGGGATGAGTCCTTGAAAAGGCCTGTAAAAAATAAGGAGAAAAGGAAATTTAAAATGAAACGCCATTGGGAAGGCAACACACCTGGACCAAGCATCCTCCTGCAGCCCTGGGGGGATAAGGGATCAGTTTGTCCTTCTCTTGCCGTGCTACCACTTGTGCAGGACCACAGGAGCTCTGTGGGGATGGGGTCCCTGCTCGGGCCAGCGTGTGTCCCATCAGTAAGCAGACACACAGCGTGGCCCAGCGAGAGGCTGATTGAAGCCACTCTTAAAACCATTTTTTCCCCTGTCTCACCTTACAATGAAACAGTGATAAAGTGCTTTTCCCCTCTCACTTGTGTCTATCCCATTTGGCTGCAAAACCCACTGGACCTGCCCCAACGGCCGGTGCCCGGTGGTTCTGCGAGCGCTGCGGGACCCTGAGTGCTGCCTTACACCAGCAAAAAAACCCAGCAATGTTGCTCCTATTTCAAGCCTCCTTGAAAAGGGGCTGGGATTTCTCTGCCCACACAACCATCACACCAAACACTGTATTTTCTCCCACCGACGCCTTTCCCACCACCTCCCCAGGCAGTGGACAGGGGGAAAGAGCAGGAGTCTCTGTTTTACAGTCCCCTCCTTTCTGCGAACAATTAGCTGCCAACTTAATCGCTGTCTTGGAGGCTGGAGGCATTTATAGTATGTACAGCCCTGCCTCCATGGGGCTGACAGAGCTGCGGGTGCATTTCCGCTGCTCCCTCCTGTCCCCTCCTGCCCGGCGGGGTGACCGACACCTCTCACCACGCACCTTGTCACGGTGAACTTGATTTTATCAGCCACGGCCAATATCCTCTCCAGGTTCTGCGAGCCGAAGGTGCACGGCTTCCTGAAGGGGATCCCGGGGGGCAGCCCCTCGATAATCACCGACCCCGGATTGCTCTTGATCCGCTTGTATGGCACTTGCACGGGGTATTTAATCCCCAAGGCCTCACCTGGGAGAGAAGCGAGCGGTAAGCAAGCAGTAAGTGTGAAGGATGCCAAAAATGCCATTTCTACCATGGCTTTGGCTCCATCCCCAGCCCCAACAAAGCACGGTGAGGCGTGAGGAGGCTGCTCAAGGCACCCTGTCAGGCTTTAGATCAAGGACCAAGATTTTTGGGCCGTCTCCACGACGGGAGCGGAGCGGTGCCGAGGCAGCCACAAGCACGCAGCAGAGCTGGCCGGGCCAAGGAGAGACACCACCATGTAGGATGATGCGCTGTGGGAGGGACGGAAAGCTGCTGCTCTTCCCTTCAGGACATTATTTGGAGATAACTCCATAGGCACATTCCCTCTCCGAGGTCAGGCTGCAGGACTGAGGCTACACTTTTCCTTGCAAGTATAATAATTGCTATTGCGCGTACCTGGGAATGTGCACAAGTGTTACCCCTGCCTAGAAAATGAGGATAGCAGCATTTCTCTGCCTTGCTTGATAAAGAACAGACGCTGGGGCAGGCAGGCTGTGGGAGCACCCCGCAGAGACCAGGTAGGTGCCCTGGGGACAGGAGGGACAGCATCTACTTGTCCCCCAACCTCCCGCCACCGCCTGTGCTCCCGCAGCTCTGCAATTCTCTGCTAACTAATTTACCATCATTCTTCTTCATGGAGGGGGGTTAAAAGACAAACCAAAAGGTGGCCAAGGAGCCACCTACACTGCAAACACCTGCAGCAAAGAGCAGCAATTCCCAGACCCCCCCATTCCCCAGCCCCATGAGGTGCTGCTCGTTTAGGGGGGAGGTGAGAAAGCACATGGCAAGGAGGAACCAGGAGGAGAGGGGAAGGATAGGGAGCAAAAAATGAGGAGGGGATAAGGAGGGAATAAAACTGACTCCCACCCTGGTTTCTCACCATATTTCTTATTGAACAGGTCCTGGACTTGTTCCCGCAGCGTGTTAGCGATGTCTATTCTAGAAAGCCTGGCATCATAATTTTCTGTAAAATAAAGAAACAATTATGGACTTCTGCTGGTAAATTAAAAGGCACTCTGTGACTTTTAAGTAATGCCATTTTCTAATTATAGGAAAGTCCTTATCTTGCAATTAGCTAATCTCTGGAGTGGGCCATTCAAAGTCCTTAAAAATAATCTAAACAGAAATATGTTTTTTTTCCCCTCGCCTGTTTGCTAAGAATAAAAGCTGCATGAAATCGAAGATTCAGTTGCGATAATTACTGGTGTTAAAATAAAATGTACTCCAAAGCCTCTCTGAAAAGCCAAAGCCTTTGAAAAGCCTCCGTCCGTCTCTGCAAACCCTCGTGGGCTCCCATAGCCCAAGGAAAAGGATGCTCGAGCAGGGCAGCACTTGCCCCCCCAGCCCATGGGCTTCTCACCATTGCTCCTTCCCCCAATGGAGCCACCGTGTCGGGTGCTGGTACATGCCAGATGGGTGGAAAAAACTCCAGAAAAGGCAAACTTAATTATGCATCTCACAAGGTCAGACAGCAAGATAAGCAAAGCTGGTTAATTAGGGCACCATCCAAAGTGCATCAAGCCTCTTCCTTAGACCTACAGGACTGCCCGCCCCGGCTGCGCATCTTGTTTTCTGGATGTCCGTCCTTCCTGTCATCTCACCCACCTCCTCCTCTCCTACCAAGCCCTGACACCCTGCGACTGCTCCTTGCCCACATCTATTTGCTCTACCAGCCCCACAATGGGCCAAGGACCCCGTCTCAACCCCCCCGAGATGCCTCCGGGCCCTCACCTTGGAAGCCCTGTCTCTTCACAGAGTCCTCCAGCAGCGCCTCGCTCGAGTCCCTCTCGCCGGCAGCTGGGACAAGGGACATAAGAAGAGTTAGGATTTGTGGTGCCGCCGAGGGGGACGCACAGAAAGGGGTTTCCAGCCAAAAAACGAGGTGGGGAGGGAAGGCAAGAGACGCGCTGGAGGAAAACGCTCTCACTCCTCTCCTACCTAGTCCTTAACGGCCCGGCTGCCGGGCGTCTCGCAGCCTACCTTTGGCTGCCGGGCTGTCCGACGCCGGCTCCTTTACACCCTCCGCCAGCAGCTCTGGTCTGGAAAACAGCGAGAAGCAGAGGGGACACCTGTGAGCTCCCCAGCCAGCGACATCCCGCTGCTCCGGTGTCCCTGGGCCAGCAACCCGACAGCCACAACCCACTAACCGTGTCTGGCCAGCGCAACTGGGAAGCTCCTGCAATGCAGCGGGGGAACTTCGGAAGTCATTTTCATGCCAACAGACTCTAGTGAGCTGATGTGATGCTCCCTGGGATGAGACTAAGCTGGTGATGGCTGAGCAGCTTAAATCAGCTGTTACAGGCTTTTAGGACACACGGTCCTGCACGTTTCTTGGGGATGGGAGAAGCTGTGCGCAGCTCCTTTCAACATACAGTTGGCTCCCAAAATTGTCTAATGCTAAAACCACACCGTGAGGTGATAGCAGGACTTGTTATGAGTTGCACTACAGAGAAAAGGGTCTGGGAGGGGAACAGGAGAACCCCCAAAACGTAGTTGGGTTGGCCTGGGAGCTGCTGGTGTGATGCCACAAAATGTTCGCTCTCCCAACGTTTATTTTCCATTTCAGCTGCCTGCCACACTGGTTGCATCAGCTCTCTCCTCTGCAAGGGAGGCTGAGTCAGCATTTGGGTGAGAAACCCCCCAAAACACCTCAAGACACTTTAAAATCCATCTCTGCTGGATCTGTTCCCTCTTTCAGGGCAACGCTGTTGTGTCACAGCAGTCCCAGCCTCTCACAGCGCCCCCTGCCCCTGTGACACTCCCTGCTCCCCAGTGCAATGACAGCACCTTCCCTGATGCCCACAGCATCCTGCTGAGGCACAGATGTGCACATCTGGACCTCGCCCAGAGCTGCTTCCCATAAGAAAACCCTCCAGGCGTCCCAGTCACATTCTTTACCCCACACCTGAGCACCCTGAAGGTTAAAGGCTCTGGCTCCCTCTCGCCCAGTGGGGTAAAACCCCAAAAGACATTGAGAGAGAGATGACAACACTTCTGCCTCTCACGGATGGTTCCAACAAGGCAACAACCCTTGGTTGCTTCTAATCAAGCAAATGTACTGAAGGTGACCAAGAGATGGATGTTCCCCAGGACACTGCACAGCAGCAGGACCTCTGCGCAGGAACATCCTCCCCAAGGTACAGCCGCTCCACCTGCCTTACCTTTTAATGACAAACTGGATGTTGTTGCTCGCCTGCAGGATCTTCTTCAGCTTCGCAATCCCAAAGCAGTTGGGGCGGCGCAGCAGGATGCCCTCCGGCAAGCCCACGACAAACAGGTCCTCGGGATACATCAGGAACTTGGAGTAGGGAACTTTGACCGGCTCCGATATTCCTATGGCTTTCGCTGCGTGGGGACCGAACCTCGTTAGCTTGCTGGATCTCCACGTCAGGTCAAAGCAGCAGTGACACAATACATCAGTGGGGGGCTGGAGAGGTTTCTGGAGAGCTGGTTGTCACTCTGTGCCTGGTGGGATGTCCTGATGGCAGACACCAGCCAAGGGACAGAGCCAGGCTTCTGCCCGGAGCTGGCTTTTGCATTTGCTGCGTTAACACAGGCTGCCTTGCAGCAGCACACATCGAAGGGGCTTCCTACAAAGGCTGCAAGCATCTCTCCACAAAGCCACGGGACCCCAGGCCCAGCCCTCCACAGATGTTCCTCTGCCAGATGAGGGGATGAGGAACATGCCTGGGGCGCCCTGCAGCCTCTGCAACCCACAGCGAGGGCTCCCTTCGCTCTGCTAAATACTGCCGAAAAGCAACCAAACAGCCAGCGCCAAGCAGAGCTGTTTGGCCAGAGGTGAAAAACCAGGACAAAAACCCCACGAGCGTGGGTGAGGACCCTCAGTCCTTTATGAAAGCGCGGGGTGCACCCAGAGCCATCGCTCTGCCGGCCGTTCCAGCCGCATCCCCAGTGCCTCACCCTGCCCAGAGCATCCCAGTCCTTCTCCTTCCCCTGGTCTCCTTCCCCAACCAGCCTTCTCCTTCCATTGGCAAAGACCTTCTGCCAGCTCTCAGAATGCACATGTGACCTCGCTAGGATTTTTTCCAGGTTAAATAACCTTTCTAAAAAGGGGCGAGCAGAGGATGCCGAGTGCCAGCCCCCAACCAGCCTTCTTGAGCCACACCATGACCACCTCAGGTGGAAAACGCTCTCTGATATTTCAAACAAGTGATGGGGGAAACCACTTTGGTCTTTGTCTCCATGGGAGGAAGGCTGAAGGTCATGGCAGCAATTCCTGGGCTGCAGCCAGATGAAAAAGCATTGAGGAAACGAAGGGGAAGAGCTGCAGTAACAAGGCCCGGGGAGATTTCAAATGCATTTGTAAGCCCAGTAGACAGCAAATGAACAAATTAGATTGCACCTTTACTCAACTGCTGGTTTGGAAATGGTAGGTGACATTTCCGAGCAATTAGGAACTCCCCACGGCAGAGGCCGGCACTCGGCATGATGAACATGTGTTAATTTTACGACCATCTTACCATATCTTGTGTTGAACAAAATTTCAACTTGTTTCCTCAAATGACTTAAAACATCCCCTATGCCATCTGCAAAAAAAAAAAAAAGAAAGAAAAGAGAGAAATGCTCTGAGAAACCAGCTGCCTCTGGGGCCAGCAACACTCAGCACAGGTGAGCAGCCCGTGAGCCCCGGCAGAGCCGGCCACATTCTCTTCACACCTCTCAAACTGATGCCAAACCACCAGCAGCTGCTTCCAAGCTCATCCCTGAGCAAGGAAGGGCAGCCACGCACCAGCCACAGAGCTCTGCTAACAGCAAGGAGGGAAAAAAATGAGGGAAAAAATAGATCTGGGCAAGAGTAGGGAGGGCAGAGCCCAGGAAGACAGTGGTGCCCTTCTGTGCTGGGCTTTTTGGATGCTGAATGCTTTGCTGGTGATATAGGAATCCCACGAAACCCAACCCAAAATACATCTGTGTTCATCCATCCTTCCAAAAACTTGCAATGATGGGCAATGCTCGGAGCTCATTATACACTCACCTGATCCCTCCCTCTGCTTTTCTTCATGCCGTGACTCCTCGCTGGGCCCCTTCTCTGTCCCTGCTGACGAAGAGGAGGGTTAGCAGTGGCCAGCACCAGTAAAACCAGATCAGACATCGGCAGGAGGTCCCGAGGTTCCCTGCAGTCATCCAGCTCTCCCGCCCCTCGCTGAGCTCTGAGCACACATCCCAGCGCAGGCGTGGGCTGGCAGCATCACATCAGGAGCTACACAGGCAGAATAAACCCATCGCCTACATCCAAAAGGTCTGGGAAGGAGCAGCAGTGCTGAAAAAGCCACCAGTTTGTTTGTCAGAGCTCCCAGCTGGCCTGACTGAGGCCATGACTCTGGAAGCAGGTCCTGACTCCATCCCCTTGGTTCATAAATGGTATTTACTCATTTCTGACACATGCACAGACTCCCATGCCCCCACAGATTCTCCTGGATGCTTCATTTCTGGTACCTGCTACCGTTTCTAGGATGTAGTTCGACTCCTCCGAGGACACGTGCGTGGGCACTGGGTCGTGCATCTCATCCGAACTGGGCGATCGGTCTGTGGACAAAACCCCATGGGCGGCTTTTGTTTCAATGATGGGGGGGACCGCCCCCAAAACAGGGTTCAGAGGGCCCTGGCCCATCAGCAGGGGCTGAGCAAAGGGCTCCCCCACAACACAGCCCCACAGCAGGAGCTGCTCCAGGGGTGCATCTGCCTCTTCCTCCCCAGGACCACCTGAAGCTCATCTCCAAAACACACCCAACCTCTCAGCCCAATGGAAAAGATCAAAAGCTTCTTCCCAACCTCCATGGAAGGTAAAGAACAAAAAGGAGATCAAAACGATTTACTTGGCTTAATTCCATCTAGACACTCAATTTTGGCTTAAAATGTTAATGCTGCTTGACTTAGTTACTCCACCGTGGGAAAACCATTCCAGCAATTCTGCCTTCCTCCCCAAAATCACACCTCTTGGGTTTCCCTTACGTAACCTGTGTGCCCCCTTCATTTAAACCTGGCTCCCCTAATGCTGGGCTCTCCAGCGCCCTCAAAGAACTAGCCAAATTTAGCTTTAAATAAACCTTCAGCCACTTTAAATACTTCAGTCAGGTCACTGCTTAATCAAGCACCTCACAGGATAAATAATCCAAATTTCATCAGTTTCTCCTTGTAGATGGACACCTCTTTCCTATTAATCCTCCTCCCTGCCCTCAGCTGTACTCCCTCTGATTGAACTCGATCTTCAAACAAGGTAAGAAAAGGTGGACTCTGGACTTGAAGTGTGATCTACCCGGCACCGGAGAAGTGATAACACCTCCTCCTTCCCACACGCACCGCCAACTCACCACGTATTAGCTTTCTTCTCCTCCATTAGCTGCCAAGTTGAAAATTAAAATGTTTGATCTACCACTATACCTTGTTCTTCTCCTTTATTAACTCTACGTTAAGTCCATTCTATGAGAATCCTGGAGTGACTCCCCAGATATCACTGTATTAAGGGGATGCTATAATTTGGGTGTGATAGAGATCACACTGGTGTGGTGGGGCTGGGTGTCACTGCTGTCCCCAGAGTCGCTCACCCTTGGGCATGTTGGGAGTCCTATTGCTGCCCTCGTTCTCGTGAGATTATTAATTGATGTTTGTAAAGTACACTGAAAATGCAAAGTGCTAACTATCCACTCATTAAACCCTGGGGATCATCCTACTATTTGCTGCACTGTCCAGGTCAGGTGAGTGGAAAACGACTCTCCCAGCTGCCCCTCAAGCACCCAACCACTCACCTCCATCACCACCAACCTCTCCAGGCAGAAATGTGGAGAAATGTGTCAGTACAACCGATTCCAACCCATTTTCAGCACATGCTTAATATTAAACCTGTTCTTATGAACTCCTCATAACCAGGCTGTTTTTCTAAATTAAGGACCTCATCAAAAACATCCTGCACTGAATACCTGGGATCCTCCAAGCCTGAGTGTGATGGGAAACAGCAAACCAAGCTCACTTTCTCCAGGGGAAAGGCAGCATCGAAAAGCAATGCAGGAGAGACAGAAACAAGAGCAAGCCCTAAACCAGCCTGCACTGCCCCCAGGAAACCCACTGATTCCTGATATGCCCCTTAAAATGACCTTCAGAGAAGAAAGACCAGTGCATGGGCACAGGGACCTTCTGTGCTGTGAAATATCCCAGAAATGCCTCTTCTCAAAGCAACACGCTGAGATGCCAGGCAGCAGCCCGGCCTGCACAGAGGCCACCGCACCAGCCGGTACCCCGGTGCCTACCTGGCACGGTGATCTGGATGATGTCCAGCTCGTCCGGCTCGATTTTGATCTGCCTGATCCCACCCAGATCTCCTGAGGTACCTACCGGGGAGAGGCAACAAAAGGCAATTGCCAAGAGTAACGGGCCATGCCACGTCTGCCCAAAGCAGGCAGGGAAACCACAGCCGTGACTTCAGTGCCGGCCGAGCATCCCGCAGCAACCAGACTTTGGTCAAGTGGCATCACGGCCACGGCATTGAGGTACCCAAAGGGCTCCCACAGGCACAGCCTCTGCAAACAGCTTGGCTGGCAGGAGCTGTTGGTGCCCTCAAACCAGCCGCTGGCTCCGGTTATGTGTTTATTTCCTGGTTTTCTTCACTTAAACTGAGTTGCCCATAAGTGTTGGTGGGGATCCAGGAGGAGCCATCTCTAACAGACACTTCTGGCATCTTTAATGCTCCCAGTCTCACATTTTGGACAAGCCCCTCTGCAGAGCCGTGCTCTGGGAGGGCTGATCACAATCGCATCACACTGGGGCAGGACCAGCTGAATCTCAGCAGAATTCAGGGTGGTTTGAACCCCAGCAGGTGGGGAACCCACAGTAGCCCATGGACAGGCTGCCCTGGGGGATGCTGCTCAGCCCAGCTGCCTCTTATCTCTAGATAAATATCCTCATTTAGGGTGGGACTGATTCACTGCAAGGGGCTGGGGTAGGCAGGACAGTGAGGCTCTGTGTGGCTTCACCTACTCGGTGATGATTTAAGCCCCTAAAATTGGGGGAAAGTGTTTCCTTCTCATTTGCAGCACGCAGAGCACCAACATTGCTGATTTCTGGGTGATCCAATCGTGGCAGCTTTTAGGGAGAAGGGAATTCTGAGGCTGAATACTTCCCTTAGTATTGCATTTAAAAATGTGCTTAAGTCTTGTTATTTCAGTTTATATACTTTGAGAACCCAACGGAAGGGTCACAGGGTAAGACACTTCATCTCTGTATCTACTGAATGGGGATAAAATCCTGAGAGAACTGCCCCATGGGGCAAATGGATAACTGGTTACTACACAGGCAACTTTCTTTAGTGTTCCCCCCCCATATCGCTATTTTGCAAGAGAAAATTAATTATTCCTCACCTGGTTCACAGCTTTCAGAAACACTACACTTCTCGGACCTGGAAAGGAAAGGCAAACAGGAGAGGTGGTCACGGAGCAACCAAAGCAAAAGCTGAAAAACTCAACATCCATGGCTGCAAGGGAAACCCACAGTCTGTGGGTTTTTCTGCAACCCAAGCCCTGTTCCCAGCCTCTCCCCTGCTGTCATCCCTGCCGCTAGAGACCACAGCAGAGAGCTCCTGAAAGCAAGAAGGGTTTTAAGCTCAAAACCCGGTTCACTCCATCCCTTTGCAGTAGCGAGCAGCGCATAAAGCATCGTTACAATGTGGTTGCTCACGGAGCTAAAGCAAACAGGGAGAGAGGAAAAAAGTCCATTGAGTTGATAAATATTTATTCTGCCCAAAGCTTTTCTCCCCTGAAAACTGGGCGCTATCCCAAACTCGCATCTGCAGTTAACTTTGCAGGCTCAGGAATTTACCCAAGGTGTTCAGCATCTGAATGAGATTACTTGGCATTTCTCAGGACGCGATTGCTTTCTGTCTCTCTCTTTCTTAACCAAGAACAACTACAGCTCTCTGGCAGTAAGGCACTGGAAAACACATTCCTCCACAACGCTGATCCTTCAGGGGGAAGGAAAACCCTTCAGAGCCAGCACCACATCCCTATTGCCTCAAGGGGGATGCTCAAAAGCACTTCTCTCGCCTAAATCCACTCAGCAGTGTCAGCAGAACAAACTACAGGCAATGTGAAGGAAGCCAGGAGTGCTCTTGAAGTGTTCTTCCTATATGTGGTATGGGTAAAAAGGATCTCTGGTCTAAAAAGTACTGTATGTATTAGCTAGGAGCCGTGGGAGGGGTTTTAAACTCTCTCATTTTGGGTCAAAATCAACCTTTCACTACAGAAATTTGGTAGGAGGGCTTCCCCAGGGGGTGCATTACCCCTCGCAGCATCTGGTCCTTCTCCCTGGAGTAGAAAACGGGGACAGACTTTTCAGCAGGGCCTGTTATGACAGGACAAGGGGTGATGGTTTCAAACTAGAAGAGGGGAGATTCAGGCTGGACATGAGGAAGAAATTTGTTACACTGGGGGTGGTGAGAGCCTGGCCCAGGTTCCCAGAGAGGTTGTGGATGAACCATCCCTGGAGACATCCCAGGCCAGGCTGGACGGGGCTCTGAGCAACCTGAGCTGGTGAAGATGTCCCTGTCATGGCAGGGGGGGAATGGGGGAGCAGGGAAGGTCCCTTCAGCCCAAACTGTTCTATGAATCTATGTTTCTATGTTTCTGTCTGGCTCTGCCCTTGCCCTAGAACTGGACCCTCCCCTTGGTGGACCAACTGCTATGGAAATGCTCTGCTCCAACCACAGAACAGATGTTCCTCATTTGCAGGAAGAACAAAAGTGGGATTTGAATATCCACCTGCTTTTCCCTGCAGATAGGTAGTATCAATGCATCGGGAGGTTTCGTGATATTTAAGTTTACCCCTGCGGCAGGCAGAGCGAGCTGCGCACCACCACCAAACCACCCCCAAACCCTCCTTTGAAGCTGGAGATACCCCAAGGGCTGGGTGCCAAATGCCAGTCCCCCAAACTGGGCATCTTGAGAGGCCTCAGCCCTCTGAAGGTGGCTGTTCTAATGCTGCTGATGGGGCAGGTTCACCCTCCTGGGGCGAGCACGGCTTTGGGGACACCCAGCAGCCACATACCTGGGGACAAACCCGAAACAGCACTGGGAGAACCAGGAGGCTTCAATCTGTGGAGGGTTCATGTCAATGAAGAACCAAGGAGGGAGGAGAACCCAACACATGCCACGGAGGAGATGGGGACAAGTTACAGACCCGCCTGCAAGCATCAGTTATACTGCTATGAACTGCTGCCCCACTTATTTTATTTAAAGTGATTTTAAAGGTAAATGCTGCGGCTAAAAACTACTTTGCTTCAGACCAGCTGAAGCAAAAAATGCAGGAAACTGGAGCTACACAGAGAAAAATCCCTTCTGGATCTCCCAGCACGGGTTGGAAAGCAACACTATATGCTCTGTAGGTGCTGCCAGCAAATTGCAAACCTATCTAGCTCGTGACATGGTTGTACCCAAAACAGGTACTCTCATAAAAAGCCTCCTGCCCTGCTGAACTCTATAACCCCACCTTTATTAAAACATCCGTTAATCCGCTATTAGCCTCCCTGTAAGCTTTATAAACAAGTAATCCTTAATTAGCGGGATGTCGTGTTACAGTGCCGGCTGAGGGCGAATCCTTAGGCCATGCTTTAACACCAGAGATTGCTCCTGCAGATAATCCCAGCCTGCCCGGACACGGCCTCGATTACATCAGTTTTGTATGAAATCTATGATTCCAAACTTTGCAGTTTTGGCTTGCGAAAGGATGGAGGTGCTCAGTCTCCCGTGCTGGCTGCCTGCACCATCGCAGTGGGATTTTAGGGAGGCAGAAGAATGACACCCTTACAGCCACGTCACCTACAACTTCTCCCCAATGCTGCCGCTGAGTTGCACCCACCCCAGGTGGTGCAATAACCTGCTGTGCACATTAATGCCCCCAAAGAAGCTCTCCGAGGGACGTCACTTTGCGGTGGCCGGGGGACAGGAGTGCCACGTACCTGCTGTTGGCCTGGGAGGTCCCCGCCAGGTCCAGCCCGGCCCCGCGGTGCGGCTCGGGGGAGATCTCCCCGGGGGGGCTGGAGGGCTCCAGCTTGGTTGGATCTTTGGTAAATTTGCTTCCTGGTGCCAGGGTAGGTTTGGGAGGAAAAGCAAAAGCAGAATTAGCAAGCAGAGATGCCAATAACGCAGCTTTTCCACCTCTACTTTTGCCCCCCACTAGTCCCAGAAGTGAGATCGGGGTGGGGGACAGGTTTTCAAGAGTCACTCGCAAAGGCAAGGGTGCAGATTTAACTGGATTTACATGTTAAAATAACAGCAAGGTGCTTGCGTAAACCTCTGCGTAATGAAGCGTGTTCTGGGAAGCCCTCTGGAGCATCTCTGGAAAGGGCTGGATGTGGGGACAGGGTGTCAAGAGGTGGGGACTGTGTTGGGAAATCCAGGTATGGCTGGGGCCATGGCCCAGTGCCGCAGGAGCGAGCCCCAGAGCGGGGACAGCCCTGTCCCAAGGGAGGGGACGTGCTGCAAAGGACAGGAGCTCAGCAAAGCCCAGAGCAGCGGTGACACAGGCAGCCCCGTCCTGCAGCTCCAAGCGCCACGTGCAGCAGGAGAAATCTCCGCTGCAGCCACGCGGAGGGGGACAAAAGCATCTTGTCACCGTGAAAAACCTCCCCTCGCCCTTCCCTGTTCCTCAGCAACCTGAAAGGAGCTGAAACGAAGACCTGGCAATGACCTTGGAGATGAAAAGAATGATCTGAAGGCAGGGTGGGGAATGAAAATCGGGCAGGGAAGGTGAGCAAAAAGCTGAAGAATTAGTGCTGGAGGAAGGAAGGAATGAAATTACGCCGCAAGGCTGCAGAAACCACGCAGGTGTCCTGCTAAACAGCTGCTGCCAAAGGCCCTTTGCTCGTCTCAAAGTGCCATCGTGACATCCCCACCCTTCCAAAATACATCTTGTCCGTGGGAACACGAAGCCTTTTTCCTTTCTGCTCCAGCCTGCAAGGAAGGGCAGGGCTCTGGCAATGGGACCAGCAGCAATACAGAGTCTTAAAGACACTATTTATCTACCGACAGCCCAAAAAACTCCTTTTAATTTGTGCTTTCTATGGACCAAATCTTGTTCTTGCAGCAGCGGAGCCTGCCTGAAGCTGCTACCCAGGGGAGAAGCAAAAAATAGGTTTCCCAGCAGTGGTGGGTATTTTAATTAAAGGGTGAGCAAAACTGTACGGGGAAGCTTTGGGATATTTTGCAGTCGGCAACTTAAAATACAGCTCGACTCAGAAAATAGCGTCTTTGCAAAAATGGCACCTCCTGACTCAGCAGATGCTTTTGCACAGTCAGATGTGCTGATGCGAATCACAAAAAGCCCGGTTTAATGTGTTTCGCTTCTGGTAGCCCTGCAGGGACCAGGCAGGGGCGGGGGAGCTGCCACCAGCCCCAGTGCTGCTGGTTTTGCTTCCTCATCCCCTAATTTCCACCTGCACCACCCTGCCATGGACCCCCCGAGCTCGTAGCACGGTGCTTCCATCAGCAGCTCTTGAGCTGATGCACAGATGTGTGCGATGCCTCCCCCCAGATACCGCACAACCACGGTGGATTCGCAAGGAAAATCCAAGTATCCCAAGGCACAGTGCAGTGCTCCATCCCTTGGGGGTGGGTTAGAGCTTAAAAAATCATTTTCTTGAGGAAAAAAAAAAAAAAAGTTTTTCTTTTAAAAACAGCAGCTGGATGATGCTAGCACTTCCCAGCCAAAAAGAAAAAGAGAATAATTTACCAGTGAGGAACCCAGCAGTGATTTTTCTTCTTTCTGAAAGCATGGAAATACGCCATGTGCTGCCTGGAGCTGCAGCTCAGCCTGGTGCAGGGAGCCAGCCCAGCCTCACGCACTGGGGATTTCTCACTTAAACCTTCAAAACATGATTTAAGGGGCGCACGGTGCTTGCACCGATCCCAGGCAACGGCGGTGTCAGCACAGCTGCGTGCAGGGCACGGCCGAGGCTTCTCCTCACTGAGCATAACTGCACGTGTCCTGCACTTCTGCTGCTTGCAGGCGACATTATTTCAACTCTGCTTCTCTGGATAATCTTTCAGTTTTGCGGGCAATAAATCAAACGTACCTGTAAAAATTCTCTCGTCAAACATCCTAGGAGGAAATGACAAAAAAAAAAAAGGGATTAGAAATAGGTGCTTCTAATGACTGAATTTTAGGTTTTATTAATGAACAGCTTTAAACCAAGTCAAAACAGTAATTTTATTCATTCCCTAAAAAAAGGGAAAGAATTTTTCAGCTAAAAAAACCCCAAACCTTTTAGCCTGTTGTGCAACCAAGCAATCTTACAGCATATGCTCTTTAACCAAAGCACCTTTAAATCTGCTTATAAGCCTTTCTCTTCATTTAATTAACTTATTAAATGAGGCTGCTACAGGCTGGCTTTACCAAAAGAGATGATGGGACCGAAGTAGCTGTTGCTGGACCTTCACTTCACGGCACAGATCAACAACCAGATGCCACCAGCACAGAGCTGCAGTATTTATACCCTCCTGCTGTGGCACGCATACCCTTGGGGATGTCACCTTTCTCCCACATATTGTATTTTAGAGCCACACACAACTTCTATACAAAGGTGCTGTGCTGTAGTTTCACACCTCTAGCAAGGGAACAACACGAGCGCTACAGAGGCAAGGACTGAATAAATAAATATATTATAAAGCAGATTTTCCTGACGGGTTGCATGGTGCGGAGATAACCAGGAAAGCGTCTGCTCCTCCTGCTCCAGTGCAAATACAGACACCAAGACACAACGCCCTGCCCGCAGGCGATACATCCTCATCATCCTATATACGGGACACCCATAAGCGATCACTGCAAAACGTGGTGGAGGGGAATCCCAGTGCAGTGTGAATATGGATGTTCCTCCTCCCACCCACCAAATGCCATTAAGAGAGAGTCATGCTGTGATTGGGGGGTCCCGATACCACCCAAAATGCTTAGGATGGCACCGGTATTGTCTGCATGGACTTACAACAGGGTGGCAGGGCTTGGGGGTGACCATGGTACGGCCACCCCTGCCACATCCTCACAAAAAATGGAGAGAGAGATGGAAAACAGAGGTTGGGTGGGGGGCAGAAATTATAGCTCTTTTCCATAAAAATGGGTAAACCGAGCTTTAGGTGTCAAAATAAACCTTCTAAGCATGGAGGGAACAGAGCTTAAATCCTCAAGCCCCCTTGAGCCCTTGCAGTCCCCCTTGCCACCCACCTTTTGATGACAAAATGGATGTTGTGCCTCTCCTCCAGTATCCGCTTGAGCTTGGGGACGCCGTAGGTGCAAGGTCTTTTGAAGGGTATCTTGTCCGGGATGCCGATGATCTCCACTGCCTCGGGGTCGCAGGCAATTTTCCGGTACGGGACGGGGACCATGTGGTCTAACCCCAAGGCTTCAGCTGAAAGGTGAACGCATGGTTTGCACTCAAAAACGGGCTTTTCCTTTTACAGATGGTAAAATGAAGGTGTAAAGGCTTCAACTCAAGGACAGCGAGTGCCTTCTGCCTTCTTCTCTTCTGCTTGTGCCACAAGATGAGCTCCAGGAGCAGCTTGCTCATGGGAGATGGGACAACATGGAGACAAGGCAGCCGCAAACACAGCTAACGGTGTCCTCCAAACCCCCCGAACACGCCCGGCATTGCTCAAACGAGGGGTGAGCTGGCCCACGTGCCGTCCCCAACCTCCCCGAGACCACAGCAAGTCACTGAGCTATTTAACTCGTGAGTTGCACAGCACATATAGAGATTATAAGTTACAGAGCTCACCTATAGCCCATATATAATTCAGGAGTTGCACAGTGAATTACAGTCTATAAGTTACAGAGCTCATCTATAGCCCATATGTAGCTCATGAGTGATGCAACACATATCTATAGCCCATCTGTAACTCACGAGTGACGTAGCACGTATCTATAGCCCGTCTATAACTCATGGATTCCACAGCCTGATGAGGATGGTTCAGGCAACAACCTCCAGCCCATCCACCCATTCCCAAGCAATTTCCTGAGCTTACAGCTGCCCAAACGCCCAGGAACTAACCAAAAAGCACTGCCTATGGCAAGGGGAGCACCAACGACACCTGCAAGCCGTTCAAGTGGAAAAAAAGCAGCTGCAATAATGAAAACCTTCTTTTTTCCTGACTTATTAATTTAAATCCCCCTTGTCCCCAGTGCTGGTGGTGCCCGGGTGCTCCGACCCGGCGTTCCACGCTTCCAACCGGGGCTGGTTTACAGCCCAGTTATAAATTCCTCGACGGCGGCGGGGGCTCCAAATGGAAATATTGACATAACCTTCAGCAGACACTCAGAGACTGGGAGCTGCTGGGCTAAATGTGTTAGGAAGAGAAGGGAGCTCTAGCATATGGCTTCTGCTGCTGTGTTAGGGAACAAAAATGATTGCTATATAATGATATGCAAACCACAAGCGCTGCAGATGCATAATGGGATATTAACTCCTACTCACCATATCTGCTGTTAAACAGAATTTGCACGCACTCCCTAAGGGTGTTGATATCTTCGGTTTCTTTTATAAAACTGTCCCACTTATCTATCAAAACAAAATATAAGAAATAAGGAACTTCCATATGGTTCATACACAGCAGATGCACTTTTCTGGTGCGAAGCACTGGGAAACAGGAACAAGACTTTGCTGCTTCAAAAATAATGATTTCCCTCTTCCCGAGCGGATTTTGCCAGGCTGGCAGATAAGGTCCAGCTTCCCCAGCCCCAAGCACCTTCCTCTGCAACCGTGCATGAGCAAAGCAGATTCTTAAGAAATGACCCCATAAAACTTCTCAACCCCGAAATGAAAGACCCTCCGGGACAGAGCGAACTCAACCTGAAATGAACCTTTGAAAGGCATGGCCATTTCACAGAGGAGCTTTTTCATTTCCTTTTCTTTTCCAACTTTCCCACCCATATTTTTTAACACGGGCAGGCGAGGGTTTTGATGTAAACACGTCCTAATTTCAGGGTGCACATCCCTTGGGTGGGGTGGAGGTGGGGAAATGGCAGAGTCTCCTCCCCGTTGCTGATCCCTCAGGGCACCGCTGCAGAATCACGCCGGGGTTAGTGGGTTTCAGTTACTTTGAAATAACGCCAAGTTTTGGCAGGTATTTGCTGTTTGCAGCTCAGGTGAACGGCCTCACCCAGAGCCATGCCTTGGTTCCCTGGGCATGAAGCAGGGGTGGGATTTTCCAGCCGGCTGGCATTGCTCAAGGACTGAGCATCGTGGAGATGGCAAGGACAGACCCGACTGGGGATGAAGCTGTGACACTGAGATGTTGCAGCAAGTAAAGTGTATAAATCCCCCAGCAGAGCACAGAGAGATGGGACTGGGGGGAAACCTCTCCACAAGAGGTAGATGCTGGCCACCTCCAACAGCAGAACGGGACACGGACCTGTCTTGTCGTGCACGATGGAGAAGAGGATGCGCTTGGACGAGTGCACATTCTGGATGAGGGGACCTCCGGAGACTGACGATTTCTGTCCTGGACAAGAGGGGAGACAAGGAGAAAGGGCTGATGAGAGCCTGACCGATGCTCCGGGCACCCGAACAAGCCCCTGGGTGCTGTCCCCGCCGGTGACACCGACCCCATCAGCTCTCCTCCGTGTCCCCTGACCTGTGACAACCCAACACGGTCCTGGCCAGACCAAGTCCCCACTTTTTCCCCTGGCTGCCCCTCCAGCCTCGGAGTGCAGCACTTGGTGTGTCAGGGCAGAAATGGAGGGGAAGGGCTAAGGCAACACAAAATGGCGGGGGATCCGCTCCTCTCCATATAGGCCAAGATTTGCACCAATTTTCATCTGAGGACCTCCAAAACACCCCGGCTTGTCCCCTGTCAGCACCAGGGTGGGGTGGGCTTTGCCCAGGCCCTCATCTGAGAGCAAACTCCAGGCTATTACCACAGCAGTCGCTGTACTCCTGTGAGGAAGGCACCTTCAGCTCTCCCGCCGGCCGGGGCAGCAGCGCCTCGCCGGCCGCCTTCGGCCCGGACACCTCTTGCTTGAGGTCGACGGCCACCTGGGTCGGCAGCGAGACGCCGTACAAGAAGCTGGTGACGGCGGAGGGGGGGTCCTGGCCGGAGGGTTTGGCCATGGGGCCGTTGGCACCAGAGTCCCGGCCGCCCTTGGGGGTGAGGGAGGTACAAGTCAGCTCGGCGCTGGGGTTCGGCTCTCGGATGGGCTCGTCCGCCGGCCTGAGGGGAAGGGAGGGAGAAAAGGAGGAAAAAACAAGGATCCTTTGGGTCTGTGGCTCTGCTAAGCTAGGACAAGCAAGGATGTGGAGGGAGAAGGACAGCCATTCCCAGGATGGGGGGACACGCTGCACTGCCAGGCTCTTTGTTCCAGAAATTACAGCCATCACCCAACCTCCACCAGCTTCTTCGAGTGCCTGCACCATTTTTGTCATCTTTAAGCGGAGCAGGTTGGTCTTATAGTAGTTCAAAGCGTTTATATTAGCTGGGGCAAAGCCACCTAGCTCAGTGTGTTGAAGGAGTAAAACAATTTGTGTGACCGTAACCACCGGGCTGCCCTGCCTGTCCCAGCCCCAGGACCCACAGCACGTCCAACAGGGACCTGTCAGCCCAGGGATGAGCTTCAGAGCCAGGAAGCCCACACGCTTCTCATGAGACAGGCGGCCACGAGCTCACAGACGGCTCCAGTTCTGTGTGTCCTACTTTCAGCTGTCTCAGCCTGATTTTCCAGAAGTGCCGAGCCTTCAGAGCAGATATCTGGTAGCGCTCAGCATTTCCCTGAACAGATCCGAGGTGCCGACCGCCGGGCAAACGCAGAGGAAACGCACCCAAAACCGCAGAGCCCCTGGCAAAAATGTGGCCAAGATGGGGAGGTTGCCCCGCCGTGGTCTCCCGCCTCCCCTCCCTCCTTGTCTGCTGTTAAAATCCCCATTTCAGCCTGGGAAGAAGCTCGCAGCATTTACACTGGAAATCTCTCTGGAGACCAGAGAGCACTTAGCTAGCCGCAGTGGAAATTTTGGCGGCGACACGATGCGGTTAATGTGCATGTTTACATGCAATTATTATAGGAATGAGTCCGAAACGGTCTCAAGCTACCAAAGAACCTCCATGCAAGGCTGGGTTTGGCATGGTTGGATCCAGGTTTCTGCGTCTATGGGAGAAGCCGGGACATGGGGGAGACCCTCCTGTCTGCTCCATGCAAAATCTTTGTCATTCACCGGCATTACAGGAGCCACCATCCCGAGGGCTCACTGCCCTCCTGCCTCTTCGTGGATCCCCAAAATTACCTTTTGAGCCTGAAGCGGATGCTGTGGCTGTGTTCTAAGATGGCCATCAGGGACTTCACGTCGTACTCCATGGGTTTCTTAAAGCTGATTCCCTCAGGCAAGCCGGCCACCGCCAGCGAGCCCGGCTCCTTCAGGAACCTCTCGTACGGCAAAGGGACCACGCTGCTCTTCCCCACGGCTTCACCTGGGGAGGGGGCAGAGTTACACACCGACGGACACCCCGCACCCCCACCGCGGCCAAACCGGGCTGGAGGAGCAAACGCCAAAGCAAGACATCCCAATGGAGACATTATGAGAAGATAACTGCATTCTACCTCGGCACTCGGCACGCAAGGACTCGCAAGCTCTTTCTAAGCGCCAATTAATAAAAAGCTCACAAAAGCCAATAAGCAGATGCCTCATCTTTCGGGTTGCAGAGTAAAATCTTTGGTTGGGGTCACCTGGCACGAGCCCAAGCCTGGGATGCCCGGACACGTGCCAGGGAGGGATGTGGTCACCGGCAAGCCGGGAGGGAGCCGAGGGCCGACGGAGGAGGCTGAAGGGCTCACGCTGATTTTTATCATGTTTACTGAGATATTTTGGGAACCTTATTTTCAGCCGATTTTCTTATTTTACCTCCTGGAAGAATGTAAAGCACTTTGATTGCTAGTGCTGTCAGGTAGCCTCGATACACTTTGGAAGACAAGAAAAAAAAACACAAACCAACAACAGTCTCCCTCCATCCCACCATTCGCAGGCAGCAGGAATATGGACACATTTGACTGCACGATTACCTCCAGCAGCCCAGAGATCTCACCCGCTCCCCTTGATGATGGGCATAGAGTCCCCCTGTGTCCCCACCACATGGGCCTGGCTCCATTGTACCTCTGAGATCAAAATCTACCCCAGGAATTGGGAGCAAACTCCTTTCCCTTCCCTGGCAGCAAAATACAACCAATAAAAATCGCAGCTACACAGAGATTTTTCTAAACCAGCTAAAAAGCCTGAACCTGGGATGGTCTCCAGACAAGACACTGTCGGAAAATCAGCCCACTCCGAACGGTTTCAAGGAATGGCCCAAATCCTTGAGCTGCTCTCTGTGGAAAAATTACTTTGGAAACCAACCCAAGTCACTGCGACCAATAAACCTGGTGCTGAAAGCACGAAGCTGAAGAAACAGCCGTGCAGGAATGCAACCTGTCTGGCAAAGAAGCGTCCAGATGCAGAACATCTGGCTGCGTGGCAAGGTGTCTGCACCTTCGTCTCCAGGCTGAGGGGCGGGCAGAGGAGATTATGGGACCTTTAAATAGCTGGGGGATTTTATACTGTTGATTTTCTTTAAAATCTTTTCTTCTTTCTCTCTTCTTTAAGAAAAAAGATATTACAGAAACCCCGGAAATCTTGTGGCGCTGTCAGCAAGTCCTTATTAAAAGTGATTTCTTCAACATGTTCTTTGAAGCAACGTGTGATAACTATGATAACTAACAACGTGCGACTTGCATGAACCATCAAGGTTCCTCATAGGCGGGATGGATAACGTTTTAATTAAGCCAATAACAGAAGTTCCAAACCAAACCTTTGCACCGCACCACCACTTTCTGCAAGCCCAGAGGGTACTGACAGCTTCCTGGCCCCGACGCACCGGTTCTCACAGCTTTTACCTCCCTCCATCACCTCTCCTCGTGATGGGGAGAAGCTCCCGATGCCCACGGCGGCTCCTTATCAACCCAATGCTCAGCAACTCCCTGAACATATTTTTATGGGGAACGCGTTACTGCCAAAGTGACCTTCACCAAGCCTCGCGCTGCTGTGCAGAGCCTCACGGTTTAGCTAAAGAGAGACAATAATCATCATTAATGCCTGTTTAATAGAAGCCGGCGGTAATCAGTCATCCTGTTGGTGTGGAGATTACCCGGCTCTGGAGGGAATACGCGATCTTTTTGACTGAGCATTTTCTAAGATTTTTTTGTTTCCAGTCCCTGTTGATGGGAGGTGAGCGAAAGGATAAAAAAAAAAACAACCAGAAGAAAGATAACTGCTAATTTCTGATAGTTGTCTTGGTGTTGGAAACAGAATCACCCTGGGACACCCACTATCTCCTGCGGTATTTCTGCCCACTCCACCAGCAGAGGCTCTTCCCACTGGGAGGGAGCATCTGCCCAGCGGGTTTCCCCATCCAGTGGCTCAAGGATGGAAACAGCTGATCCTACTGAATCTGCCACAAAGGCAGAATTAAAGCCAAAGCCAGAATTACATCCAAAGCTAGAACTACACCCAATGCCAGGCCAAAACCACCAGCCCAGGGATGCCCAACCTCCTCCTGCTACTGCCACGATGTCACCACCCTGGGCTGGGGACCCGGCCAGCACGTCCATACACACAAGAAGGTGAAGAGCATCACCAAACTCATGGGCCACCTGGTCTGTACACCCCCACGCAGACCCATCCCGGTCAAGCCTTCTTATGCAATTCTATAGTTATGGTATGTCATACATGGATAATTCCCATACTCCCAAGAGGCCCGTAGAGCCTGGTGCTCTCCCAGCAGCAGGACGAGACCCACAGCTCAGAATGGGATCCAACCAGCGCCAAAACACCCTCCCCATCCTGTTCCCTTGGCTCTTCTGCATTGCCCCTTCCTTCCCACTTGGGCCAAGCCTTTTGGAGGCAGCGAGAGGATTTTATTACCCCTGCTAATGGGAATATCACCTCCAAATCCTTTACGTGGTTTCAGAAAACCTCAGTGACTGTCCATCCCCAAGGAAGGGCTGCCATCTCCCCTTTCTGCCTGTGAAGCAGGCACTGGCAAGGTGAGAGTGGAACAACAGCCAGCAGCAGCAAACCCTGTGCCCGAGCCCGGGGCAGTTGGCAGGGGCACCCGTTATCCCCCTCCCGCTGTGGTGGGAGAGCCTGTTCCCAAACCCAGCACATAAACAGGGCCAACACCTGCGTTTCAAGCTCAAGGAGACCCACAGAGCCCTGGCGAGGCTGGGTGGCTCACCCCAAATCTCAAATGGTGACGTGGAGCTGCACCCAGGAAAGCAAAACACCCAGTTCTGCAGCTGGTCCGGCCACACGGCCCGAACTCCCCCCAAAGCATCACGCTGGGCTAATGCAACCTGCTGAGCAGAGCAGGGGAAAACACCGCCCCGCTTTCCCAACCCAGCCTCGCTTTCCTACCCAGGCCAGCACAGCCCTGGACGTGCTGCTGGGGGACAAGCCGGTAACACAACCATCACCTCCAGCCACTCCACGGGGGCTCCCGAGCGAGAAACAGGCGATGCTGCGGCTCGAGCCTCCGCAGATTGGGCTCAGAGGGAGCTCTGCAACCCACTGGGTTACATATCAACAGCCATATGGTCATCTACATTTTAATTGCAGAAGCTTTATTGCCGGGGATGATGCATGTGCTGGAACGGCACCAGCTTGTCTCTCGGAGCCGAAGCTGCGGGGCCGCCTGCTAGAAAAATCATCTTTTTTCCTTTTAAATAGACTTGCCAGGGAAAGGGGCGAGAGAGTCTCTGCAGAGCCCTGACACAGCGCTTGTGAAAGAGGCGTTGTAGACGTGACATCAGGGACAAACATGTGCTTGAAAATCACACTCAGAGCATGGCAGAGGCTTCCCCTGGCCGGGGGCACAGAGCATGCTCCCCCCAGCATGGGGATTTTTTTTGCCCAGTTTGGGGCACTTGGAAGTGAAGAAGCAGCAGCTGGATCCCATCTCAACACAACACAAACCCTACGCAGGAGCACGTCCCGCCACGCCGCCCCTGCCAGGCGCCTGCTCCCTCGCTGGGGACAAAAGCCACGTCCGTGGGTGGCACCGGGCAGCTCAGCGAGCCCCAGTGGCAATCCAAATCCCCAAATGGAAGCGTGAAGGTTCTTACTATAAAGCACATCAAACACTTCCTCTACCATCTTCCTGAGGAGGTACACGTCTGATCCCTGGTCCGGGGAGACCCTGAGCACGCTTCGCCCGCACTCCTTTGCCTTCTTCTGCGCCTCCGCGTCCTGCTCCTTCCTCTGCTGGACTCCTGCGGTGGGGAGAGGAGAAAACGGGAGATGCTGTGGTGAGAAGAGGGTTCATGGGCGACACCACACGCGCTTTCGAGTGGCTGTGAAGTGATCGAACCCACCAGCTGGGTTACGCCAACTTCAGCCAGGCATCCCTGCCGCCCAAGCCCCATGCAAGATGGGGTCCTGTGGGTGCCGGGCCCCTCGCTATCCCCACAGCATCAGCAAAGTCCTCTGGGCAGGCAGGTGGGTGCCCCACGTCTCCCGCTCATCCCAGTCCCGGTTCGGATGGGCCCACGGTAGCCCCCAGTGAACAGGGGAAGGTACCGGCACAGGCAGCGGTGCCAGCAGTGCCGCCGTGAGCAGGGTTTGGTCATCCCATGTGTGCCCCCCCTTCCCCGGTTTTACCCGCTCAGCTGCACTAAAACTGTTGTGATTAATTGGGCAGCGCATTTCTTTTCTCTGGTTTCAATCTGCTTAGCCTCCAATCTCTCAGGAAAAGAAAATCCGCCTTTCTTGGAGGCTTTTTTACCCTTCAGCGTCACGTAGCTTGGTAATACCAGCTATTTCCTGCTAATTTCCCCCATTAAACCTCAAATAAAGCATATCTTCGGCAACGACTTCCTTCCATCTCTAAACGCACAGAAAATTAAACACTACAAGTGCATTATTGCCGTTCTATCTGAAGCGATCCGCAAGGGATTTTCGGTGGTGAAGGACTAATTCCTTCAGCATCCCCGACAAGCTCCTGCCGGTGATCGGCCCTGGATGCTGCTCAAGGAGGAGCTTGTGGATCCCTCCTGTGGAAACAGCCCGTGGCTGGGACATCACTGGGATGGGGGCAAGAGCCACCCAGGGTCCCCACATAACCAGCCGCACAGGGCAGGGGACAGGACCCAACACCACGCAACCCCTGGTAAGGTCCGCATCCCGCCCCCGGCACGTGGAAACAGGCTCTGGAGAACTTTTTTTGGGTGTTTTACCGAGCTGGTGAAATGCATCCACACCGACTGACTCTCCCCCGGGCCAGGCGCTCACTCCGCTCCGTTGACATTAATCCTGATCACTGTCAAGTTCCCCCCGTGCGCCAGGGAAGGCTGAGCCAGGGGTGCAGATAAAGGAGCACGTTCAAGCGAGGTCTGCACACCCAGAGAGATAAGAGGCTTCTTACATCTCCCAGCGATGTCTGCTTTAGATTATTTCCGATCCTTTCGAAGGGGGCAGCTAGCACATAAATCAGAGGCACTTCCAGGGATGCTTTCCACTGCGTGCCAGTTGTAAGAGCTTTATGGAGCAGAGTTGAGCCTGGGCCATTTATAATTCAAGACTGAGTTATCATGTTTCACCCTGTCTCCAGCATCAGCCGCTTCGCCTGAACCCCATCGTTTTGTGCTTTCAACCAGACGTGACCATTTCATTTTGCAAAAGTGTAAATGAAACTGAAGAAGTGGGGAATCACACCCTAAAGCCAAACGCCTTGCCCCAGCACAGTGGTAGGTCACCAGCTAGGATATATGGATATATATTTCTAAAAGTGACATTTGCAGAAGGCCATCAAATATTGTGAGCTCTAGGGAGACACAGTTGGCATTTAGTAGATAAGAGGGAGCTCCGTCCCTTCGGCCACCCTGGGGCACCTCCCTGCCCCTCGTGGGCGGTGGGAGGGGAGGCAGAGCCACCTGCGAACGCAGGAAACATCCCCAAAATGCCTCCTGTCCTGCAAAACACAAAGCACCAAAGCAGAAGATCAGTAACAGCGGCTCTCTCAGGTGTGCACGGTGTGCTGGAGGCGGCGGCCAGGACGAGGGGCAGAGTGAAACCTGGGCAGGGAGCTGCTCCCGCGCAGCCGCGCCGGCTCGGCCTGCACACGTGCGGCGACTCGCCTGAGCAGACAGCGACCCTGGCAGCTCCACAGCGCTAATGTCTGCGCTGGAGCGAGCCCTTCCTGAGCCAGATCTCCAGCAGATTAAGCACCAAGATGGTTTCCGTCAACACCACGTGTGTGCACACGCAGCCGGGTCATTTCTCTCCACTGACATCCCGCTGTGAGCAGCTTGTGTGAGCGGGTCTGGGGTCCCCCTGGCTCTGGGGTCCCCAGCACTATCAAAGCCAGAGCCCGTCCTGGCTTCTGCACGGAGCAGGGAAAGCACCAGTTGGCGTGCTGGGGATGACACCATCCAATGCCCCATTTTACACTGAGGGTGGTGAGAGCCTGGCCCAGGTTCCCAGAGAGGTGGTGGATGAACCATCCCTGGAGACATCCCAGGCCAGGCTGGACGGGGCTCTGAGCAACCTGAGCTGGTGAAGATGTCCCTGTCATGGCAGGGGGGCACTGGGGGAGCCGGGAAGGTCCCTCCAACACACAGCACACTATGATAAGAAGCACAGGTCCCCACTTGCAGCACGATTCCCACTTTCCTCTCAGCTCCAGGCTGGTTTTTGGGAGCTGGCACAGAGGGCTGGGTGCTGGCCTCCCTGCACACAGGGCTGTGCCAGTCACACACACCCCTGCAACATCTGGTGACCCCAATCTGAGACGGGAGGCACCACGGGTCTTGCTCAAGTCAACCTTTCATCACTGTTAGCCCCTCAAAAACAAGAAGTTCCATCCCTGTCTTCCCAAAACCAGGAAAAAAGCCTTGGCCCAAGAAAGCCTCTCTGCTTCTGGGGCATCATTAGAGCAAACTACTGTTGCTAAAAGTCCTCAAAAACCACTCCGGCACACCAGCAGTGCAGGCCAACAGTGCCAGGGGACCAGCCCCACAGCGTCATAGAATCATTTTGGTTGGAAAAGCCCCTCAGTATCATTGAGTCCAATCGTTATCCCACCCCTGGCACTGCCCCGTGTCCTGAGAACCTCATCTCCGTCTGTCCAACCCCTCCAGGGATGGTGACTCCAGCACTGCCCTGGGCAGCCTGTTCCAATGCCCCACAGCCCTTTGGGGAAGAAATTGTTCCCAGATCCAACCTCAACCTCCCCTGGTGCAACTTGAGGCCGTTTCCTCTGCTCCTGGCGCTTGTTCCTGGGGAGCAGAGCCCGACCCCCCTGGCTCCAAGCTCCTGTCAGGCAGTTCAGAGATCAGAAGGTCTCCCCTCAGCTCCTGTTCTCCAGCTGAACCCCCAGCTCCCTCAGCTCCCATCACACTTGTGCTCCAGCCCCTCACCAGCCTCGCTGCCCGTGCAGCCACCCAGCCCCGTGCCACCCCGCGGCTGCTTTCGGAGAGGAGAGCCGGGGTGCGCGGTGCCTCCAGCCACAGTTCCCACCCGCTTTCTCCATCGCTCCGTACTCACTGCAGAACTTCTGGAAGTCGGCTTGCAGCTCCTTGCGGGCGCTGAGGAAGACCCGGCCCTTCTCGGTGCCCAGCACGAAGGCGCTCTCCTCGTGCACGGCGATGCAGGCCACCTCCGCGTTCAGCTTGGAGAGCGCCGAGCACTGCGGGAGGCAGCGGGTCAGGGCGGCCGCGGGAGCAGCCCCGCTTGGCACCCCCTGCCATTTCCCAGTGGGTTTTTTCCTTTCCTTTTCATCAAAAGATCCCTCCATCAAAAGCAGTGTCCTGGTTTGGGTCAGAATTTCATGGGGTTTATGACATCCCCTAAACACTTTGGCGACTTTACAGCTCCAGGAAGGTATCCAGCTGAGCCATGCTTTGCTGGAAATTCACTATTTACCTATCATTTCAATTTTTCCTATCCTAAAAGTAAACATTTTATAGCATTACTTCAAAAGAAAACATTCCTGTGAAAACCAACCAAACAAAAAAACCCCAACCAACAACAATTTCTATTTTTCCACAAGCTCTAATGAAATAAGGAGCACGGGAATCTTATTTCAGCCGCAGAACACTAATATGGTCAAAGTCTGGATTAGTCGAACGATTCCTCTTGTACAGTTATGCAAAACATGAAAGAGATGGAAAAGACTTCCTCTATTAATCCACTTTATGTAACGTGCGCTTCCTGCTCTACATAATACACATGTATATGCGCTTTTATTATTATTTTTTGTATTATAATAGTTACGCAGCGCCGGCAGCCTGAGTCATATTCCCATAGCTACGGCACCGATGCTATGAAGACGCTACCCCCAGGTCACGATTTAAACGGATAAAACGGGGGAGATTTTCCCATCGGCAGCTCTGGTTAGACATGTCACCTGTCCCCAGCACCACGGAGGGGCCAAAGGATGCTGGCAGCTGGGGAGGGACCATGGGCCAACCCCCCCGAGCCACCTTCAGCCCCCTGCACGCACTCCCAGCCAGCTTGATTTGTGTGGGCTCAAAGCAGGCTCTATATCGGGTCATTTTACCTCCTGCTCGCCTTCTTCAAGAAGGAGGTATTGAATCACATCCCCCAATATAGATATTTTTAGGAAATCGCCTTTCAAAAAATCCAGCAGCTGATGGGAGTATTTTGCTCAAAAAGCCCGACACTTGAAAAATAAATACAAAACCTAAGGGATGCGAGATTTGGAGGCAGACCGAATCCAAACCTGTGCTCGGTGATGTGCATGTGGCCCCATGGTTTATTGATCACGTATGCAGGCAGCCGGGCTTCCGTGGGTGCAGAGCCTGGCACCGGTGAAGCGCCAGGCTAAAAGCTGAATTTCAGGAACAGCCTGGCCCCCCGGCCCTGCTTTAAGCGCCTGACAAGGACTGCGGAATAATGTATACTCATTAAGGAGCCAAACTACGATAACGCAATTTGCTGTACGGGATGGCACGTATATAAATCATCAAAGCTGCTTGGGGTGCGTCAGCTGCGGGGAACCTGCTCCTTAGTGGGGTGGTGATGGGCAAAGAGAAGGAAATCAGTATTAGTGAAAATAACCCCTACCTGTGCAGAGAAAAAGATGCATCCAAGATAAATACATTAAATACAACTTGGCTTTAAAAAGGGAGGGCTATTTAGCACGTCGCATTGCATTAGACATTAGTTACTACACACTCGCTTTCCCTTCTTGATCACATTCACAGTTAAAAATAAGATTAGCTCTGGTCCACAAGACTTAATCCAGACAGTTATCTTGTTTATGTAAGCATGGCTGACTTAGGCAAGGTTTCCATCGGGAATTCTACGTCAAAAGATATGAAAGTTATTTTCTTTGTTCTCGGAGATAAAAGCCATTGTTCTCCTGTTGTGTAAAAGCTCACGGTAACATCGGTAAAACATCAAGAAAAAAAGAAAAAATCCCAACCACCCTACATTCAACTGATACCAACATAAATATTAATGGGGAAACAATACACATCTGAGATTAACTTGGGCCGACTTTATGGGCTGTCAGGGCAAGAGAGGATTTTTATTTCCCAGCTCCGGCAGCTCCTGGAGTTTCTGGCAGCGGAGGGAGCGGGACGAGCGCGACAGCCCCGCTAACGGGGGCCAAACGACGGAGGGGGACAGGGATGCCACTGGCCTCTTACCATGGAGTCTAAGGCAGACACTAAGCTGGTGATGATTTCATCTTTCTGGGGAAAAACCATATTCCACTGGTCAGCTCTGGAGGTGCTGAGCGTCACGTCTAAAGGTTTCCCTGCCAGGGCCATATTCACCTGGAAACAGAAAAAAAAAAATAAATGGTATGTGCATTGCTGTTACTGACGGAGAGCCGGCGCTGAGCATCACCAGGGCAGCCCCACATCGGCGTGTGCCACAGACTACAGTGCAACGCTGGCATGGATAGACAGGGGAAACTGAGGCGCACGGAGAGGCCAGGGCCAGCCTGAGCCCCACGCACCCCACGTCTCTGCTAAAAGCAGATAATTATGGATGCTGCTGAGCCATAACCAGACCCTGGGGCTGATGCTGCGTGTCCCAGCAGTGGCCAAGTCACCTCTGCCCTTGGGAGCTCTACCCCTGAACTGCAAAATGGGGAAAAAAAGAGGAAAAACGCCTGGTTCTGGCCACACATGCAGCAGCTGTGCCAGGTCTCTGCGCCCCAATGCCCGTGTCTCCATCCATCAGACGTAACCCACGGCGAGGCCGACGCTTCAGGGGAAACTGAGGCAGGGCCCACCCTGCACAGATTGTCCTGCTCCTGTGCTGGGGCACCCAGACCCAACACAGCATCACCCCCCGTCCCCAGCGCAGTCCCTCCCAGCTATCGCCCCTCCATCCGCAGGGCAGCCCGGCTTTAATCCCGCGAATAAAGGGTGGTAAATTAGCCAGCAATGCTCGGGAGCCACTCGAACCGGATCGTAAATCATGCGCTCGAAGCCGCGAGCGGATAAAAGAGGCCGGGGAAGAATTTCTAACGAGGCGAGACGGGCAGGAGACAGGGAATATGAATGAAGGCGCCTGCGTGTAACTTGATTTGCAGCTCAGCTGATAACCACGGCCGCTCGGCTGCTGAAAACGAGGGTTAAAAGTCAACAGCAAAAACGCAAATTCACCTTCCTGCCCTGGTTTGTACCCGTGCCCAAGCAGAAGGAATGTGCATGCAAAGTGGGGCCGGGCTGCCCCACGCAATGGTGGATTTTGGCCCAAAATAACAAGCCAGTCCCTAGGCTGGCAGCTCTGCAGGTGCTCAAGGATGCACAGGGCAGCTCCACAAAACCTCCCTGTCATTTGGGCATGAAACAAGCCACGGGTGGTGACAACTCCCTGTTAAACGTTAATGCCCAAATTTCAGAAATCACTCTCATCAGGACCTCCAGGCTGGTTCTTCACGCTCCTTAACAGCACCCACTGCCCAAACGAAGCTGACGGCACAGTCTTCTCCCCCACGATGATCTCGGGGAAAAAGAAACCCAAACCAAACCATGTGGCAACTCGGAAAATAAAGCAGGAAAGCAGCTGCAGGGTCCCGCAGCCTGGGCACTGCCGCCCCCGGCACAGCCCCGGGATGTCCCCGCGCTGGGGACAGGGCTCTGCCTGGCGCCTCCAGCTTTACCATCACCAAGGGTCGCAGCAGCACCGGGAAACCATCCGCCCCGCTCCAGCCCTGCAGTTTGTGTGTGGACAGACAGACAGACAGACATTTCACGTGCAAGCTCGCGAGCAGCTCCGTGCGCACAGCTCTGCGGCTGCAGGGAGCTCAAGATCCCTGCTTTTAACCGATGCTGTGTTAATAAGAGGTGTCTCGCTGCGGCTGGTAGGGAGCAGCGAGGCGGTGGCAGCGCCGGTGCCAGCCCCGAGCCACGTTGCCAGCCCCCAGGACACCGCCAGCCGTGACACCGGGCTGGGACCAGCCAGCGCCTGGGCATCCCACCGGGGAAGGACTCGGTCCAGGGAGCATCACTCCCTTCTTCACCCAACCACAAGCACTTGCTTGGAGAAAAAGCAGGGCCTTATTTTTATGCCCATACGGATTTATGAGTGCCCTAATTATTATTTAATACGACTCCTACGACATGGATGTTCTTGCTGCCTCCCAGCAGTGTTTTGGAGAGCTGGTCCCTGGCTCGGTGGGGATGGTCACGGCCCCTCGGAGAGCTCAGGCTGCACCAACCTGCTTGGCCATGGTCTCCCATGGAAAGTGATGCTTAGGAGGGAGAGATGCTTCTCCCTTGGCTACAGGTAGCAAAGCCATGAGCTGGATCCAGCCCCAGATGGGGAATCGAAGGGAAAGCTCAGGATAACATCAGTGGGAAGTGGGGCCAGGGTCCTGTCACCCTCTCCCTTCCTTTCCCTGCTTTGTAGGAGACCAGGACAAAAATAATCCATTTCACCTGGCTGATTGTTTAATAAGGAAAAGAGAGAATCACTCAACAAGAAAAAAGAAAAATAATAAAAATATGACCTAAGTAATATAACAGGACTTTAAGAGATGAGGGGAACAATATTCCTGTAAAGCTTTTAATCATTTACGGTCACGAAGAGCAGCGACAGAGGATTTAGGAAGGGGGGGAATAAAAAGGAGGAAAAAAACTTCACGGCAAGCGCTAGGCTTATTTAAATCAAATTAAGACGTACGGCTTGAAGTTGTTTGTCTAATCAAAGGGAAAGTAATCTTTAGGAAAACTGGGGTAAACCATTCTTATAGCAGTTAGGGCTGGTGGAGGGGAGCGAGCGCGGTAGGATGGGTGCAGAGCATCTTACCCCCCTTCCCAGGGCACCACGCACCCATCCTGCCGAAATCCCACCCCATGGCACCCACCACGGGGTCCATTTCCCCCTCCTGACCCACAGCGGGGACACGGGGGCTCAGCTCCAGCCCCAGCCCCATCCCACTTCGACACCCCAAGTCCCATCCCTGGGGTGACTCAGGGACCGTCACGCTGCTGTCACGGGGCCAAAGCGAACGTTTGCAGATTGGTTTTATTATTTTTAATATTATTATTAATAATAATAATAATAATTTAAACAATGAATATTTAACTCTTTCTCCCCTCCAAATGAGTTTGGTGGCACAGGGCAGGTAGCGCAGGGACAGGGGTGCTGTGCCCCAGCCGGCGCGGGACACGGGCAGGGATCCCGCACGGGCCATCACCTGCTCGGCTCTTACGACACCTCCTTCCTCGCCTCCCTTCATAATCCTGGGAAAGGTGATAAATTTGGCCCCGGGGGAGTTTCACTTGTGAATCATCTGGGCTGACAGTGAAGGAAAAACCAGGCGCACAGGGAGGTTCCTAAAGCCCTGCAGCGGCTCCCCCAAACCTCTCTCCATCCCCCCGACCGCTGCTGCGGGGCAGCATCTCTCCCCAAAATAAACATCCTCCAGTCCTGCGCGCTGCGTCACCATTTCCAAAGTGTTCGGAGCAAACAGAACAGCGAAAAACAAAACAACCCAACCACAAACAAAAAAACCAAGACGACAACAACCCCCCAAAGGAAATTTCCAAGCAGAAAACTGTGTTACTGTATCCCTGAAATTATAAACAGGTTCAACTAGGAGAAACCGAGGGGAGCTTGCACGGCACGGCTCCGGCGTCGCCTGCCGGGCTGGGGCTCGGTTTGGGGTGAAGATGGGTGCTATAACCTCCCGGTGTTTATTTAAGAGCTTTCGTCCCCCTTCCTCTTGCTCACTTTTTCAAGCCCTACAGCAATTTCCAGCCCCACACCACAACCAGAAGCAACAGCGTTTTATTCATGAAGCTGAGCTGGTGTTCCCACACTGCCACGGTGGAGCTTGAAGAAGGACCTCTGCTGCCGTCCTCCCCACCGCTTTCTCCTACAAAAACCTTATTTAGCATAAACCCCAAAATCCGGTTTCCCAAAGGGAGCCATGCACTCACCCAGTTCTCACAAAATTCGGCTGAACTTCTTGCCGGCTCTCCCCATGCCCTTTGTTCCTCTGGGCTGCCATCGCCATCATCAAAAAAAAAGGCAATAAGCCTTTTTTTGGGTGAATTACCCACAGCCAAACCCAGTGCAGAGCAGGAGACGCCGTGAGATGTGAACAGCCAAATGCCCAGGAGGGACCGAGGGCATCCTGCATCTACATCTTCTTACATTGCTTTCTACCAACCCACCAATAGGGTGATTTATTTAGCTTTTTTTCCTATCTTAGAAAGGTAACCCTGGCGATTTTCACCGCGTGAAGCATCTCCTGCAATGAGGACACCAAATCACTCAAAACCATCGCAGGGGAGCGGCATGGAGAGCACCAGACAGACAAACAGCCGCTGCCACTGCTGCCCTACGGACATCGCAGCATCACCACGGAAATCCCCCCGCGCTCCCGGCCGGGATGTTTATAAAGCCTCTGACAGCGTGGGCTGGTTCAGGGAGCCGAACAGGAATTCAAATTAATGAGAGCTTGGACCGTTCAGCACTTTGGGGAAAAAAAAAGAAAGAAAAAGAACCCAAGACCATCACCCTGGTCCTGCCCGCAGCTCCACACAAGAGTGGCTGGAAATTTGGAAATCATTTGCTTATTCGTTTTTCCAGGAAAATACTGCTTGTTGCTTCAGCCATGCCGGTGAGACCGTGGGAAGCCCAAGTGAGCCAGCCCAAATTCCAGCAAAACAGTAAAAAAAAATAAAAA
>VWYH01008420.1:0-63239 GCA_013399365.1 Pampusana beccarii
CGGCGGCGGAGCTCCGGCTACTGCTGCTGCCGGCCGGCGGGGGCGGCTCCGCTCTGCGCTCCCCCGCGCACACCCCCCAACATGGCGGCCGGCGGGGGCGGGGCCTGCGCGGCATGGGGATGACGTCAGGGCGGGCCGGAGAATCCCCTGCATGGCGGGGGGGCGGTGACGCGCGGTGACGCACGGAGCCGTTAACGGTCGCTCGGCCGCGCTGAGGGGACGGGGCTGGCGGAGCGGGGGACACACCGGTCTGCGGCACGGGGAGGGCTGCGGTTAGCGGGCGCTGCCCCCCGCCTGAGGGACGGCGGGGAGGAGCCGTGAGGGCGGGCGGCGCGGAGCTGCCGGGGGCAGCGGGGCGTTCCGCCTGAGGCTGAGGGGAGGCTGAGGGAGGGTCTCGGAGAGCGGCGCTTGAAACCAAGCAAAAGAGGGCAAAAAGAGCGATCGTGTTACGTCAGTGCGGTCCCTCCGGCTGAGAGATCGCTGTCCCACATAGGAGTGCCCGGAATTCCCCTCCCGAGCTCCCTCCAGGGATGGCGGCCCCGGGCAGCCCGGCCCTGAGGAGAGAGGTTCTCCTTCCCCGTGAAGGGACAGAGCGGGGGAGAAAAACAGGAAGTTTAGTTTAGTTTTTCCACATTCAGTGGTGGCAGGAGGTGAAACACAGGCTGGGAAGTGGAAAACCACAGCCTGGATCCCCCTGGGTTCCTGGTGAGGTGAAAAGCATGGAGAGCTGTACAGTGCTGGTGTGCGCGGGAGCGGAGCGGAGCAGACTGCTTCACCCTGGCTGCTGACACCGGGGGACGGGCGCCTTTGTCTCCAAGCATGTGCTCACCGAGAAACTACAGTAGTTCCAAACCTGAGGGGGTAGAAAAAAAAACACGGATAAAAAATAATATTTCTGCCTCACTGATGGTAGGAGATGGGAAGCGCTAGATGACACTATCAAAAATACATCTTTTTAAGGCTAGAAGTCAGTCATCATACAAGTGTGTACTATAAGATGCTGTGCGGCTGTGGTCCGTGATTAAATGGGAATGACCTGTTTCGCCCAGCCGGCCATTCCCTGTTCCCTGCTGAAGAGTGGCCCGTTGTGAATGTGTCATTGCAGCACCCGCCAGCGGGCACCTCAGCTTCGCCATCGCAAACCTGGGCTTGAAACTCTGCAACGCAACCATGGAACACAAATGTTTTGACCTGAAAAGGGGAGTGTGCACCAGGAATGTTCATCCTTCAGAAAATAAAAAATTATCTAAGAAAACGTATTAATAGGACCAAAGTAACCAGTACTTAATATCAACAGAGGATTTATGCTCTAAATATAGAACTGTTTAGGCTAGGCCACTTGTAAACATTATTTTGGCGAACATGGAGCTTTTAGAGCAAGTAACTGAGAGAAGATGGAGCAAGGCTCAGGTCCATGGGTCTTTGGTTCACCCACAGCTCTGTTCGTGTAACTGGTGAGCATCCACAGGAAGCCCAGAGGTCACATCTTTTCTGTGAGATGAAATATATATGTGCTTGAGCAGCGCCATGAGGCAGATCTTAATTTACATATAAAGGAAATCAAGTGAGAAGTGACTTTTTGAATGTGCTTGAGTGCTCAGCAAGAACTTGCGTCGACAACTGGTGTTGCAGATGGCATTTCCCTGCGTCTGACTTTTCCCATTGCCTCAAACAAGATTGCAAACCAGTGTAAATTCAGAATTTCTTTAGGTCTCACAGCCAAAAAAGCAAAAGGTATTCAATAAAAAGGCAACAATAGGTCACTGAAATTTAAAACTAAGCAAGATCCTACTTCCAAATGGTCTTTTATAGAGAAATAAACCATCAACAATGTAATAGCAAGTCATTAATTTAGGAAGACCAAGACCTTGGGTATTTGGTTTCAAATGAATATTTAAATATTATATATTTAGATATTTTTTGTATATTTTTCTAGAGCATCTAACCTAGCCCAGGTCTATGACTGTATGGATATCAGATCTCATTTGGTGTGCAGTTTTCAGATGAGGATATCGGATCTTATTTGGTGCACAGCTTTCAGCTGAATATTTTTTGTATTCCACTACCTTAGTTTGTTCAGCAGGTTCTGCCCTTTATGTTCCTCAGCAGGTCGTTGTGTGATCAGTGTGACGTTATAACCACTTTTTCCTCTGTCAGGTGCTTTTATTAGATGAAGGTTTCAAAGTAACCAGTTTCTAAATATTTATTCACTTTAAAATTAATTCGATGACATGGCAAAGTTGCTGAGAATGGTCTTTTACTGAGCCTGATAGGGAAGGAATAATAATAATAAACAGGATCTGCAGCTTGTTTGGTGTCAGTAACACAGACTCCAACTATCAACTTTGTCCCAAACCAAGATTTCTTCAGAAGAATCCTGCAGACTTTGTGTTCATTCACCCAGAACATTTTTCAAGAAAGGAAAAATAAGAATATCATCATCCTCCCCCCAGCTAATGCTACTGGAATCCGAACCGTGCTCCCCACAGCCAGGCCAGTGCAGCTCCACCCTGGAAAGCAAAGCAGAAAAACCAGCGTGAATCGGAGGATATGTGAACAGTATCTGGTTCAGTGAGATCTCAGGAAGGAAACTACACAAAAAGCCAAGTTTGAGGAAACTGCCCAAGCCGAGACTGAAGTTTTTATTCTGTTTTACTACAATGGAAAAGCCCCTGAAAGAGAACAGGTACAAATTTAGCTTTTGTAGATTCTGTTCAAGGCAGACTGTTAACTCTGGTATTTATTGTGAAGGTGGTTTGGGGGGGATACAGTTAATTTCTCAGGGCAAGTTTATTCCAGTTCACCATCATTTCACCTTTAATCTTTTGTACGGCACGATTTAACAACACTTGCACAGCTCAAGCAGTACAACTCTTTCCCATTGTGCGGATGAATTTACGTGGGTACAAAGCACACTTCTGTTAGCACGACTCCTTCCCAGATGAGAAGGAAAAAGAACTGTCCTGATGCATCAAAAATGTATAGTTGTGTGCCTGTGTCTGCGCCAGAACTGTTCCAGAGGACAAACTGGTCTGGATTTGGATTAGGTTTACTGTGGCAAAATCTCTAGTCGATACTGAGTTAGTCTGAATACAAAATAGAAACGTTAGAGTCCATATCCCATTCTGTAGATACTGATATTTAAAAAATGCAAATAGAGCTAAGTTTCTTTGTATTTACAGAAATGTGATGTAAAATATAATATAAACAGTGTGATGTTGTTAAACAGTTTATTGTGTGCTTTGGCCCACTCTACAGGGGCAAGAGAAGTCAGTTATGTGAAGAAATGGGAGGAATCACTTTTGTACTCAGTTATGGTTCTTCTGAATGTATAAAGCGCAAGTGAAGAGGCCCTTAGTGAATCCCCACTTTCACTTCGTGTTTGTATTTTTCCATCTACATATTTCATCCTTTTGTAGCAAGTTTTTAAAAGCTCACTTACGGATAAAAAAGGAAGCCAATTTGAGATGATGCTCCTAGATTAACGCCTTAAGAAAGATCCTTGGTACTTGCTATTTCACTCTCACCATCAAAGCAACACTCTTCTCTCAGGCTATTTTAGGACCATAGGACAAATGTACCAGCAAATTTTGCCACATTTGCCCAAAATGAGCTAAAGAAAGATCTCAGCCATATGGAAAATACAATTCAATTATCTCTGCTGGTCATATGCATTAAGTAGGGTATGAAAACTGCTGATAGGCACTAGATTTTTTGATGCCTACCTAAATTTTTTTTCATTTAAAACTTTCTAGTTTTTCTTAATTTCAAAATGCATTTTGAATTCAAATGTTCTACAGTTTAATTTCCTCCTCCCCCTCAAACTGAGTGAAACAAACCACCCACTGACACATCTCAGAAGTTGTGTACGGTCAAACGAAAAGCTACGTCCAGTCAAATTAAAGATCCAGTATCCTGTCTCCAGCCCTGACCAAGAAAGCAGGTACCAGACAGAAAATCCAAACAGAGTATGCAGTAGCTAAGGATACTTCTCTAAAATTTGTTTTCAGCCTCCAGCAGTTCAGGTTTCCTGGGCCAGAGGTGATATCTTGTACAGAATACTCTTGATGGATATTTCTTCTATCAATTTGACCAAACCTTCTTGAATGTTTAAATTTTCAGCAACCATAACATCTCAAAACAAGTTCCACAACTAAACCTTATTGTAAAAATATCTCATTCTGAGCCTACTGCTTAGTTTCATCTGATGTTTTCAAGCCTTATATTGTAAGGGAGAGTGATTAATCGCCTGCTTCACATCACTGGCAATTTTATGCATGGTATATGTCCCACATCCACATCCTACCGTGCTCTGCTCTGCTTCCCAGGCTGAAGATTCCTGGGCTGTTTAGTCACTTGTAAATGAAGGATGGGGATATTCTGGTTTCTCTGCACACATTTTCACTAGTGATTTGGAAGTAAATATAAAATCACTATCAATAATGTGCACAAATGACATAGAGAAAGGAAAGTAATGAGCAGTCATTAGCTATCAATGTCCTTTGGGGAACGGCAAGTGACTGAAAGTAAATTACAGGCCTTCAATGAGGACTGGGTGCACAAGCAGCGATCGAGTAAAGAGGGAGTTTGGTTTACATCCACGAGCAACACCGTGGAGATGGATACTCAGGCTTTGCGTACAGTTACTAGAAAAGCCACCACAGCTGTGCTCCAGCCTCTACGTGATGACTTACCGTGAAAAACCCAAAGGCCCAGCTTTACCAAACCTCATTCTAAGTGCTCATCAACAAGAATTTCTTCAGTAATGCAGCTCTTTCCGAAAGACTACCAAGGAGAACTTCAGCAACTGTATTTCTTATATAAACTCTTAAGGCTAACTGGGCCAAATACAAGTTAGAAAAAAATAATTAAGTAGCTGAAAGAAGTTACTGCAGCAGTGTGCATACACCGACAGATGGCAAATCTACCACAAACAATGGATTGTTTATTCATTTATTTTTTTTAACCAAATCTCACATACTTCTGTATTTTTCGAAACTTGCGTCATTATTTGTCTTCAAACCTGTTTAATCCTTGAAACTGAAACGAAGCCTGAAAATTTCAACTGAAATTCACAGTGAATTTTGCCTCAGAGCACGGAATAAAGCTTCATGATGTTCCAATATGCAAGCATATCAACAATGAACACCTAAGGAATCAATTGCATCCCAAGTCATCGTGATCGCAATCTTCAGGGAAGTTTTTGTGACAGTAGAGGGTGTTGCTTCTGAAATGATACAGAGCCAAAGATGTTGCCAGTTCCTAACTTTAGCTAGGAGCCCACGTATCATGCCTCAAAACAGTATCCTAATCATCTCAGGTGAAAACTCTTCCCATTTTTGGAAGATTTTAATTAAATTCCTACTGAGCCATGCTTAGAAAAATGTCTCAGCTTGGAAAATTATATAGGGACTTAGTATCTGTCAGAAATAATTCAGTGGTAGCTGTTTGTGTCTTTCAGCATAAACGTACTGATTTAAACTAATATATTTAGAAATTGTTTACTCCTTATTGTGGAACGAAAGGACTTGACTGCATGACTAATAGGTACATTAGTGGGAATAGCGAGTTGGCCGCTGAATACCACTTCAGTGATATTAGTTTAGGTCTTTGGATAATTGCTGCAGCAGTCATACTTAAAGAATCCCCGCTCGGGAGAAAGAGAAATCAGCCTGCCTGCCCAACTCACCGCTGTTCTGCCTTCTGGGGGTCACCACAACTCAGATTGGTTGCTGTTTCTTCTCCACTATGAGCAAGGTTATTTTCAAGCCATCTTGACTTTGCTTCTGTTCCAACTGGGGCACGACTTGCCTCATCAGTTCTTTATTTGGAATGCACATCACATTTCTGCACTTCATCACTTCTCCTCCCAGTGAGGTCACTTGTTTGTGGCCATTCGATACTGCCTGTGAGTGTCCGTTTCTCAGCCAAACTCATTTTCATACTGTCCTGTGCCAAGAGTCTTGCTTAAAGCCACCATTCAGCCACGTGTGCGTTTTGTAGCAGTGTGACTTTGAGTTCAGCAGGATATAAGCACATGGTGAAAACTGAGGATGTTCTGCAATACATGTCAGAAGCAGTAACTGAAGCCCAACTTCTTTTTTCCATTAAAAATGGTGAAAATATTCATAATAATTTCAATGGGAGCATGATCATTCTGTAAGTAATTGCCATCAGGAATTTAATTTAAACCTCATTTGACTGACATTTCTTGTTTGCAAGATATCTATTTTAGGAACAATGTCTTGCTAGTGTATCTCTCTTCATCTTAGTCATGACTGATAACAGAATAATCATCTCAACTACTTTCCTTTTCTTTTCCTGCATAATGGCTTTACTGCATTTTTACCTACCAAACATACAAGAATAGAAACAATTAGACAAATAACAGTATTACATGCAGATGAGCGGGTAAGTGGCTAGAACTTATTGGAAACTTTGTGCTAGGCTGGATGTCGGGCTGAGAAGCCTTTACAGTCACATTCTGCTTTGTTTAAAAGACTAAGGAAAGATGCAGTTTTGTCTCTGAACTGTCCCTCTACCTCATGTTAATACACATGTATTGGATACAGAATCTCTATGTACTGTAACTCCAAACTGCTCGTTATTTATCTTTCTAATTAACTGCTGCTCCCAGCTCAGTCCCGACCGTTCAATCTGATACCACAGCACCAGCAAAGGCCCAGCTATTTCTCCCAGTCACATTGTGCTTTCCCTGGACAAATCTGAAGCAGCAATTACAACGGCAATTTATCTTTAAACCATATCTTTTATATTGGGAAATGCCACAAAATGCTTTGCAGTCATTTTGTTATCTTGTTTTTTCTACTGCTTTAATGCAAGACAGCGGTCATTGGGCAGCCGAATGCAAAGTTAAGAAAGGACATTACTTGCTACCGTTCCCAGTTCTTTGTAGTATTTTCTCATTTGCTGTAAATCTACGAGGACAAGCGATTATGAGGAGTTTTCAACAAGCTACTTTGACACTGAAAGAGCTGCTTCTCCTTTTAATGATGAGCTGTCACAGGCATCGATCAGTAGCCGTGGCAGAACAGATGAAAGCAGTAAAAAATGACAGACGAACAGACTTCTTACTGATAAGGAAAAAATATAGTCCAGCCATCTGAGAGGCAGATTCTCACCACCTTTAATGGGAAGGTTTTTTTTAGTAAATGTTGTGTATCGTCTTCAGTGAGAAATGGGAGCACTCAATGGAGAAGGCATCTAATAGAATGAGGTCAGACTTTTAAAGAACGGCTATTACCCAGCAAACCAGACCACTATGGAGTAAACAAATAATCTTCTGTTAACAGCAAGAATAATGCTGGGAGGGGGTACCTTGAAAACCCTAATGAAGCTATGAAAGCTCAGCTCCAGCCTGGTATAAGTTTATGACATTTCACTGGTTAGTGGGGTTTCACCGAGTTCAGAAATATCAGAACTGAGCCCTACAGCTGCCCTAAGAAGATTTTGAAAATGATGGCAGCAAGAAGCCAGGTCTGGATCCTCCTGCTGAAATGCTGCTGTCACCCAGAAAGGGGAAAAGGCAAAGGATGTGTCAAAATGAAATTCTACAGCAGTGACCTGGCTGTGCTGTTTCTCTTTAAAGCCTGAAGAGCTTCATAAACAGACTTGCTCCTGCTTGAGCAGTGTGAAATGACTTTTTTTACCCCAATAATCCCTCGATTCAAGACTGTGCTGCACCCCTGGACCACGCTCTAGGGCTGGTTTTGCATCTTCCCTCTTTTGAGCTACAACCGTAGCTCAGCTTGTCCCGACCCCATCACGTACATTGACGGATGCTGAATACCCAAGAGTTTAGAGCCATCAGTGTATCTTATAGCTGGGCAATAAAGTGCTACTTTTATTAAATGCTGGTTTTTTTTAAAAAAAAACCCGTGTAATTCTGAGCATCAACCTTTATTTAATGAGGAGGAGCCCTTGATATTTTTTCCTGCAGCCAACACAATCTAGTACCATCTTGGGAAGGACAGCAAAAAGTAAGACTCTTATAAAAAGAGGAAGATCTGATTTCTTGATATGAAAGAATAATAAGACTCACTTTTAAAATATGTTAACAGTAATATAAAGAAAAAAAGAAATAATGCTGGGTTTGTGTGGGAAGGAAGCATATTTAAACCTAAAATGAATGACGTACCTTGTAATTATAGGAACCATTGAAAGAGATAGTCAGAATTGAAATACTTTAAATATTCACATTGAAATATTAATTTAAAATTTTTAAAGTAACTATAAATGCACATAAACAGAGGCAGATGATAAAGGGCTGAAATTCAAATTGACTCAAAGAAGGAAGTTAAACGAAAGCTAAAATAGTCGCTGAGCTCAGCCACGAGGGCTTTAGCCAGCACGTGGCTGGGTGAGCAGCTCTGCAGCTTCGCATTTAGTGCTAAATTGTGTATTTTAGAGCACCACAACTGCCTTCCAGTCATGGTTTTCTAAAGAACATGAACTCTGAGAACTCTTAAAAATTTAAATCAAAACACTCTTCTACATTTTGAATCACCAAACAATGGGTGATTCAGCATAATTATTAAGCTTGCAGCAACAGAAGTAACATATTTCTTGTGTTATGACAAAGTCCTCGTTGCTTAATGTGTTTTTATTAGACAGTTATAAAGTATTTTATGGTTTTACAGATATTTTATATCCAGCTATTAATGTTGCTTATTTAGCTTTGTATATGGAAGATGTTTTACTGAGAGATTATTCTATCCATATCAACAGCTACCTATAAAACTGTGGACCCATTAATAGTAAGAAATGACATTTTTTTGAGCAAGGTTGGTGCTTGTCTGAGCCCAGCCCCCTGCAGTGCCCAAGTCCCATTACCAAGTTAGATGGGATTTCAATAGGGTAAACATGTTGTATTGTTTTTCTATACAGGAGAATATTTTGCCATAAATATTTTCTTCATAAAAGATTTTTCCGCCATGAAACGTTGCATTGAATGCTCGGCATTTCCTTCTGACTCCGCTTGTGTCACACTGATAGATCTGTGGAAAGCTCGGGGGAAATGAAAACTGTCATTCCTGGTTTGTCTGCTTGTTTGTTTAACTTCAACCCCGCAGTTCTGGCTTCTCCCAAAGTTGTTTTGAGGCTCCGAGGGTGCTTTTTTAGTGCTGTTGGTGTGTCGAAGTGACACCTACATTTCATTATTGGAAAAAAAGTCGGAAAAAAGAGAGCTCACCTACAAACCACCTTGGCTGCTGAGTGTGACCAGGCAGGTCCTCGCCCAAGCGCGGCTCCAACGTGGGTGATTAATCTGCACAGCCTGGTGGTTCCTTTTGAAAAGCACCTGCCAAAACAACGGCTAATGCTTGGTCATTTCGGCATATTGAAATATTCACACGGACTGAGTTATTTTCTATTGACACATACCCCAAGGACCTCAGTCCCTCCTACCTCAAACTGTTTCTGGGCAGGAAATTGTGGTTTGAGCTTTTACAGGGGGTCCTTAACCCCCCAAGTGACAAGGAGGTTGATCAGCCCTAATGCACCCCTCAGCCCTTCTTTGTTTCTATTCTCATCCCACCCTCTATGTAAAAACATCTTCCTTCCTTCTGTTTTATCTCCGTAAGAGTGTAGTGCTGCTCAATTTGTGTTTTAATTTCTCCTCAGGTCTGCTGAAAATTGTTAAGCACATCGAGTTCTACAGAAGCAGCTCTTTCGCCTCCAGACTGTCCGTCTTTCAGCTGGCAGCACTTTCTTAGAGCTGCAAAAACCATTTTGTGTCGTCCTTCAGATTTCCGGAGAGATTCAGACTCCTTGGGGAGCTCCATTCGTACACGTGGGTTATCATAATCCTGGTGCAGCACATGCAGGAACCTCTCAGCAGCTGAGGAAGGTCAGTATCAGCCAGAGTGTGAGCTGGAAATGCTCAGCTTTGCTTCCACACGCGCGGCACAACATCTGCTCCGCCAGTGCTGGATGGTTCTTGCAAGACCCCCTTAGGGATACAATCCTTCCTTCTATTACAAATAAGAAATACACATTTACAAGCCTTTGGTTATATTTTAGATGACTAACCAGTTGAAGGAGTCACCAAAAAATAAAAAAAAAGTAAAAGTTTATCAAGTCAGACCTTGGCTAGAAAATGCTGGAGTGACTTATTTCAGGGCCTGAGCTGAACCAGTTCAATAGCTCTGTCCTCGAACTAAGAAATACCTTTAGAAAAAACACTAATCAGTGTAAAGTTTTTAGCATATGGAATATAACATGTAACCCAACATTATTAATAGATTAAGGTAAAAACAGCCTTTAGAACTCTTGAGCAGGAGATTTTCTAACGGATTGTATTTGAATTTTTGCTTATAATTATTATACTGCTTTTAAAAGTAAAATCTAAATTCTGGTGGTCACAAACCTTTGTTTTATCTCCGTTCTTAACATATTTTACACCTTGTCTTGGCCTCAAAACAAGGCGAAACTCCGTGTTGCCTCAGTGTGGCTCACGCCAGACCTCAGGTTTAACTAAACGGTGCTCTTGCTCCAGACGCCCAGAGCAGGGAGTCTGGGAGCTCTGCCTCTCTGACCTCTTCCCCTTGTGCCTGCAGGGCCAGGCCAAGATGAGATGGCCCGTGTGTCCCCTCCCCTCCCGCCTGCTTCAGAGCTTTCCCTCTTCCTCTACAAAAACAGCTCACAAAGATGGATGTGCAGCTCTGGGGGGCTCATCATATTCAACCAAATCAACCAATATTTAAACATGGTGGGTTTTTTTTCTAGAATGCCAGATGAAGATCATGGCAATTTCCTCTCTTTTCTTGAGACGTTTCCTTTATTTAGGGAGCCAAGTGTTCACTGCTGAAAGGCAACAATCCCCATGGAGAACGTGGCAGCCGCTCCGTAACACGGGGTCAAGAGGGGACGATGAGGAACCGCAAAACCAGCAAAAAACGTGTACCTTGCTGAGCTGGAATCGCTGCTGGTTTTTTGTGTGTGTTTTTTTTTTTTTTTTAAGAAAAATCCAAAGTTGTTCTTTAATAACTTGGCGTGGTCAGGGTGTTAATTAGAACTGTGGTGCAAAGCCCAGGGCAGCAGAGCCACTGGGAGCCTCTGAGGCCGGGCTGAGACATGGAGTGCGCGGTGACTCAGTGCGGGGCCACCCACGGAACCAGCCGCCGCTTCGGCTGCCAGGCAGCAGCCAAACACGCTTCCCTGCCCATCTATCCCTTTCAGTTCACACAGAGACCTATGAGTGTGTGTATATAAATACACACACATCATCCATCGACATTCAAATATAATATACTGCCAGGGTTCTGATTTTTTTAAATATCTGAAGGATGTGGTATCTTGGAAACCAAATGCCTTGTGTTGCCCAAATCAATTACACAGTGAATCAACACATTGCTGCAGCGTGGGAGCAGCGAGCAGTCGGTGGTGCTGGCTGTCCCTGTCCCCATCCCTATCCCTGTCCCTGTCCCCAGGCTGGGACCTCATCAGGGAACAGCTCTGTCACCTCCCTGCTGTGGCAGGACGCCCAAGCCAGCGGCTACAGCAAAGGATGGAATATCCATTATCTTAAACGACTTCTTCAGCTGGAAGTTGATTCAAAGTGGGTCAAAAAATTGAAACATAATATACAAAGGTGATAAGACACTTCATTGTGAATGTTTGCATGAAACCAGGGGGGGTTATTAGCTGATTGTTGAGCCAGGCTTATTTACTCACCATTTTTTCTGTGTCAGACAATAAGCAGCACATACTCTGAAAATTGTCATGTGTGTTCATCCTGTTTCTTGATGAAGAAACAGATCATAGCAGGTGTCGGGTGAGCTCATAGCAGCAATGGCAGCAATAAAGGACTTTTCTAAGCAAGCACTCAGGTTTCTGAGAAGAAATTTTAGATAAATTAACATTTTTAAAGAAATGAAGCTCAGAAAACCATATATTTGAAATGTGATGGTGGGGCATGCAAAAATGTACCCATCCGGTTCTTGTGGCCCTGTGCTTGTGGGAGGCAAAAGGCAAATTCAGGGGGATTCACCCACAAAGGGTTAAAATTAAGGAGCCCACCCTGTGCCAAGGGCCTGTGCCAGCCAGGGCACGGAGCTCACCCGGGTTTACTTGGTGAGACCCAAATGCTGCTGCTTGGCAGCCCGGGCTTCGTGTGAGCCGCGAATAACACGGACGAGAGCTGAACACGGAACACGTTCATTTGTTTTAGTTCTCTCAGAGCAGTTTTGCTTGTTTGGCCAGCTCTGGGAAAATGCCAAAATTTGAAATAATGGTCCAAAAATGGGATTATGTAGCTAGGAGTGTGGGTTGCTGAGAGAAGAGATTGCTGAGCTAAATATTTGGCAGAATTAAGAAAACCAGGAAAGACATGTGGGCATAAAGAAATAATTCAATATTAAATTTCTGGCAGAATTCGTGAAATCTGTTTATAGTTCAGATCACAGCGAGCCATTCACTTCCTATTATTGGAAATAAGGTCTAAGGGATTTTGGTTGCAATGGTTTTGCAAGTATTACAGAGTGAAAGCATTAACAGAATATGGAACACAGGCAGATTTCCCTGCCGTCCCCGTTGGGCGCAGCTGTGCCTGTGCCGCAGCTGCTGTGCACAGCACAGGACGGTGAATTTCTGCTCAGGTACCGTGTCAAGGGCTCGGCTTCCCCAGGCCTGGCCTCCTGGTGCAGTTGTGACTCTCCCACTACAGGCTCTGTTCACCTGCGATGGGGGTGTTCGTGCTCATTGTCTTTTTCTAACTCACTTTCAATTCCTCTCTGTTCCAAGAGCTTCCACGGGGTTTTTGTTCTTCTCCCCCACCCTTGATCTCCACCTCTTCTCACCAGCTTTCTCATCTTTCACGCTTTGTTCCGTGCTGCCTTTCTTTCCCTCATTCGATCTATATTCTCTTTGCTTTTAGCCTTCACTCCCCTCTTCCCTGCTGGCCCTGCTCTCAACCTCACACCAGCATCGCTTGTTCAGTAACGAAGGGGAAGAAGCGCCCGTGACACACCGTGGCCTTGATTTCCTGAACCACATGTCACCTGGGAAAACGAGACAAGTCCACGGGAGACAGTTCCCACCACCCGCTCCCATCTAGACTGCTCCAATGCATAAGCCTCAAACTGGTAAGAAAGTTCTTAAATAGGGCTTTATTCGGAAGCAAACTTAGATTAAGGAGAAAAGAAAACATCTTTTGACTTGACCTTAAGCAGCTGTTTAGGGAGGGCGTCCCCCCGGACCTGTCCCTGACCCACAGAGCGGCTCAGCCCTGCCACAGGTAGCGACCTGACCACGTGTCCCTGCTGCAGGGTTGTTGTTGGCGGTGTTGGAGGGCGCGGGGTGGCTCTGCCCTTGGAGCGCTCTCTGCCTTAGAGCTGCAAAACATCTATTAATGCGACTGGGGAGTGGTGCTGGTGATGGCAAAGCCCGGCTGCTGTGGGGACAGCACGGAAACACAGGGACACCCAGGAAATAGCAAACACACGCTCTCTGCATGGTGCATACAGCGTATTGCACAGTTTTGCTAGGCAATTAATTGATATGGGAGAAACAAGGAACTAGCAGAGCTGGAGAGAATGATCACCTTGGTTTTGATTTGCGTGGACGTGATAAATGGAATGTGGTGCATCCCTCCAGGTAACAGGCGATGCTGCTGCTGGAGACGGAGCTTTTCGGCCGGCTCCTCCATCCCCCCGCGCGCCGGTTCCCCTCGGAGCAGGCAGATGATGCAGCTGGGCTCCTGCCCAAGCAGTAACACTGCGCTCTTGTTTTTCCGGCCTTCCAGACCAAAAGGCAGCGCTGACTCAAGCAAGTGGCAGTGCGTGATCCCTTCCCCTCACCCATCACCGCAGCGAGAGGTCAGCCGTACCCGAAACCCTGCTGAAGGAGGAGGTAACAGAGCATTAGTTGGAAATTCGCATTAAACAGGAAAGAGGAGGAGGCTGTTGCGAGACTGGGGTTACTGAGAATTTTTCTTTTAAAAAAAATGTAAAATGCGCTTTTTTTCCAGTGAAAAATTTTACACGGTCCGAGATTATTCCAGATTTCCAGTGAAAAATTACTAAAACCCCAGCTAAAATCATAGATAAAGCCTAATTTTTTTTTTCCAAATCTCCCTGGCAGGAAAACAGAGCCTCCCCTTTCCTCCTTTTTTCTTCCCCACTGAAAGTAACACAAACAACTGCAAGTAAATAACCAGAAAACCCCCTCTTTCCTGGTGAATAAACCTCCTTCTGGCTGAAGCCAACAGTTATGGAATTTTTCAGACCTTCCTACACCACAGCAGGACTCCTCAGATGGCTCCAGACAATATTCTTTCTTCTTATTGACAGCATTTCTTTTACAGGCATTTCTTGCAGAAACATGACGTTCGGAGAGGGAAGAAAGCAAAAGGGCTGGAAGGCTCCGCATGGGGCTGCAGGTCCCTGGGTGCTTCACTTGAATTTCTGCGAAAGGTTTCCTTCGGGTTTGAACAAATCCAGGAAATCCTGTGTTCCTGAAGCATACTTGCATGTTCTTCATTGGCTTAGCAAAAATACCAGATATTGTCTTGAAAAATCCTATTTAGTCATGAGTTCTGCCCAGAGCCGAACTAACAAAAATCCAAACCAAACCAAAACCAGATTTACAGCTGATCTGCTTACTTGAATGCTCTGGTTCAGCTTCTGCAGATGATCTTGTTAAAACCGAAGTCAAATCTGAAGGTGCTGTTAAGTACAGAGAACTCCACCTCAACCCTTTCTAGTTTTATTCCTTTCCGTGCACGTTAGTGGAATTTTCATAACTAAAAGGGCAGAGTTAAGGCTGCACTTTCAGTCTGATCTGACTCCTGATTTCTAAGTGCCAGATTCTTTAAGTATTAGATTTATTTTTCATTTAAATGTAAATCGTTGCTTATTTTCAAATATGAAGTGTGGCATCAGTTTAAGGCATTTTTCCCCCTTTACTGGGGTTTTTCGCCACCAGATGGCACTACAGCTCCAGTCACCGTCCCCACTCGGGGTGGGTTTGTTCCTCAAAACACCCAAGTTCAGTGTCACCTATAAATTTGTCACCAAATCTTCATTGTCAGGCATATTTATTTGCTTCTTGCTTCTTTTTTTTTCTTCCCTACCTCCTCCTCTGCAGCCACCATTGCAGAAATGGGATGTGGCCTCAGCTCCAAGTTTTGGGTGAATTCAGTTGACTTCAGAACACTGAGGATTTTATTATGTTTATTCCTCTCTGCAGCTGAAGAGCCAGGTGACCCAGGTGTGTCTGCACGATCCGTACAGACGCGGCCACAGTGCCACCTGGCAGTGCCTGCGAACAAAAGCAGCCTTGACTAAAGTCAGGATTAGGCTAACCCTCGTTTATCTATCCCTGTTCCAGGGAAGCTGTCCTGGCTGTGCGGCCGCTCTCAGGCCCAGCCTGGCGGGGCAGCACCCACACCTGCGATTCCTTACAGTGATTTTTTTTCTGGCTGGTCCGGCTCTTGAAATCATGTTCAATTCTTTCCTGTAGTCGTGGTACCACGCTGTGAGCTCTTCGGACAGCTCTGGTTTTATTTTCATCACCTACAGGTGCTCAAAAAGCAAATCGCAATCGGCACTAATGATTTTCGCCAGATTTCCATCAGTGCGTCAAACCAATGGTGTGGATTGTCGGCTGAGGTCAGAGGCGACAGGATTTAGCTCTGGAGATTTTCAAGGTAGTAAAGTGCTCAGAAATGGGATTGTGATTGACAGGAGCTGAGGGTACACATTTCTCTTTAAAATAACTAAAAAAACCCAACAGGAAACGTTTGGCATTGATGGTTCACCTGAATTAGTCAAAGCTGTTATTTTTCATTAGACATAAATTCATGTTTGGGAAAGGGAGAACACTTCAGTATTTCCAAGGACAGAAAGTTACAAGTTCTAGAAAACTCTGAAAAGCCTCTCCATAAACTCATAACAAATCAGTTTAAGACATTCCTGAACTCCTCACAATGAACAGTCGATCTCTCACAGCATCTGTGGCCCCCCAAAGATCCCCTGACGGCCTCAGCCCCGTGTCCCTCCCTCCGTACAAGGCCGGCTGAAGCCAGTACAGGGTCTCTCTTACAGGTTTGCTGCAAAACCCCACTGGGATGTTTTGTCCCGATTTCTGTTTTTCTAAACACAGAAAACTCTGTGGGCTGCTGAGAACTGTAGGTTGGTTAAAATTCAATATTTTCTTCTTGTTAAATCCACGTGCTGGATGGCAAATGACTCTGCGGCCCAGCACACGGACAGTCCCACACCCGTGTTTAACCTGTGACTAAATACAAACCGTCTCTAAGTTCTACCTGGAAAACGATTTTATTTGCATTTGCTGCAGATTCCGATTGCCCAGTGATAGAATGAAAAGCGACGAACGGGGATGCAGAAGGTGAAGGCGCCGGCTCTGACACTGAACCCCCACAGTAACCAAATTATTGCCACTTTGACCAGGACTGAAATTTTACAAGACAATAATAAATACAGAAACGGAGAACTTTGTATAGGAAAAGGAGTTAGTTAACCTTTATTTCATTTCTCCATAGTCCCAAACTTGACAGACGTAGAAAAATATCCTTGAGTCTAGTAGACAAATTTACCAATGCTAAATAGCCCTTGACTCTGACCGTTTGGGCCATTCTAGATACATTTGTACAAGCATTACTTCATTTTTTTTCCTTCAATTAAAGGTTTTTCTAAACTAGAAACAATAAACTACAGAGGAAAAACCTGATCTAGCAAAGCATGCATATGAAGGGATCTTCCAAAACTTAAAAAAAAAAAAATAGGAAAGCAAACCAGCCTTGAGACGCATTTGGAAGAGAAACCCATTTTGAACAATTTGAGGAAAAATTAATTAACTAAAGCCAAGTCAACGCAAATTCTGTAAACTATCTGCAGATCCGTTAAAATATCTATGGCACGACTTTTCACCAAAAAAAATTAAGGCGAAGACCAACATTTTATATAAAAATAGCTGAGCAGGCTTCTAAAGAAGGAAATAAGCATTTCTCATGATGACTCTGTTAATACAAGGTTATAAATATCCTTATATATACAGAAAAAAACCCCAATACAAACATATGGAATATTTCACTAGGCATTCATCTTTCAAATAAGCCAAGATCAGACGTCCTGGACCATAGTGGAGGTACTTCAGGTTAAGATTTATAGCAGTTTCTTTGCTACACATACTGACACCAATAATAAAAATGTAATTTAAATCCTGATTTTCACAGAGAAACTCAATAATACACTCAGGTTACAGAGCTTAATGAATTGGTCCAGAAATGATACAGGTTTTAAGATCATGAATTATCTTACGTTTTGCAGGCTAAGGAAAACATCCAAGGGATACAATAACATTTAAACTTTCACAACTTCTTTTTTTTAAAAAAACCCCAAACTAAACCGATAATTTTAGTGAAACCAAAGCAGAAATTATCATGGCAGAAGATTCATTGTCTCTTCATAAATACAGCAGTTTATTTGCCAAGGTCAGTTAGAAATCCCCTCATTATGGGCATTTTAATACATTTCCAAGTCTAAGTCACCAGTTTTGCAAGGAGTTAAACTAGAAACAGTATTTGTATGAATGTATTTGACTAAATTTGAAAACTATGTAATCAATATATAGTAAGACATAAAACTGAGAGCCAATAAAATATATTTTAGAAGAATTACATTAATATTTTAAGTGAAAATACCTTTTAGATGCTAATCTGGTGATCAAGTTCAGTGTATCTGTGCACATTATAAATATGCATTTGTGTAGTCATAGACACTCAGTAACTGTAGAAATAATCATTAAAATGATTATTTCCCTTGGAGAACACAATTTTTCCCCAATGCAATCCAGTGGATTTGCCAATGACTTTTTGAACCGTATTTCACACCATTTGGAGCCAAAGCAGAAGCTCTTGGTCTTCCAAGGCGTTGATGTTTTTTAGTTTATTGTCATTTTCTTGACTAAAACCCCAGGATCTTGATTTCTGCTGCTCAAGGGAGACCCCCCCCGGGTCCCCCTCCATTCTCCGCATTTTGGAGCGAGAAGCGAGGGGGAAATTACAGGGACTCTGTTCGGATGAACCTTGACTACAAACCACGGTCTGCGTTTCCATTAAACCTTACCTTGCTGCCGATTCATTTTCATTTAACACTTGCTCACAAGCAAATCACAATTGCTTCTATGAGGTCTTTCTGCATATTGTTATGCAAAAAAAAAAAAAGAAGCTGAAATAAAATGATAAGGACATATTTCTGAACTGCAATAGCTCAGGAAATGTTAAATACTATTTCTTCTCATTACATTGCTGAGACTCATCTGACTCTCTGATAAATTAATTGATGATGTATTATGTTACAACAATCATTTAGTACCAGAATAAAGGATAACATCCATTCCTTACAGTACCTGTACCAAAAATCGCACAGCTAACCCATTTACTCCAGCATCCTTCAGCTTTAACAGAAATATTTACTACCATTACTAAGCTTTTCTCCCCAATATCATATCTTTATTATGTCCTTGTCCATAGATAGTGTTTAAGACAAATACACATAGTACTAAAACAAAAATCCAAGTGAATGTCTCACGCTCAACTAAAAAACAAGCACAAAATTGAAGGATGTGTGTTGGAAATAATTTATTGCCTATAAAACATTAAAAATATGTTTTAAGTTCACATTTTCCGTGTTGTTTTAAAGGTGGTGCCATGTTTCAGAGGTAGTGTGTGTAAAATGTAATACAGAATTTAAAAGAATTCTTTCCTCAGTTCAGTCATACAGTAAAACGTTCACCAGAACCAAAGCGCTGACCTGAAGCCGTTTTCCGCACAGGAACACTGTGAAGCAGCTCTGTTACAGAAGAGGATTGTTCATCGTTTAAAAACAACCACCACCACAAGCCCAAGGTTCTGCCCCCTTTGTGTTGTCTTTCGACCAAAACGTCAGCTGCTGCCTTTCCGAGACAAATAAATACTCTGTAGTCAGAAGAAACCCCTATTCTGCCACGGAAAAAACCCCTATTTTGTAGTACCGCTTCTTTTTTTTGCTCTAAGATTTCACATTTGGCCAATGTGAAGGAGCCGGGCAGTGGGACTGGAGGTAGGAAATCAAGCGGTTGCTTGTAACATTACAAGCTACAAATTCTTCGTGTTTCAGTTATTCTGTGCTATTCCGTTTACGCCTATTATTGTCTTTCCTTATTCTGTCCGTACCCTGAGCCCAACGGCCTGTGCCCCAGGCCAGGTCAGTGCTGCGCACCGGCTGCTTCGTACAGCGCGACGGAGACCCCAAACGGGACAGCTGACCCATCTGAACCAGTCATTTCCATTTCCACAAGAAAGGTTTTCACGATCCCGTTGGTTTCTCCCATCGTTTCAGCTGTACACCCACAACAGCACATATGGACTCAATAAGCTGCTTCCCAATTGAAGACAAAGATACACCCAGTCCGCTCCTTTTTGCGCCCACAGGACTGCAAAGGACCTGCTTGTCATTTGCAGACTTTTTATTGCCTTAGCGAAAAAGAAATACTTGGAAAGATTAAAGTGCAACGCTGCTTCAAGAACCAAGCACTCAAGAAAACTGGCAGTTGTACGGTACCTGTGTCCGTGTACTTCTAAACCTGCCAAAACCGCACCTATTAGAATATTTGCCATTACCCGCTCCTGTTAGACTTGACAGAAGCATCATCTGCAGGGAAAGGAAAAGCGTCACAGCTCCAGGAAAAGGCTTTTGTAGCCATGGGCGAGCTCGCTGCCATCAAAGCCTTTCATTGCTCCCCCAGGAGAGCCAGCACCCTGTCTTGGCTTTAAAGTGTCTCCTCCAAACCACCTTTTCCCACTCTGGTTTCCTCAGAAAGACACAAGTCATCGTTCACGTTCTGACAGATGCATTAGGAATAAACGACACCAGGGAAACCATCTTCCACGGACAGAGCAAGTGAGGGCCATCGCAGAAAAACAATTACAATATCAGTATGTGGCACTTCTGCTGCAGCGGTTATCCGAACTACAGAGCCAAACCACCGAAATAGCTTATTTCTGTCATCGTAACACAACACAATTTAGCTCTGTCATGGAAAGTCTATGCAAACGATGAACTAGCACTTAATGTGGGCTTTCGTTAGTATCCTACAAACAGAGGACATGACCATAAATTGAATCCTAATGTCCCGGGCCCAGAGAGCCACCCCCAGCATGTTCCTTCATGTGAAGAACTCTCAGCATTCCATCTGGAAATGAGCATCCTGGTGCCTGCGTATCAGAACGCGATGCCCGCAGGGTGATGCTCGTCAGTTACCGGGACGAAGCTGGAAAGGAATCCGCCAAGCTCTCTCCTATTGTTCCAAGGTCCAGCTGATGGGACCCAAGTGACCGGGACTGGGATGTCACCTGCAGACCTGATGAGCGCGTTATGCTGCCCTGGCAGGGACAGGAACAACCAAGCCCTAAATGACAAAGCACACACAGGTGCGACACTTGGATATGTGTTTTCCTGCCTCTCAAGGATGTTAAGTGTTGTGTTACATGACCTCACGAGCAAGTGTGCGGCTTTTCAGCCACTGTTGCTGCAACGATTTAAATAACCAGCAATAGTAATATAGAATTAAGATTTTTGTTTTACATGTGGCAGGAAATATATACTAATATATACTAATAATAAATAAGACAGCTGTACAATATTATTCTATATAGGACTTTGTTATGTAATTTATACTCTTCCTGAATATCCTGTAATATTGGCAAGTGTTTCAGGGTATGAAAACATGACCACTTTGCTGTTTTATCTTGTCACCTCCAAGAGAAAAGGACCAAAGGACACCACGTCCCCAGGGATGAGGAGGGTGCCGGCTGGAGTTTCAGCTGCACATCCTAAAGAGGGGCCCGGCCTCCTTGAGAAGAGGGATCCACAGAACTGCTTCAACTTGGTAGCAGATCATTCAAAACTAATGCCTTCAGTTTGTTCGGCATACAAAATAGAAGCAAGACATAGCAAAACATGAATCATCAATGCAAGTTTTTCTGTATAAGGGTAGATAACTCAGTTGACCAGAAAATCAGGAACTCTCATGAAAGTATCCTGCCTCTTGTCATGGGAATTTAAGTGGAAGCAGCAGGAAAATAGGGCCCAAAGAGTGGCAAACAGGGTCCAAATAGTGGCAAATCATAGTACTATTTTTTTTTATTTCAGAAAAGCTCCAAGGAAACAAGAGGTTTCATTGTCAGTGGCACAAGTTTCCTATCTAGAGAGAGCAGAAACAGGAAGCATTGTCAACCCAGTAGAGAAAACCCTTCATAAATGATGTTTTCAGAGCGAGCAGAATTACAGTTGGGCCCTATCTCACATTCGAAGGATAGTACTGGGATCTTTGCTCACAAACCTGAATTAATTTGACATTGGTGGTCATTTCAACAGGCAGATAAAACACTGCTCCTCCCTTAGGCAGGCTCTAAGGACACGTCTGCCAGCTTGGACGTGACATTTCGGCTCTGGCAGTGAAAGGATGAGTAACCTACCACTCACCTCCCGGTTACGCACAGCGTCTGCCCTCTCTCTTGGGATTCTACTCTGAGTTTTAATGCCTAAACTCAAATATAGGCCCAACAGTTTGCTTTTGTGGGGTTGCTCTGTGGAAGAGATGGTAAGAGGTCTTTTGGGAATGAACTGAATTGTGTAGCAGCCAGAACTGTGAAACTTTCGCTTTCTTTTTTAAAAACTGCTGCTCTCCTTTATGCAGCCGGCAGGTAACCATGTTCTTTAAAGTTCCCCATGCCCAAGGACAACATAGAGACAGAAAAAACCTGAAACAACAGAGCTCACTACTGATTCTAAAATAAAAGGTGGACAAGTGATTAGGGATGAAGAGACCACACTGAGAACAACCTAACATTGTGAGTTAATCCCAGTATTAAAGAAAAAAAAAAAAAGTGTTATTTCCCCAACATTCTGGATGTTCTGAGCTACACCTTGGACTTCCCACTGAAATCGTGGGGATTACTTACTGTACTACGTAAGTATGCACCAGAGTAAATAGTTGTTTGGCATAAAATTGAAAGATCAGGCTTTCTACCAGACTGTGAAGGTATCTGCTTCAAAAATGCCTGCAGAGGAATATTCAGATAAGAAGTTATAAAGCATCAATAATATGGGCATGCACCTACGTGCCCCACTCAACTATCTGTGGCTGCACATCCATTGGATCAAATGAGTAAAGGGGTTCAATGCCAATGACAGCTGGGAAAGAAGAAATTCATTTCGGCCACTGCCTGCAATCGAGCTCCGTTTGGAAACGGCACCTGTAACCTGGCAGTTGCCAAAAACTTCATCAGATGGGGCTTCTTCAGAAACAGGTCACATGGGGATCTCAGAGCTCAATTCTGAACACTCCAACACCTTTTGGAATACAAGGACAGCTCCGGATTTATGGCAGTGTCCTGATAAAACGGAGCAAAGTTTGTGGAGAAACATACAACCAACACTGAAAACCAGGAACAGAACTTTAGCATTTAGATTGGACAACTAAAAGCTGTAACTGCATTCATAAACCCCTAAATAGTGGTGTAAACATCTAATGCCATTGATACTGTGAGAATACCAGAAAGTCGTGTTCTGCAGCTATCAGGTTTCCCATATCCATCTAATTTGTTATAACCCTTATGACTGTTTCTGTACGTTAATAATTTATTGATGATAATTCAAATTTTTCAGTTAACCTTTCAAAGTTTTTTCAGCTATTTTGGTCAGAAAATGGAAGATTCAACAATCTGTAGTCACATAATGAAAAAGACTTCAGTTTAATTTCAGATTTTCAAAAGGGTTCCCGCACAACTCATTAAAAGCCCATTATTCTATTTGGATCCCAAATTTTTAGTCCACCTACCTGAGTAAAAAAATAATCAACAGGACTGGTTAGCAAACAACTCTGAGAGAGAATTACCTGTCTGTATCACGGGACATTTTTTCTTTCTATTCTTGGATCCCTGCTCACAAAGACTTTGCTACAGAGCAAGTTATTCTGGAAAGTCAGAAGTTATCCTCATCAAGGCCCAACGCACACAGTCCTTTCATTTACCCAGAACAACATTTGAAATCTCTTGACACCGCAGCCACGACACACGAACTACAGTGACCCTTCAGGAAGGGCTGCTCCGCCTTGGGCCTGCTTTTTTGGACTGAAGAACACCGGATAGCGAAACGCTGTTCTCTCCAAACCTACACGTTACGTGGGGTTTCTTTTTCATCAATTAAAAAAAATAAATCACAAACTGTCTGAGGCATTTTTCTCCGATAAAGACGACAAGCTGAATGAGGTATCATCAGGCTCTGGGGACGCGTGATTGAAATCCATTTCTTCTAGTTCAGGAGGTAAGTCTGAGAGCAGTGCCTGTAAGTAAAAAGTATTACAACACCATATTAATATGTGTTTTATGTCAGCATTAAACATCTGTTAAACATAGAGTGAAAGAACTTTGTTGAGCTTTTCAGTGTTAGTATTGGATGGGCAAAAAAAAGTCAGTATTGATAGATATTGAAAGGAAAAACATTGTCCAAGATCACGTATCTTATAACAACAATTCCAGAAGTTACTTAAGTTATTTTAGAAACAGCTCAGAACAATTTTCCCCCCTAAACTGGATGAAACCAAATGATCTATGTTCATTTATTTTACTCAGATATTTTTAACATGCAAAAGCTTTAAGACTTCTATACCCATGCTATACTGTGATCATGCAGGAGACAGAACTAGATGCTGCATACAGGATCGTTCCAGTGACTTATTTATTTATCTCAAAAATTTCAAGCTTACTTCTCTTTATATGCAGTTCACATGGTTTTATGAAAAAATTATGGAAAACAACCATAAGCCCAATTTACTCTTGCAAGTTAGTTTCTACTTTTACCTCCTGAAAAATTGCAATTGTAAAGGCAAAAGGAAAAAAAGAAAAGCAACAAAACCTCTTCCTAAATAAAGCACAGAATGTTACTCATCCAAGGCACGATCCACCCAAGCATTAAAAGAAGTGCTACGCACTAAATGCAGTGCAGCGAAACTGCAGAAGCCTGGCTGTTTTCCTAGATCTCACACCTGAGATCTCCCGCCAGACAAACCCCAGTCCCCCCGTGCACCCCGGTGCTCTGGTTGTCCTTTGATCAAAGTCACACTTCTCTGTCCCTGTCACCGCCTGGCTAGATTGCAAGACCTTCCTTTGTTTAAAGTTCAGCTTTTCTTTGTCTGTAAGATGTTCTGCCCTAATCAGAATTTGAGCCTCTGGGCACTACGAACAAAATCAAGGGAGTCACAGAGCACAAAATGACAAACACCTTCAAGATTTACCTGCTGCTGCTCTTTATCATCTGATTTAATAGCAAGTATCAAACTCCGAGTGAACGTCTGTAGTTCAAAATACTTCTGTTTGTGGTTCTCCAACTCATTCTCAATGAATCGGACTTCTTCATTCTGTGGGGGAAAATTACAGAAAGTTCTGGAAATCATAAACAGCACTGCATCGCTTTAATGCCACCTGAACACACCTGTGTTAAAACTAAATGGTTTTAGTGAAAATGAGTAAGAAGGTGTTTATTATGGTTCCTGCCAAAACCAGTAGTATGTAAAGCCAAAATTCTACTATCACAGAATTACAGAACAGTTCATGTAGACTTTGGATAGGAAGTTTTTGATACAAGTAGCATCACGCTAAACCTGCAAATGTATTATATGACATGAATTTCTCATTATCCTCCACAAGAAACATGTAACAGCAAATTACGTTACATGCAGACAAGGCATTTCAGAGTTGCTGACCATCACTAAAGCATTAAAGACTTGAGCCAAAGTTTACAGGAACCTTCTAAAAAAAAGCCCTGCTTTTTATTTTACAAGGGTGACCTCTAATTCCACTTTAAAATAAAGACAAACAAAGCCCAGGACTCTTCCTAGAAGTGATCTTGAACAGGCAGACAGCAACTAAATTCCTTTATTACAGCAGGACACTTAACAGAAAAAACAGGGAAACCAAGCTGGTAATAGCTCAAAGTTGTCACAAATTAAAACACAGCATCCTCTAGTGCAGCTGACGTATCTTGAGGAGTCAGCTCACCAACCTCCCCAACATCTTTCGGCTATGGAATAAATAGGAAAGTATTTACAAAATGAAGAAATATCAATAATGTGCAGGCTGTGGCTAAAAAGGCATTTTTCCAGCCTTTGCATAAATACGTGTTAATGTACTTGGAAATCACTTAAGATAAAAATAACAAATTTCTTAATTAAAAATTCAGATTTGATAAGTACTTCAGTTTATTCCAAATATCTCCTCTTCAAAATTCCTGATTAGTATGCAAGATCAAAACGCTAAATCTGTAGATCAGTGTAGAGCTACAATTAACTTTCTCTGGTTATTTACTTTTGCAAAGATCATGTAACCTAAATAAACAGCTCACTTTTCCAGATCAAAGTCATGGTGCATTTCTGCAAAAGGTGTCTGCATAGCAGCACCGAATGTGCATCCTTCATAAGATAATAATAATATACGCATACAGAAATGGTTCGCAATGCACAACGCACACAGAAAATGAGCATGTAGGTTCACAGGTATTTCATGTGAAGTGTTGCATTTGCCAAGGGATATCAGAGGCAAGAAAAAAACCACCCTTGCTTATGCAACCATATGATTAAATAGGTTGGCAGTTTTGCATACAAAACATTCCTTGATGGCTCGTTTTGGTGGCAGCAAATAATTACATAAGCAAATTTCAATAGTGAACTTATAAGATGGCATTTTGTTTTAATGGTGAAAATGTATTTTTTTAATAACATAGAACTATGCTCTGATATTCGTGCTAACATTTGCTAGACTGGCTGTAATTCAACTTTAGTTGAAAAGGTGAAACTACATGAGGAACTGGAAGGTTTGCAACAAGATTTTAACAATTATTTTTTTTTAAATTTCTTCACATTTCTTCAGCCAAAGCATCGCTCACCATACTGTTTTAGGTTATAACAGCTCAGAGAATAAGAGAGAAATACTTAGGCTTTCATAAGAAAATTAACAATGCACTTCTTTCAGACAGAGACGTAAAAGTTGCCCATTTAGCAATGGATAGTGCCCATCCAAAGAAGAAATTAAGATTTACACAGAACACACATAGGCACAAAGACTAATCACTAATGTCAAACAACAGACCAACAACCAAGGCTCTGTAGGACATGCTGCACAACAAGCCTTTCACTGTGGTGACAGGTGACATTAAGAAAAGGTCATTCCCTCTCCGTATTCACCCCCTGCTGTCCTTACCAGGAAAACACCGCTTGAAGGAGTATTTTTTGTTCTGAAAAGATGATCTATTTATTATTTTGGGAACTGACTATCATTAGTAGAACATACCTGTTTTCTAAGTAAAAAACCCATCAGCTACATAGGTAAAAACGTGCTCAATAGAGAACACCAGACGGCGGCTGTCAGGTGTCCAACCTCCCTCCCTCCTACAACTCCTGCTTCCAGACACGACTTCTTCTCAGATCCCTTCTTTTATACTATTGAAGGATTCCAGCGGTTACGTCCCTTCCCAGAGCTGGCAGCACCACGCTCGCATCCAAGCGCGCTGCAACGCTCCCGAGAACAATTCTCGCACAAAAAGAAAGTTTTGGTTTAGAGGTGAAACAAGTTGTTCCGGGACACGTGGTGGGAGCTGCAGGTGGCTCCAGCCAGAGGAATGCAACTGCTCTGTAAAACTGGGATTTTTCCTGCCTCCCTCTGGGTTGAAATACGGGTGATGTGTCTGGAAATGGGATGAGGAGATGTGACAGAGGGTGTGACATGAGGCGCCGTACCACGGCGAGAGCGGAGCTGCAGGCTCCCACACGCCTTTGCTGAATTCCTCACAGTCGCACCCGTCTGCACTTTGTGGGAAGGATTATCTTGCTTAACATGATATAGCCTAATTACTCACCTTATAATCCAAAAGAGAACTCATTTGATCCACTTCAGAATTACTTATCATATCACTTTCTTCATCATCTATAATTTCTATTTTCTGAAACAGAAGTAAACGGTTCATTCCAAATATTTAAATGCAGAGATGAGACAAACGAAAAACAGTCTGTATCTCAAACAGGCACGAAAATGATGAAGGTAACAGGACCTTTTCCTTGCTTATGAGAAATTCTGCCTGGTGGAGCCCCCGTTAGATGGCAATCATGCACCTCAGCCACGCCATCCAGGAGGAATCCAGGGAAACCGCCCCTGCTCAGAGCCGCTGCCGTGCTGACCGGGGCTGTGTACAGAGGAGCAGCTCTTTCTCACCCCACTTTCAGCATTACGTTGCACATTAAATCTCATTACAGCCTGCAAAAAAGCTGCATTTCATCCTGTAAGGCTTTTGTTGAAGATCTCCTGCAGGGTGAAGAAGGCTGGGGAAGTTTATTCCTCTGGAGCAAAACAGACGTTATGGCAAGTGCCAGGCAAGTCCTGACTGACCTGCTTCTTTCCTAAAAACCACGTTTCCTAAAAAAATAAAAGAGGCTTCCTTTGGCCTTCTCTGGCCATAGAGCAAGTAAAATGCCCTAACAAGAAGAGGATGCTGATATAAAGAACAGTTCCAAATGCATCCACAGGGACATTTTCACTCAATTCTCAAAAATTCTCAGGACCTTTTTATATTGGGTTTCTAAAGGTATCTCAAGCACGGTGTTAAAGCCCAAACTTATTGCTGTTTAGAACTTACAACCTCATCTCAAGTTCTAAAACATTCACTTTTAAGTATCTACAACTTGCGTGTTCTGTTTTTGTTCCCAACAGAAAACCACCTCATGTAAGAAAATGATCTTAAAAGATTATTCTGATAGGAGAAAACAAAAGGTTACACATTTTTAGTGCACCTGTGAGATTTTAATTTTTATTCATACCTAAGCCAGATCTCAAAGAGAGGGAATAAAGGTGAATTAGATAGTGATAAGAATGGCATTTTGTTTACCAAGAACTGAAAAAGATAACTGCACAGATGAAACCAGAGATTTCACAGGAGTTTTGAGAGGGAAGCAGTGGTTGTGTAAGAAGAGAGGCTGGTTGTTTTTTTTACTATTTTTCTTTGTTTTGGCAGTTGTAAATATTCATGAGAGTGTACATAATAAGCTAAAGCAATTTTATTATGTCTTTTAGTATAATGTTTAATACAATGCAGGCAGGACCCCACACTGCCAAGACATTTTAATGGTTAGTTCTTGACGAGCTATTTTGGAGGTTTCTTCTCGGCAGGGTGTGTGTGTCCTGCCAGCCTGCAGACCAGGCCTCACTAATTTCCTCCTAATCAGCACGGACAAACCCTTCAGGAGAGGTTACAGCCTCTCACTCGTAGTACTCACCAAAATCACAAGTATGTGTTGAGGGTAGGGAGGGGAAACCACATTTGCTGTGTTTCAGTGCCTGACAAGCCTGCTGAAGTGATGATATTTCAAAGGCTTAATGTCACAAGGATCTGCTATCGTACACCCTGAGTAACACTGTGATTCAAATATTTTTGTTTTTAGACTCAGCTTGAGGAAAGAGTCTCTAAATAAATGCCAAACATTCACACTATCTTTCTTATAATGATACATTTTAAGATAGTAGGGAAGAGATTAGAATTTCAAAGAAGAAAAGGGTATCTCTTATGCAAGTCCAATGTATGTTAGCCCAATTTTAACTGCATACATTTTAAAAATTTTGTTACAGTGTTTTCAGAACAGAGTACGAAAAAATTACTCTTCTTTCCTCCCCCTCTTATTATATCAAATTCTACAGCGCTGGAGTTGGGGCAGACTGGAGAACTGAATCTCTCGGGCATCCTCTTTGCAAACCTTTTACCTTTTGTCATTTCCCGTTCTACATCTCCACGGTACGTGCATCACCAGCCTGAGACGCCGCGTGACGGTATCTAAGGTCACAGCAGGCCGCTCAGGTAAACAAAGGAAAGAGGCAGCTGCTTCTATTCAGGCAACCACAGCAAATACGGCCACGGGATTCCAGTTTACGCAAAAGATGCTCAGATATTACCAAAAGAAAGAAAATGTTCTCTCTGTATAAAGAGAATCTCCTGTTTGCTTTCCCACTTCAGGTTGTGTGTGATTAATTAACACAAATGTTCTCATTATGTTCTGAGCTATTGTTTAACCTCTGACTGCAAGAAGAGCGCAAATGGGAACTGGAACCATCACCTGTTCATTCTGCAGATAACTTTTAAGATAAAAATTACCCTACCACTTGGGGTCTTCTCTCCTCTTGCTCCTCTCCTTTCTTCTAATTTGAGAGAAGGCAGGCTAAACAAAGGGGATATATTGCATTATTTGCCGTGACTCCTCCCTCTGTCTTTCCTTCCTTGTCTCACCACAGGCAATTAAAAATAGCAAGACCAACTGTGTTTGACTCAATGCGAGTGAGAAAACAAGAAACACCTAGATAAGAAGATACCTGACTTTCTTAACAGTACACAAACCCATTTTCAATTATTATTCTGGGGTATTTCTTCTTGCTGTTTTGCTGTACCAGGTACTTAGAGAGCGCTACCCAAGCATTGTGCTTTGTGCTCCAGAAAAAGAACACTGGATTGTTGTAACACAGAAATCCGTATAATTCAGTTTCTACCAAATGTGCCTAACTCTGTGCTTTAGTATTTTAGTACAGTTTCCTATAGTGCTCAGCACACTCAGCCAAAGTTCTCACCTAGTGAAAAACAGCAGTGTCAGACAATAACCTCAACAGTAGCAACTAAGGAGGGTCACATTAGTGGAAAAGGTGTACGTACCACATTATCAGTAGATACTGGATTCTGGTCATCATCTTTGTGACCGATTTCTTCATTTTGAAGAGATTCATTTGTCTCTTCTGCAGAAATAAGTCAGTTTTTTAGATTTCATTCAAATTTTATGCTGAAGAAACATTAGTAGTCTTTACCACTAAATATGTCACATCTACTAGATACAAAAGCAAAATCATATTATCAATGTCTAGTCATAAAACATACTGTATGTCTTATCAAAAAAGACATCATATCACAAGTATTTCACAGCAAAGTTATGCCAATTGTTACTTGAAACAACAGAAAAACTATCAGTTACTGTACTGCAAAGTAAAAAAACTCTCCTATTTTTAGGTTCAGATTGGAATATTCAAAAGCGATGAGTTTCACATCAGAAGTGTGCAGAACATTTTTTTTTTTTAATTAAAATAAATTGCTACACAAAACATCCTGCATGCCCTGAAGTTATAGGGTACATATCAGAATTCCACCTCCTTGCAGACACCAATTCGTTTTAAACCAAAAGCGGATCAAGCAGATTATTTCATTCTTGTACAGCAAAATATTTATTCCTAGTGAACCTCAGCTGCTGTCTTGTGTATAGACAAAGTAGACACTTGAAAACAGAGTCCATCTTATCCTAAAGTTTAAACCACAAGCACTAGATGATTCCATCAGGCCTATGGGCACTGTGAAAAACCAAGAATGAAAAGCATATTCCTCCCTGTGACTGTGTTTCTCAGATTGACTTTAATATTTCACATTAATATACTGTTATGAAGAAAATGCTTGATAGAAACAGCAAATCAGGAAATAAAACACAGAGGCAAGACAGCTATGATAAAAAACTTAATGTCATTAACAGCTAGGCTATTAATTGGAAAGAAACTCCTCCTAAGTCCTAGTAAAATTAGTTCTGAGGGCAGAGCTTGCACTGCAAGGGTCCAGCACCTGAAGGGGAAAGGAGGAACGGGGAGCGAAAGGGCAGGTGTTCACATGGGACACTGGGGACAGACAGTGGTGCCAACACAGGGGGACGAGGTTTAACTGGAGATGACCAACCCTTGCAAAGAGAGGATAATATTTAGGCCAGACTATACAGAGACAGTTAATCGTTTTAAATAGCTTTTCTACCAGTTAAACACCTCTAAACTGAGCAAATTGGATCTGAAGTTGTTTCAAATAAATTTAATCTGCCACTGGTCACAACTTCAGAGGAAAATTTCTGCTGGCAGCAAAAGCAAATGGGTCTAAATGGGAGAACTGTAAAGCAGGGAGCAAAATACGACCCTGTCTTTAGACTGGGAGAGATGGAAGATGCTCCGCAGGGACCCTGTGAGAGTCTGGAGCTCCAGCCGCCGGTAACCCTGACCAGCACCACACCACACCCTAGAGCCCCTTCAGCTCTTCAGATATTCATCCTCAGCTGATATAGACTGGCACAGCCATAATGGCCTACACAGAGCTGTGTTCTTTCACGCAAAGTACGCATTCAATTAAAATATGTTTAAAAAAGGTAAGGTATTATGAGAACTTTAATGCTTAATTTTGCATCAGAATACAGCTTTTTTTTTAAATGTTTGCACACTACATTTTAAAGGCAAGTACCATCAACACTTTAATTAGGTGACTAAAGATACCCTTTCCTAGTCTTTGAGAGTGTGTGGTTTTTTTGTTTTTTTCAAATAAACTAGGACCAAAAGTTATAGTTCTCAAACATTCAAACAATCACAGATCTGTGGCTGAATAGTCCACGTGATTACTGGTGGAAGTGTTTTCCAGGAAGTTCACAATAACTGAGCTGCAGCAGTGAAACCCACTCCTTTGAATGGGAGAAAAGAATAGAAAGAATTCTTGTGGTAGAATAAAGGAGTGAAAGTGGGATTACTGGATGCTGTGGAAATTCCGTAGTTTTCTTGTACCTCCTTAAGCTTTGACTCTAATGTACTCGGTCGTACAGCCTTATCTCATTTCATGAAAGCCTTGTTGAATAAATGAGGTGTTATTCCTCACTTGAAGCTACAGAGACTTCTGACTCTTCCCCTGTCACCATTTTCTTTCAAGCAGATGTGACTAAATCAGTTCCTTCCACACCTCAGGCAAATCGAGGACTCTCAGATTCTGCATCTCACTTGGCTTTCAATCACTTGACCCATTTCTTTATCATCTTCTTATCTTTACAGTAGAATATGACAAAGCTATCATAAATTCGTACCCAGCAGTTCTCCATTTTTCTAGTTCTTTAAATTGTTCAGACCAAATGACAAAATCAAGTCTGGCATATTAAGCTGCAACAGCATGCACTAGGTCAGACTTTCTTTTAGTTTGGAGAGCAAAGGCTTTATTGATCTTTTCTAATCAGAAGCACTGGGAGCAATTAGCTGAGGTTGCGAGGCTGGAGAACGTGCTGAACAGCAGCTCGTCGGCCCTGGGCCCCGAGCGCTAACGAACCAGAGGGAAAGGGAGAGATCGATTTAATGTGGTCATGCGGTTCTGGGAGGTGGAGCGAAAGGGAATTAAGTCTGAGACAATTATCACCCAAGAACACGCAATTGACTGAGAACACCCAGGCACCCTGTATGTGCGGTTCTAAGGCTTCGCATGCTCCCCTGCTGCTGACTTTGATCTTTTCTGTTGGTTTGTTCTTGCTGGTCACAGACCAGACACGCAGCGCAGGCAGCTGATGGCAGGAGTTCTGCTGCACTCTGACGTACTGCGGAGCTCTGTTAGCTCAAGACTAAGTCTGAGCTCATACATCTTCTGAATGTCTCTCATCAGTTTAATAGCAGGAAAACTAACTGCGTAGCTCTGCTCAGCTCAAGGAGGGTTCGCACACATTTAGATGGGAATTGTTAGGGTGATTCAGGCAAACGGTAATGGATATTCATGCTGGCTGTGTAGAACTGGCCAGTTAACAGAAAGCATTTTTAAAAATCCGGGAAGTGAGACTCATACATTTGTACTGTCTGTCCATCTCTCAGTTGCACCAGCAAATTGTGAACGTGTCATTTCACTTTGGATGAATCTGGCAGAAACAGAGGTCTTAAGATAAAAGGTTTCTGCAAACTTTGTGATTAACAAAACCAAGAAGAATTCATACACAGAGAAGAAAAAGACCAAACAGTACCTTCCGTGTGGCTGAGGTAGATAATTGTGACTGGTAGACACTCTTTCAGATGTTTTTGAATGTGTACAACAGAGAATCCAAAGCATGCACACTGCACAAAATTAAAAATATATGCACAGTAGTAACTGCATTTTCAAATACCTTGTGAGCTTCCTTCAGATAAGCAGATTGATACTTCATCATTCCTATCATTATCATCCCCCACTTCAGTAGCAGTTTCCTCTCCTGGATTAAGTGCTGATTTAGAAACAAATTCAGATTGATCAGAGAAATCAGCAGGACCTCCTCTAGGGGGTGGGACCTCAATCCCCATTAAACGATATTTCCGTCTTCGATTCCCAATCCAAGTCTTGTAAGAGAAATAAACAGGAATGATATCAGAAACTATAATAAAAGCAACAGGCCCACAACCAAGTGACATCAGCACATCTATACTACAGGGACAAGAGTGCAAGCAGCAGTTCAAGGGAGGTGTTTCAAGTCTCAGCAAGAGAAGCTCTGACTGGATTCAAGAAAAAAATAAAAAAATAATGGTTTATAGTGAGGCACTGAGACAGTTTAGTTTGTCCACAGGAGTCTTGGCATCTCCAGCCTTGGAGGTACTCAGCATTTTACTGGACAACATCCTGAGAAACCTGACCTAACTCTGAAGCCAATCCTGCTCTAAATAAAGAGTGGGACGAGGTGACTTTGTCAGGTCTCTCCACACCTAAATTTTTCAACGAATTTAAGGTGAGATCTCGGATCCAGGTTCTGCCATTCTGCAGCTTCCACAAGAGGACTAAAGCATCCCATGACCCAAGGAGCCCACCTGTTCCAGCAGTGCCCACAGCAGGGAGGACACCGTCCAGGGTGGCAGCTCTACATCACTACACTTTGATGACACAACGTAACTCGGCAGAATTAAGCTCAGAGCAATATTATCCTTCAGCCCTCTTTGGTTGGAAGACAAGTCTTTAAGAAACATCCCTTGCAGTGAGGTAAATGAGAGCATTCTGTAAACAGTGGTGAGAGATGAAACAGGTCCAGGAAGGACCAAGCAACTTGAAAACCTATTCATGATCAGATGGGTATGGATGCTTGAAGTTCATTTTACATCAATAAAACGGACAGTCTCATAAAAAAAATTCACATTCAAAAGTCTCCAAGTGGATCTGTATAACTGTTAATTAACTTGCTTTGTCTGATAAAGAAAAGTCTACACTAAAAATTATTAAAAACTCAAACCAGAGTGTAACATAATGTAGTGAGAATTGTCTGCAACTCTTCACCTCTTTCCTCCCTTCCTTTGCATTGCTCAGGCATTCGACTTCTCATCCAATTCCATTCTCCTGAACAGCTCTTGTACCCAGACACTTTGTTCCATTCTCCACTGGCACCCAAAATTCCTTCTCAGAGCCAGGAATTAATTTCTCTGCCAAGCGCTCTCCTCCCCTTCCACACCACCCGAACCGCGGCAGGAGCAGCGCTGACAGCACCGTCCTCCTTGTGCCAGGACCCGACCACGCGCTGGCCCAGGATGGAGAACGGTGGGGTTTGGCCACGGAAGGTGTCACCACCCAGAGCGTGGTGGTTACTGGGGTGACAGTGTGTGCACCCCACGGTCATCACTGGGTTCTGACAGACGCTCAGGGCTGCAATTTCTGCATTGCTGCAAATCCAACGCATCTCTAAAAAGCACAGGCAGTTCCTGGTTTTGAAACACACGATCATGGCATGGCAAAATGCACAGCCCTTCCATAAAGTCTGTGTTCCATCAGAGTTTAGCAAGCGTGTTAAAATATTAGAGCATTTTTTCTTTAAAGATACACTAAACAACATTACTCTGGCTTTATTTCAGAAATACCTGTGTTGTTTCTCTTCCCTATCATATTTTCTTTAACTACAGTTCTGACAGCATGAAAAAGTTTAGTAAAAAAGGTTTTGCTTATAATACCTTGATTATCAAATAGAAAAATTAAGACATATTAACAGCAGTCTCAGCTATTAAAGATGGGTTAATCCTGTGCCAGCTTTGAAGAACAAAATATTTTTTAAGGCTGAATCTTTTTAGCTAGCTATAAGATGACATGCTTAACACTGGTTTTGGCACATCATTTTTGTTGGGTGGTATTTGCTTTTCCAGCTCGTTGGCGCTCGTCTTTGAAGAATGGAGAACAGGTACACAGAGAGCTACCTAGATATTTTTGTATACTTTTTACACTTTGGGAAAAAAAAAAGAAGGAAAAAAAACCCCACACAAGTGGCCCCTTCCAGACCTTTCATTTGCAGTTTTCTAGAAGAGCAGCGTTTATCTGGACAAATAATGACTTTCCATTAGGAAAGATAATAACAGGGAAAAATGAGGACATCTATTTAATTGAATTAAAACAAGTGACGTGATATGTATATACAAATATTTTGCACAGTTGTATAAGTTTATATGCATAGATATAAAATGTTATTCTTTATATATTATATATATTTGTTCAAGTGTATTATCTGATGTATATATATTAATAGATACTTACACCTATTTTGCATATGCTACTTTTTTTTTATAGCACAAATGGAGAAAGAGTTGCTAGTTGCACACTACCCAGAATTCAAGGCACAGTGAAATCCAAAGGCAAGAAAGCACAAGAACTGTACGTGGCGAGCTGTTTGCAGAAGCGTCCGCCAGCCGAGCTGCCCCGGCTGTGCAGCGATGCCGCGGTTCACCGGAGCCTCCCTGCCAACCGCACCACCGCTGCGCCCTCGCACTGACCTCCAGAGACCAGCGGTTCCTACTGACGAAAATGCAGCTTGGCAGGTAAGGAGAGAGGCACGTTAAGCTGTGCCTATATAGATCCCAAACCAAGTTTAGGACAGATCCCCCAGAGCACGTGACAGAAAATCCCTGTCCTACAGCGGGGACGCGCACACTGTGCCTCAGAGAAAGGACACCAGAGCACGGACGGTCACACACGTCCTGTAGCACTAATTCACCCTTACAAAGCAGCAGCTGGTGCTGGACCAACCTCCACCTAATTCTTGCTACAATCCCCAAGTCTGCCATGTAGCAGAACCAGAAGCAGAAGAGAGAATGGTAACACCACCAGCTACTATGAAGAAAATAATCTTTTTGTTCATTTGTGTGTGTATTCTAACATAAGTAATGCCAGAGAGTCTTCTGGAGTCGATCAGAGCCTGGTACACCTGCCCTGAACACAAAAGCATTTCAAGCAGATGCTGTTGAAAGACGTGTATGGAACTTCACACTGTCATCCTGCAGGTGCCGATACGGGTGTTCTTAAGGGAACCAAGTAAGGGAGGTGAAGCACAAGTGCAGTCTTACTGTCCTGCAAATAGAGTATTTCACATCCAGGAGTCCACTTTGAGATGCTGTCAGTGGAAACAGCTCCACCTTTCAGAAAGAAACTGAAGAGCTTGGAACACGTGGAGAAGCTTTGTTCTCTACAGAGGAAAGAGCAATTCTTTTCAGCCTCCAAAACTACAGTTTCATTTTTTCATAATTCACATTTCTCAAGAAAACAAGCAAGTAAATAACCAGACTAGTGTTCAATACTGAAAGTAACTTTGGTCTCATTTATATATACCAACCCAAAAGAGACCTTCACAAAAGAAGAGTTCCAAATAAGGGCTCCTAGTTCCACTTTTGTAGCCATGTCAGAATGGAAAGAAAGAGGTAGAAAAAAGAGAGCAAAGGCTGGAAGGACTAGTCACAATTGTCAGGCCCATTTTGAGGGAAAGGAAGACTCCAAACACGTTTTTGTACTGACTGCAAAGACAGTTGGTGTGTTTTCCGAAGAATGGAAACACTCTGAGTGAATGAGGCAGCCCCAGTTTGAGAGGGACAACAGATGTTCTGTAACTGGGAAGACAGTGGCAACAACCGATGCTGTACCCAACTTCCCAGCCTCTGGAAGAGGTGCTGTGGAGCGCTTCTCAGGAATCAGGTTATCTACACCAAACCTGTACTTTCTAAGGCAATCCTTCCTCAACACCACCTATACAGACTATCGAAGTGACCCAGAATTCTTCGCAGTACCCTTTGCCCTCTAGCACATCTCAACTTGGCGTCGAGACAGTCTCGTAAAATACTTTTTTCCTTTTTGTGAGCATATTCTTTCATTTGTTTACAATGGCTTTTTCCTATAAGCATTAATGAGAAATGTTTCCCACTGTATCTTTAGAAAGGCTTTTTTTTGTATCTTAATAGCAATATAAATAGCACTTTGGAGGATATCCCTAAAAAATGTAACACTTTTACTTAAAATCTTATTCAAGTCCAAAGAGAATGTCAAACGGCTCGTAGTGCTACTTCTGCTGCTGATCAACAAGACTCTTACCTGAGGGCTTTCTTCTATATTTAGACTGCAGAAAGAGCAAGAGAGCACTTCCCAACATGGTCATTCATTATGTAATACGTGAAATCTATTTCAAGCTTCCTCATGAAATTTTTAAAGGCTTTCATCTGTCCTATTTTTACTTCTGCGACAAGATAGGGGAAGACTCCAGATTTCTTACCCGCACTATTTCACAGTCAACATTTAATTCTGCAGCCACAGCTTCAATTTTCTCTCTGCAGACTGAGCCCAGGCTGGTCATGCCATTGTCCCAGTATTTCTTTAGCGTAGCTAAGTCTCGGTCACTAAATTGTGTGCGGTCCTGTAACTGTAAGATAAAAAAAATACGGTTAGATTTTTAAAAATTCTGCTTGTGCTGTTCATTTGATTTTCAGAGGTCTTGCATACAGTAAGACACACATGATATTTTCTGTCTCTATGGCTTTTCTTCTCTTTTAACTCTCCCTTAAGAATTAATTTTTTTAAAGTGTTTCAGGTTTTTTTGTGTGTGTTTTTTTAAAAAAAATTTTAAATCCAGGGCATTACCAAGTGCCCTGGGATTTGCTTTAAAGGCAATGGCAGTGCTAACTCAAGTTTAAAGCACTGCAGCTTTGCTTCTACTCCACCTGATTTTTAAATGTGTTTTATCTCAGTCTATAAGGCCTTCCTGAAAATGACTTTTCTTCTTCTTGTGCTGTTTACTCTCTCCACCCAATTTATGCAAATTATTCCTTAAGGCTTTTCAAGTTTCTCACCCTCCCCCACCTAAAGTTCTTTTATCTTACTGCAAACTACAATACATGCATAATTCAAAGGATTCTGAGTTCCTAAAGGGAATACTTTAATGTTTATTTGGTAAGCTTCAGAGTTTAAATTGGTTCCACTGTTTATTTGAGAGCTGCCTAAACTCGGTGTGTGTATTTCTCAAAATATGTGATAGTAGATTACTGATCTAAGAAGTAGCACCGAGGAACAAATCCTAGACATCCTGCCACTCCTTGAGCCGTTGTGGGCACACAGCATCATTCGCCAGCGGAATTCACAAGCTTTATCAGAATATTTTAGCCCAGAATTTTAACCAAAATCTAGTTCGTTTCTAGCAGCCCATGTTTGTCATCTCTCCTGCTATTAGGAGTACATAAATGCAACAATAAAGTCTGCACTAGTAAGTTGTAGCCACGTGCTGAATTTGTCATTATTCTGGCAGTTGAATCTTCTAAGACATAACAATGATGTCAATATCCGAAATCTGGGTTTGCTTGTTTAAAAATTGTTAAAGGTTAGAATGAAATAACTTTAAAATGGAGTAAAAAGACATTTTGCAGAACTAGAATAATTTGAAAATCTTATACAGTTACCAATTTATATTTTTGTTAATCTTCAGAATACTGTCACCCTTGCAATCAGAATATTGTAATCCTTGCAATTTTCTTCTTTTAAAAATTACTGTTTCTGGAAATGTTAGACGCACTGGCGTGTTTCCTTAACATACGAATATAAAATAGGGCTATCAAAACCTTGCCTCCTTAAAATAACCCCCGGTGGTCCAGTAAAAACCAAACAAACGGTTATATTCAAATATGGTCCATTCCTAAGTGCTACCAGGCACTCGGATTTTTCCTTGGCTGTCATTCCACACATTCAAGTACAGACTCAGAGAGGCAGTGTCCCCTCCTGCCCATCAGCAGCTGACGGCTGACACCAGAGCTCCCACCAGGAGCGCTCCCAGCCACGCTCTGGCTACTCGAACCTTAAACAAGCCCAGCTGGCACATCCCCAGGCTGCTCTCGGCTCAGCAGAACGGGCAGTAAGTGGCCTTCGCCCCTGCTGAGCATTCGCCCTTCGCCGATGCTGGTTTTCCCTGAGCTCCTCCAGCCTACGAGCCATTTTCAAAGAACAAAAGTACAGTTATCTCCCGAATCGCCGTCTCCTTTTATAGCTGTTGGTAATACAGACTGTAACTTTGGAGAACGATGGGAAGAGCTCTTTCTCGCTCTGCACAGGGAGAGGCAGCAAAGCGCTGAGGGAAGTCAGAAAGGAACGTGACAACAATACTCAAACAACACGGAGAAACAAGTCCTTCTGGCCTGGCCGGCCTTCCCGAACGCAAAGGGAGCTCAGGGCAGCTTCACCTTCTGAAGTATACTGAGCGTCTTTATAAATATCAATAAATAAGTAACATTTGCTGTTGGTTCTGGAGAGTTCATGCTGACAACACTGCTGCAACAACCCGCCACTCACACAGCTTACTGCAATCTGCACTTATCAGGAAAATAATACAGAAAATGTATTCATATTTAATATGGACAGCTTAAAGAAATTCCCTGGAACGTGGGATGGAAATTGCCCTGCCCCAGCAAGGGGTGAAATGAGAGACGCAAAACGCAATATGTTTAATGTTACTTCAGTTGTAAGGACATAAATACCCCAGTTACTGGTCTCTTCTCTCACCTAATTTGCTGCAATGGGTAAATTAGAACAAAAACCAAAGAAAGTACAGCTGGTGCTGGAGTAACTTCAGATTTCTGCTTGCCACATGATTTTCTAGTTAGGTAAGAAAACGCATCTTCTACTGAAAGAATACAGTGCAAGAATAATTGAAAAGCTTTGTATTTGTGATATAAAAAGGATCCCACGTTAGACAACAGACACACAATAACTGACTACAGACAGAGTTACCAAAGGGACAGTACTGCAGGAAGGGGGCAGTGGCTGCTCAGCTTTTACTTACCAAATAAAAGGATTTTAAGTGGAGAAAGCAGTGGTTAGTAAAGCCACCTGGCCTTCAGAAATTTTATAGAAAGAAGCCATGTGGTGTCTTCTCCATTTTAGGTGGATATATATTAATTCTGATGATCTACTACAAATGTTTCAATCAAATTCTTATTAGGTAAGACACTATTCAGTGGTTGCCACCTCACAACTGCTATGTTATTTTGCTACAAGACCAGGGCTGCAGAGCCAGCCTCAACAGCTTAGATCAAAGCAGATGTTTTAAAGTTAAGGGAACTCTCCGGTAGCTCCATTCCCAAGGAAGTCTTTTGCAGCCACTTACTGTGGAAATGGAGGGCGTGGTGAGGAATTTAAAGTTTTTGTTCTACCTCCTTGTCAAAAATAACCCCTAGTGTTTCAGGTGACACCATGTATTTCACTTTTTTGCCACTGTTAGCACCACACCAGGTACTTTACCTTTGCACTTGTTCCTGAAGAGAATCAGGCTGATACGGATTGCAGGTCAGACAAGGAAATGAACAAGTTTTTTCAGTCAACTGATATGAAAGAAAAAACAAAAAAACCACAACACGCACCACATGAAAGGGTCCAGAAAGCAGGAACAAAACCAAGGGGAAAATCAAGCGCACGTAAACACAAGATGGTATGAAAAGCCAGGTCCCCCGCAGGGTTGAGGAGAGCAGCCTCACCAAGATGCGTGGCTCAATTTTTGCCATTTTTTCCACCAAGATCAGCACCGAGTAACCTACTGCACACAGCCAAGCAAGTAGGAATTGAGCCTCTGAGAAGAGGAAAGCACCATGTTCAGGAAGGGTCTGGCAGCAAAGCGAGGACTGTAATCCAGCTCCACGGCCTCAAGGAGCGCAGAGGAACATCCACAGCTCAGCCTCAGCCCTTCGCTCACTTGTGAATAACGCTTCAGCTCGTACAAAGTCTGGATCCAGACCACCTACCCGTGTGTGACTGACTGTGCCATACGCCTTTTCTTGAATTTCTTAGGGAAATCACAAACTACATTCAATTACAGGATCACCCCCTTGACAAAGGTTATATGTAAATTTGACTCCTGCATTACCAGCTGCTCAGAAATTACATCCTGCTTTTAAAAAACCCATGTCTTTCATGAGAAAATAAAGCATAGAACTTTTACATTGGACATATAACTGCACTTCCATCAATTTAGTTAATAACTTCCTTATGCTCAGTATCATCAGAGGAACCGAGGAAACAAAAGAAAAATCTTACAGTCCTACAAATACCATAACACTGATGGTTATGCATCAGTTAGCGCAGGAAAAAATATCAAAAGATAATACTGAAGAGTATCATATTTAGCTCAGTACTTCCCATAGCTCAAGACGTGCCAGTAATTCAGTTCATATTTTTATTTCATTACAACAACTACGATAAATACACTTCTCATTTCGTCTCTTCAGAGCCATTGCTTGCTCATTCGAGGCTCAGATCCACCCCCACAAGTATTAACTGGTGAATTCTTTACATTTACCAGTTCTGTTGCCCCCAGTTTGAAAGGCAGAGAAGCTGCTTCCAGCAGAAAACAGACTGTCAACTGGCCATGGAGAGCAATCCTTGGGAGCAAACTGAAACAGCAGTTCTGCCGAGCGCAGGGTTAAACCCCGCTTATCCCCTGACCTCTCAAGTGTAATAACAGCATTCTTGTAAGAGATGACCCAGTTCATTACAGACATTCCTGGCACTTTGCCGAGTCCCTCATAATATCCCCTGTGCATGCAATATTTGTGGTGCAAATCTAGCATCTATAATTGGTATGAATAATTGCATTGCAGTGGAGTGTCCTTATCCTGCTTTTTATCAGAGCCTGCTTTTTTAGATCCGTTTTTATGCATCAGTTGAAAATATTTCAGGCCCCATGCACAAAAGCTATATGCAATGTTCAGTTTATTAATAAAAGTGAAAAATTGAAAGAACTAGAGCCTTAATATAAATGTAGTAACTATTGCATTTATGCAGCAGCTCGGCACTGGACATTGTTAACAAAAGTTACATTTATTTAAATCGCAGGGGAATCATATTAAATCAACAGTTCAGTTCTGATGCTCTGTGATGAAATGTTCCAAGGTAATGGCTATTTCTAGCAGACAAACCTCTCCAAATTTTAGTCACTACCGCTTATATGGAGAAACAGCAAATCTCACAAAGACTTTTTTTTTGTACATTTAAAAGGTTCTTTAAAGTTTAGTAGAAAAATCAAATAGGACAAGCAGTGAGACTTATCTCTGATACTCTCTAAAAATCCCAGTATGCCATAAATTTGAAAAACTTCTTCCTTTAAGTTACTCTAAATAAACATGTCCAATCTCCTTGTGAGCCCATCTGAGGCCAGCTTCGTTAGATACCCACTCGTACACTGGAATGAGTCCGTATCTGCTGCTCCAGACTTTTCACGTTTTTAAAGCTCTCCATCACACTCCTCCACTCCCTCCCAGTCATCTCTTTTCAAGTGGGAAGAGATCTGGCCCATGTGGTTGTTCACCATGTGGCTGTTCTGCGCCTCTGATCACTGTCACTGCTCCTCTGTTTTATTTTGGGAGGAATGGGAAGATCAGGAGTGCACACAGCACTAAAGGTATGAACAAATCCTGGATCCTTCTAGACAAGCATTGTGTTATTTTGCTTTGTTCGCCACTCCTAACGATGCCAGCATTCAGCTCTCTGAACTGACACTACTTAATGTCTAACTCATTTTCTTCAGAGGACTTCCAATTCATCTCTCAAGATCTTATTTGTAGGTAATACTAGTTATTTCTGAATTAGTCATTCTACATATGTTCTCTCCCATCTGCACCATTTATTATTATATTCTTACTCCTCAGTTTCTTATTTCTTGATTTCATTTCCCATACATAAATTCTGAAGGTTTATATTACCTTTTAACACTACCAGGACTTTTAACTTCATTAAAGCTACACCAGATTACACGTTCCTTCAGTCTGTGGTGTCGAGTTCAGGTTTCACAACTGTCACAAAGCCGACCCCATGTCACTGGTTCCCAGTCTCCCGCTACAGACCCAACCCTGCTGCCTTGGGTAGGCCCCGATGCGCATTCAGTGTCGTTCCCTGTGCAGGAATCAGAAGCATCTTTGAAAGATTTGTGCTTTCTGCGGAAGGCACCCATTTCTAGGCAGGAACACCCCAAAGACCCCCCGGCCAGACCTGATTCTCCCCAGGGAAAAAAAAAAAGAAGGCAGCTGGTATCTGTAACTGGAGCAATTCGGAGAGCTGGTTTCTAGATGCTGCCTTTCCTCAAGTCTTGGCAGTTGTCATATCACATGGGCATGTGGGTACCCACCACAAGATACCTTCAACCTTCTTAGGGCAAATACGTGTCAACCTGAAGGCCCCGAGCAAAGCAAACAGTTAGGAGGGAGTTGCTACTGCCAGCATAGGCCAGAAGCTCCAGCAACAAGCTGCAAAAAGGGGTTTGGAAACTGACTGCAAGCCAAATGGCATCTGAAGGCACCTTTAAACTATTACTGCTAATGTATTATTAGTGCAAAAACTCTCAGATTTCTGAAAGAGAGACTTTTTGTGTCCTTTCCCACTGGTTAGGTAAGCTTGGAATTTGCTCTGATGAAAGCAAGACTGATAAATATTTCATAGTACCACAGCTTGCAAAGAGCTGGAACTGCTTCAACACTCAGCCAAAATTACATCTATTCCGTTAATACGTGTTTCTAAACCAAACACAGCTAAAAAGAAGGAAAAAAAAAAAAAGGAAAAAAGATATATCAGTGCAATAGAAGAGTCTAGCCAAAAAAATTGAACTCTGAACTCCAGCCACTCCTTAACTCCATGAACTCTCCACTCCATAATTTTCAAAACCAACCTCCAATCCACACAAACTGACAACTTGCTCATCTTCTTAAGATTCTGAACTAGTTTGTAAAATAGTGAATGCTCAGCCTCAAAGCAAATTGATTTTTAGACAGCAATTATCATGCCTTTTACATAATATATTAATGTCTTCCTCACACTAGACTGGAAAGTCTGCTTTTCCGATTTCTGGCCAGATATGACATTCTTTCCAGCCTGCAGGATCACAGCGTACAACAAGCCTAGGTGATTTGTGGAACTTAGGTAAAGCATGTTATATATTAAAAAGATGCACTTGTTCTGAAATGATAAGACTTAAAGGACACTATTCAAGAAGGTATCAAAGCCATCACTACAACACAGTGCTGCTCGAGGTCTGGGGAAAATACAAGCCCAGCGTTCCATTGAAACCTTGCATGAAGTAGCCCAGACATTAACATGAAAGACAACTGAAGTTTCACTTAAAATCCCATCCAAAACACACACCGTACATTTAAAGTGATTTACTATTCCTGCTTCTGAAGGGCAATAAGCAGAAAAAATTGTAAGACCTTAATCTGCTATCTTCATGACTCCGTGTTTCAGGCTTGATATCAAGGCCACTAGAACTGTTGCTAACCAGAAATTTTAAAAAGTGGCAAAAAATAAAAGAAGCAAAACCAAACCCCTGCTCTCCCTCCAAAAAAAAAACTTCACAGCTAAGCCAGGCACAGCTTACCTGGAGCCAAGACCTATCTGGCCAATGTTTTTCATAGTTAGCATACCAAGTTGTATCTACTACAAACACCAACCACTGTGCTAAGACATCAGGTGGCATACAACCTAAGCATAGTTAGTACACTCAAGACTTAAATGCAAGGACAAAAGTGAAGATACTTTCCCCCTTTTAATTCTCTTTTAACCAGTATCTTCATTTTTGGTTTTGAACCCTTGTTATCCTTCCACCACCCTGTGAAAAACCAAAAATGAATGCGGTTGTAAAGTCCAATGCATTGCACACACGCCGTGACAGAAGACAGAACTCTGTAATTTCCAAAGACATTCTCATGAATAACTAAGAGGGCAATATTTCTAGAGTAATATTCATTAACAGTCAGGATTACATCATCTTACAGCATAGCTGAGCAGACTAGAAAGTGTTTCTGCAGCGTTTTTATTTCTCTCTTGATGCAGTTGAAGGACAGGGCAAGGAAAACAAAACATCAAGGCAAAAGATTAAAAATTCAGAGCATCTAAAAGACGATCTTCTCCATTTTAAACAAAATACAGATTAGCCTTTTTACTGTCTGAATGGCAGTAATTGCCATAATCGCAGTCCTACAACTCTATCCATTCTATTTCTGTTCCCTCATGCTCTTTCTTCAAAAGAATTTCACATTTGAGACTGAAGTTTCCTAGGAAGAGCTTTTTCTCTTTTTGTTGCCTTACACCTGTGTGTATACAGCAGTTTTAGAACGCCAGCTCCCAAACTCGTCTCCTTAAGAAGGCTGATTGTGCATTCAAATTGGAGAAAGTACATCCACAAATCTGGAAACAGATGTTGCCAAACTGGACTCTATTAACCAGCAGTGTTTATGCATTTTATTGATTAAAATGTCACAGGATTAAAGGTCTAAGGAAAAAAAAAATCCATAATAACCATTCTTAATAAACAGGCACTTCCACATCCTCGAAGGTTTTGAACTTATTGTGGAAATTTGTTCTACAGCTTGTGTTAGCATGACCATGTGCCTCAAAACCAGATCCGGTGCTAGAAGGCAGGGGACAGCATCGTATGGAATGATCAACACCAGGATTTGTATAACACTACTGGTTCCCCTGGGAGATGCTCTTGTAAAGTGTCCCCTATATAGTCAGAAACAAACAATACTGCTAAAGTCTGCAGAAACTACAGGTGTGCTACAGTTGAGACCTGGCAAAAGTCCAAGAGAAAACATCATTTATATGATGGTCCTTTGATCCCTACCTATTCAGGAGATGCTACCAAACTCACAGCTTTTGAAGACTTAACAGACTAAAAATACCTAAAAAAAAGAAAAAAATACTGGGTATAGCAGGAAGGAGAAGGCAGGGAAAGGTTCTTCCATTACCAAAGCAGCACACGTGGCGCTGCCAGCTCGGTGGTTTGGGGGGCTTGCTGGGATGAGCTCTGTCATCATGACAGCCGTCTCCCTAGTTATTGCTTCTGATAGCTGGACTAACACATAAGGGCCTCTTGAAAACTTGGCTGTACCACTCACTTGATAGGTTTAGGGTGTATTTTCATGGTAAGCAAGCAGAATCGACCTGCTCTTCAAAGAGAAGCTTGCAGACTACTCGTGAATGGAAATGCTGAATAAATGAAAGAGTTGGATAGAGGTATTTTCCTGAAAAAAAGCTGTTTCATACCTCATATTATGCTTTGGAGTCATTCGTGAACTGAGGACACCAACGTGGCTGATTCTGCCTAATGTAAAATGACATTTTTGTGGATAAAATAAGATTTGAGAAAGTTACTAGAGACAGCATGGACCGATTCTGTGCATGTGCACAGAGTAACTGTAGAGGGAGTTACTCTCTCAAGCATCTGCTTGTGTCTCTCAATTAACAACAATTTCACTTTCATTATAAAAACATGTTCTGAGCTTTAAACTCTTTGTCCTTATCAAATCAGATGTTATATTGCAGTTAATAGCACAATTCAGAGACTTGACTCAGGATCATGACCTTGACCTGCTTTTAAAGATATACATCAATTTTACGGTAACTAAACCATTGTATCTGCAGATAATGTTTGTATTAGTCAAAGTATTAATGGAAAAATAATGAAAACCCCATACCACACAAATAGAATGGACATTTTCAATAATACAGTTAGATAAACTTTTCGTTCTATCACTTGATGCATTATATATGTAAATTGAAATATACTCACTGCTCTTTTTCTGGAACAACCTGTAATCCAAGGCACAGTAAGGTTTCCTGAAATCTGTAGAGGAGAAGAGGGAAACAGAACAGAAAACAACAGCAGCTTAGGTTGCTATGATAGCTAAAACCACGCAGCTTTCACAAGACTTCAATACTGTGCACTCAATTCTGATAAGAATGTCTTTAAAACAGGTCAAGATTTAAAAGCAAAGCAAAGTCACACTCAGACTTACTGTTGTAAGACTAAAACCAAAACTCTAACAACTGTTTCTTTGGGTGAGGGTAAGATAACACAATGGCCACTTGGGTGTTTCTGTACTTTTGCCATCTCAAAACTTGTGTTTCAGAACACAAGTTTGCACTCTCAATCTGTCACAAAACTGGTAAGATTAAGCAGACTGGAGTCAGCCAGGGCCAAGTGTCTGACAGAACTGCCATCACGTATTTTCCAATTATATCCATTATACTTTCAGAAAAAAAATACTATCACATTAGTAACTAAGCTATTCAACGTCAGATGTTAGGGATTTGTGTATTAGCAGAAAAACTAGGGACTTAGGCTTGAGAAGGAAGAGGAAAAGGTATGAAGGGGAGGTTAGCTGCCTTGATTCCCATTGCTTCTCCATCATTCCCAGAGGTCAGACTTCATTAAATAACATTCTTGGACTGTTTTACCTGGTCATCTAAAATGTGGTATAGCTTGGAATTTTTTATGCTTATTTAGGATTTCATACTCATCTTCTGCTGCAGACAAGCTATGCTTGGGAGACTAAACAGTTCTTAAGAGACTGATTAATCTCAAATCATTACATGTCCTATATGTATGAGGAAGAAAAATCTACACACTTCTGCTGTCTGTATCCAACTATGCTAAAAGTTTTTGTATTTGGGAAGTGCTCTACCAATGAATCCTGCAGCATGAGCACAGCCAAATATAGAATACCTGGTACAGTTTGTCTAGTGTACAAGCACTTACGATACTTTTATTCTACAAGCTTTTAGCTGGAAGTGCTTGGAGGTTACCTAAGGTTAGGCGCTTTCTCATTACAGCACAAGGCAGGTTGAGGAAGGCTAGAAATAAACATCCGCCCCTCCTAAGGGCAAGTCTACATCAGCTTTTGTGTCTAAAACATTCATTTCTTAGTTGCATGTGCACATTTCAGAAACTCTGCACAAACAAGTTATGTCTATTACAATTCTGTAACCCCCACAACAGCACCACCCACAGAATCTGCTGTAAATGCACCCTCAGCACCCCCCCAGATGGCTTCCCTTCACCAATTTAAAGTGGGACTACAGCAGAAAGTGTTTTTGTAGGTGAATAATGCAATCAGTCTGGCAGTACATTAAAGGGTTACAAACATCACATTAAAGGAAGACAAACACACACAAGTTCTGACAGGTATGATGCCAAATACAATCACATTTATCTCAACAGAACTGCTTGAAAGACAACACGCACAGGAGTATTCTAAACTGGTTCTATTAAAAAGGCACAACAGCTGGGTTTTTTTGTTTGGGGTTATTTTTTGAGATGGATAGTTGTCCTGCATCCACAGGTGTAACTCCAGTCCTAGAGCACCAGCGATAGCTACTGTGAGTTGCCAAATGACAACCTGAAATCCCCATCTCTGAAAAACTATTGTGTCTCAGAAACAGCAACTCCGGCAGATGCTAGAGAAAGTTCGAGGTACCGGAACACTCGGCTGTTGCCAGGTTCTCCCCACTCATGCCGCTGAAGTGTTTCATCCCAGCAATGAAGCGGAGGTATCCCTATTGCAAAGGTAACTCCGCTTCTGTTACAAGAATGAGTGTCAGGAAAGATTTTGTCCAAGTGTCTCCAGAGAAGACCATGTGGTTTACCCTAGCAAAAAACTGCGCTTCCCAAAGTTAGCAAGAAAGTCCTCCTCTCGTCTTCAACAGTCTCCAGGGAAGAAAACAAATCACTTCAAAACATTAAAGAAAAAAAAAAAAAGGAGCCCAGTTTCTTTAAATAAAGCAAACTTGCAACTCATTCATATAAAGCAGCATCCCTAAAGTGAATCTTAAAAAGAAATAAATATATACTATGTCTATATCCTATTCTGATGTACTGGTTGCAAGGCTTAGGATTTTCCCTTAAGAAGATAGGGCTAAATCAGATAACTGTGCTTCAGTGTGTATAACAAAGTAACTAAAAATACACATACTTTCAACAGTATTTTTGTCCCTTGGGGTTGGGGGGAGGAAACCAAGACTAAATAATGATTCAGCCTCAAGAACCATCAAGAATAGCCTCTCCAGCTCAATGTGCTTAAAGCCAAACTAAGAAAAGTAAGTAGGTTGAACAATTTGTTTACTGAAACTGCTCAGGCATTAAAATTGATCACTTTATTAAATTTACTCTTAAGTTACACTAACATGGATTAAATAAATGAGTAAGGAAGCTATAACTAATTGCTAATTAGATACCAATGTACGGCAGTAATTACTTCATCAAAACACAAATCACAGTCTTGACCTGGAAGAAACATCTGCTTGGATGTTTAACTACTCCAATAATCATGTAGCTCAGGTTTAATCTATTTTTAAATTTAGGAAGATTTTCCTAAGTTTAAGGATTTTCATTCCTATGCTGATGGATAAATTAGCTAAACATGGGCAATAAAATTAACAGAAACTGGCTACATATGAAAGCGTCATCCTGCGTAAGTTTAAAAGAATACAGACAGACCTGTTACAAAAATCTGTGTCTCTGGAAGTTCAAGATACAAATATTATTAAGCTATAAGGGGAGTGTTTACATGAAATAGCAGTCACACTGGATGTAATTTTAAGGGGAGGACTTGGACTGGGAGTTAAAGTAGTGCAGAACTAATGGTTTCGACAAAATTGGTTATCAGCCTAGCAGGGTACACTATTTGTTATACTGACTTCGAAAGCAGTAGGTGAAATTTTGTCAATGTGATGAAATGAGCATCAGAAGTGCCACTGTCATGCAGCAATAAGTAAATTAATAGCAACCTGCCCAGTTTTTCCAAGGTCTGAAACTCTGGAAGGGCAAGGGAGGACATGGGAAACAAGAGCTCCCTCAGTCCAAGGTGCATTCCCAAAGCCAAGACACACAGGGTGTCTGAGACAGGCAGGGAAATCAAATGGGGTACAGATTATTCCTCACTTATCAAAAAATGGGTACGTTATTACAACAGGGGAAGAAAAAACAAACAAAAACCAACAAAAAAAGAGATATCCCTGTTCTGATCCATACCACACCACACAGAAAAAATGTCACCTACCATGAACTGTTGTAGCTGCTTAAAAAGACTCTGTCCCTACCCCCCAAAAATCCCAAATCAAAGACACTTAACTTTTCATTGAAAAATTTGAAAAAGTGGTAAGAAATAAATCTCATTGATAGTTTTTTAAGAGTGATATAAAGTACCAAGGGCACAGAGCTGGAGGTATAAATAATATATTTCACTTCATGAAACTTAAGAAAAATGTTCGTAACTCTATTGTATGCACTTTTGCAGCTGTGCCACAAGCCCTTTATTGAAGAGATGTGCACATTTACAGCTTTTCCTCTCCTATGAAACTGGGATGTCAAAAGTAAACAGCACTTAAAGAATTTTATAACTCAAGTAAGAACAGTAATAGGGAGAACAGGATATGAACAGCTCATCTGAAGTGCTCAGCTTACAAAAGGCCATTAAATAAGAATTGCAGATGTCCCATCTATTACATAGAATATACTCGAGAGTATATATACTCCTTGAACCTCATGGTTACCAAGAAAAGCAATAATTCTGGTGAAAAGTGGCACTTCCTTGGACTCAAAAGCTTTCTTTCAAATCATCACACAAGATAGGTGCAAGTTAGAAAAAAAAAACCCACAAAACAAAACAAACAAACAAAAAACCCCAAACAAACAATAACAAAAAACAAAACCCCAACACTTTGCAAAGTCTTAAGACTTTTAACTCAGTGTCTCTAGAGTATGTCGTGCCAGACAGCATAAAAATCCATGAACAAAAATCAATTTGGATGTGTCCTGCACAACTACCTCTCCTCTAGGTACAACAAAAAAAAAAATTAAAAACTGTGTCAGTGTTGTAGCTTCTGAACATCTTTTATTTCTTCAATTACCTGTGTTTTCCCCTCTCAGTACCACTGATGGGGCTCTATTACAGAAGAAGGAAATTATGAAACTGAATGTAAAACTGGTATTTGGATTAGGTGCTGTGGGAGAGGAAGAATATTTGCTCACTTATTATTTCCCACCATCTTAAACGCCTTGCCGGAGATCCTAATCCCTAACAGAAAACAGGCCCAAGACATTGGCAACTGCACAGGGCTACAGGCAGCGCTGACGGAAGGGCTAATCCAAGGTGACATTAATTAGGACAAGCGACTGTACAGCTCACAAATGACAGCATGAGCCCGCATCCTGCCCTGTGCCGCACGTGAAGGGTATCTACAGAGGAACAACCAAGCATTAGAGAAGTTCCTTTTCCCTGGGATTCCCATACTAGAGACTTGGGCATGGATTCAAGAGAGCCTTCTAAACTTCTCTAGCACAAGGCTGTCGCTGTGACGCGCTGGTGAGCCACATCAGGACAGCACAGGCCTGAGAATGCATCAACGATCACCAGGATGTTCCTCTTATAACCAGAGTTTACCTATTGAATCCAGGAAGCCCACACAGACCTTCAGTATACGACCACTCACTGCAGCCACATGCTCGGCTGCACTGCTAAGTGCTGCCACACTATAGTCCCACCTGCACTTGTGTTTACACAGGGGTTATCTCTATGGAAAGATGTAAACGGAGCACAGCCCACAGAAAGATGAACCTATCACTTACTAGTTGCAAACTTTCAAAGCAAACAGTACTTAACTACAACCTTGTCTTTAAGGTTTGAAGGCAGAGATAAACTGACGGATTACCTGGTAATTATTTTGGTTTTGTGACAGCCTCAGTTGACTTGAAGATGTAAAATGAGGAGAAAAGGTACTTCTTGATGGGTTACCACTGTTATATAGCGTACTGGATGTTGTATGTAAGGAGGTCCGTGCAGGCAAGTGGTAGTCTCTGTTATGATACAGAATATTGTCAGGCACGTCCCTGGCATTCACCATCTGTGAACTACAGCTCACGTTTCTTCCTGGCCCAGACAAGGCTGCACTTTGGTTCTCTACTCGAACAGAACTGCTGCTTTCACAGTATCTTGAATAGCTTTGTATTTGTGCTCCCATGGATGCTAGCTCTTCTTCTCTAGCATACTCATCATCCACGTCTCCAGTTTCCATCGCAATGGACAGACAGCTGCCCTCCACCGAGCAACGCTTCTGCATCGCGCTCCCTCCCACAATTCGTTGAGGTTGATCTGTAACTGCCAGAGAAAACACTTCACGGATTTCCAGGTTTTGTGTGCTACAAGCAGGGTCCCTGGAATTAGCCCTTTGGCCAGGGGGCACATGCGACACGAGAGGTGCGTGTTCCGGTTTTTGTAACCGTTGACATCCCACAGGTTCAGCCTTACAGGGTCTGTGGCAGATCATGGGTTTCTGAGGTAACACCAACTCTGCGGTCTGGACTGAGGAACCGCCGTAGCTTTTTTTAGTGTGACTATATATGGAGTTCGCAGAATTCAGTACACTTGTTTGCCTAGATAAAATAATAGTCTTTTCCCCTACTAATAGGGAAGCATTTTTACAATGTGGTACTTGTCGTCCTATAGGGATGTGGTGCTGCTGCTGAAACTCTGTATCACTTTTTCCTGGTAGCCGTGGAATAGAGGTTTTATGGATTTCTGCCATTGAAACATTTGTTTGTTTGGTGGATCCTTGCCTACCGGATGAACTAGCGGGACTGTATATACCAGTAACTATCACATCGTTATTAGAAGAGGTCCAAGAAGACTGCTGGCTTTGGGATCGAGCAATATTTACCACATTTCTAACAGCTGCTTCTGAAGGTACTGAGGGAGTAGTAGGGACAGTCCCTGGGGGAGTGCCACCAGATTCTACAGCACTCTTGCTGCTCATCTTCCTCCGCTTATTGCCAACCCACGTCTGCAAACAACAACGACAACAAACACAAAACAAAGCATTAAATAAGCACAAAAAATAGGCAATTCCATTTTTAAGCAGATCTGATGAAATGCTAAGTGTTCAAGCTAATGACCTAAGTTTACAAATACATAAATCATTTACTGATTATGCAGACTCTCAACAACACGGGGTGGAAATCCATGACTCTCATGCTTGGGATTTATATACTAATACACATGAGAACTCCAGTCTCAATTCCAAAGCCCCAGTTTCTCATAAATCCTGAAACTATATCATGCCTCCTTGTCCTGAAGTTACTCTTAAGATTTATTTAATTGACATTCCTGTGACAAATTCCCCCAAATTTACATTTTTAATATTTAGTACCTAGGGATGCGGAACCATCACTGAGGTATGTAACTGAACTTTTGCAACCAAGTAACTGAGAGATATGACCTTCAAAGCTGCCCTGAAGAGAAAGTGCCAATTCTTGAATTTAGATGAGAGGAAGAAAAAGAATAACTCCTTCTGTCAGACAATTACAAAACAATTTTGTGAAGTGTTTAGAACTACAGACTAAGGTCTCCTCTGTTAGCTGCACAAATCAAGATCTGATGTCAAAAACCACTTTTCAAAGACACGGAGAGACAAGATTAGGACTACTGGGATTAGATTCCAACAGAAGTTTGCTATTATGGACATTTCCAGAAGTGAAAATGACAGTATACGCTTTCGTGTAAAAGCAGAGGAAAAAAAATGAAAAATGCTGGTACCACAGCAGTTGTGCACAGGTTAAAGCATACTGCTGTTTTAAACACACAGGAAAGCCTGTCCTGCAAGTAACACATTAAAATACAGCTAAAAGAACCGAAGGGGAAATATTAATTTCAGTATTTGAAGAAAAAGAGTTAATCTGGTGGAAACATCAGCACTAACACTGGAAGCATAAGCACTACCCAGCTGTTCCTGGCAGTTTCCATGACCAGAGAGACAAGGCCTGCTCAATTCTTTCACCATGGTATGTCTGCACTGAACATGAGGACCTAAGCGAGCACGATGCATGTGCCAAAGAACAAAAAATAAGCTTTTACATCTCCTTAAGCTGTTTATGAAAAAGATCAGATACACATATAGAGATACGAAGATACAGTTTTCTGCACCACTCCAGATATCATCTGCTGCACACCTAAAACTAAACTAAAACAAGAGCTCAACATTCAGCAACCCAAACCAGTCAATTTAATCAATAAACTTTCTGACCTCACAACAAGCAAACTGCACTGAGGACCTGTCTTGGGTTCCCATCTCATCACATGAAAGAAGGGAAGACCTGCTAACGAAGTAAACGGATTTCACTACAGGAAAATACACATCCCTGCCATACAGAAGTACGCTGAAGTCTCCATTCCATTCTACCCACTTTTGTTGACAAATTTTATGAAATGTCTACTTTGAGGCATGATCTATTGCATGCAATCAAGTCTGTTACTAGTGATAATTTTTTTCTTCTTAAAAGCAAGTTTAAATACACAAATTATAGCCCCAGGTCTCAAGCTTCTTTCCTTTATTGCACAAAAACTTAACCAAATATATTTTTTTCTAATTTCTGCTCAGTCAGTAAACTTTCAAGAAAGAAATTATAATTAGAGACACTGCAAATTCTGGGCCAGGAAAAGAGATTTCAGCCCCAACCTTTCTAACTGTGTAATACTAAAATCTGGAGTTTTTCTCACGGTTTTCCTGAAAAGGAATTAATTCCAAAAAATACAAATAACTTACTAGCAACACGATTCACTTGGGATTAAAGCACAGTTTCATTTGACAGCCCAAACCAGATGTGCAACAGCTAAAGGAGTCTCATTCTCCTGATCACATCCCCATTGCCTTGCTGCCACCATTTAACCAAAAGCACACACCTGAATGATCAACGAGTGCAACTCCTCAAAAGGCATAAAACTGACTTGGGAAAAAAAAAAAAAAAAAAAAAAAAAAAAAAAAAAAAAAAAAAAAAAAAAAAAGAAGAAAAGAACAAACATTTTGGTGAGGTTAGCAAATTTATCTGGGTTACTCTGAAACTGAATAAATGCAAGAGATGATCAGCACAAGAAGAAAGACAGAAGAGAAAGAGAGAAGGGACAAAACCTCCCATTTTTAGCACTGTGAGACAGTACCCCAGAGAAGAATTACGTGAAACGACACCCTCAGACTGAAATGATAACTCCACATTGTTACTAGCTTGATGGTTATGGTATTAATTTGGGATGTGACAGAGCAGCCATTAAATAAAAAATATCCTAAGAAAAGGGACATGAATCTTTGTTTCAAGCAAGTTGCCCAACTGGTAAGCTTGGGGAGCACTTTCACTAACACTGGAAGCATTACTGAAATTCTTAACTTCTATTTAGGATGAGAAGAAGCTCCCAGAAGAAAGCAAAAATCCAAACGCTAAGAACTTTACCTGGGATTTAAGAGACCCTGATTTTACATTCCCAGTTTGACTCAGGCAGAGCTGGAACTTCAGACTGTCCTGCAATCCAGATACACACCACAGAGGGGACTGTGCTGCTTGGCCATTCGTTTTGACCAAAGGTTTCACCCTAAATCTGAATATCAAATCATAAATAAGACTTTTATTTTTTCCAACCCAGCTCAAGATTGAAAAACTGGTTGTAGTTCTATGGCATAAGGCTATAGAAATCCTGATTTGGGGAAAGAATATATTCATAGAGTTATGACATTTGAATTATAAATCACATTTAGGGAATTCATGTTCCTATTATGGTCATATCTGCAAGTGTCAGCTACAACTCCAGTATCATTTTGCTAGACATTGTGCAAAGAAGTACTAATCTCTGCTCAAGAGTTTTATAGGAAAAAGAAAGAAAAAAGGGAGGGATTAGGAGAGGCAAAAAGGAGGAGTGTAAAGAAGAAAAAGGTAAGAAGGTCATAGAAAAATGCGACAAATGCTGGGTCTATTTCCATTGCACTTCTCAAGTCAGGAGAAAGTAAGTATTGCAAGTGAGTGCTCAGTAAGGAAAGAAAACTGAAGGAAAAAGGTCATGATACATTATCACAGTAAAGGAAAGGGAAATATGAAGATGGAGAGTGAATGAAGACTGCAAGTAGAGGAGAGACTGGCTGCCTCTAGAGCCTTCAATCAGAATAAAAATAGACACCCAGGCCCTGACTGCATCATCAGCATCCAGATTCCTGTTACATCTGTTTGTCTGTTGCATGGAGTCTGAATTTCTGGCTGACTTTCAGAACTTCCCACCACCTAGAGCTGAGGAAGGAAGTTTTAGAGGAAGGGGAATCCTGGTAGGATTAGGGAGCAGAAGGGGTCGTTATTGTCAATGTATCACTGTTATATGACTAAAAAAAACCAACCCTAGTCTAGTCTTACTCCTTCCTCTTCAGCGTCCAGTGTTGCAGCAGCTCCTGGTAGCTCCATTACCATTGTTATTTTTTCAGCTAATGCTTCATGATTTCTATTTCTGCTCCGAGACAACAGCCATTTTGTTGTCTAGTGTTTCACAAAAGGATTATTATTTCCCTTCCCATGGAATTCACAGACTTTGGAAGAGCTCCTGTTCACACTAGTGACATTCTTCTTTTATAAGAAAAGAATGTACTCACTGTAAATAACCATGAAGGAGCACAATATTTATGACTGTGATATGGAATACAAGTGAGGAAGTGTCAAAAGAAATCTTTCTACCATTATTCCCCCAAATACATTATGTTATAGCAATTTGTTTAACTTAAGAATAGCTTCCTAAAAACATTACCTTTCTTTGATACAATACATTGCACAAGGTTTCTATAGGGCAATCTAATCATCAATTCAATAAAAAACAAACAAACAAAAAACCCCAAACCAAAACACCATGAACAAAAGACAAACAAGCAAAAAACTCAAACCAAACAAACATCAGTCACTCCCTGTGCAATCCAGGCCCCTGCTAAAAGCAGCAATCATGTGAAGACATTTCAGTGAAAACAAACTATAAACAGGCTCACTGGATAAAAATGAACATGTCACACAAGTGTACTGAAGTCTGATTTAAGACAAGTATGAAGTAAGAGGCTCCAGTCCTCTACAGAGATTTTACACAGAGAAATGAATGTGTGCAAGTTTAACATACAAATTTGGAAGGCCTCAGTACTTACCCTGACTACACTGAAGTCCAGTTTAGTTTCTTGTGCACACTGCAATATGAGCTGAAAGCAATTTTTACTTTGATTTGTCATTCCATTTTCATAATAACGCTGTAATATCCTTTGTTGTTCTACAGTAAATACAGAACGCAGATTCATCTAAAAATAAAAGAAGATACTCTGAAAATCTGTATAAAAACTGTAATACTTGTAGAATGCACAGGCTCTCATTTATGTTGTGATAAGGCTAAGTGTTGACCTGTTTTCTTTATGAAGTACTTTACCAACACTTTTACTTACTTTCCAAAAAACCCTGTCACAGTCAGTATTAGTGATTCCTTTGTGAGGGACCCAAGTTGAACAGGTGAACTACATGTTTGGAACAACACTGACAGCCTTTCATAAATAAATATCACATTGTGTTGCTAAGTCCAAGAGCCTCTAGCTTCAGACAAAGTTTCTCCCTTAAAAAAAAAAAGGCATTAGGCAAAACTGAATAACACCAGCAGCTCCAACAATATCGGCAGGTTTGTTTCCCCTCCCCTGCCAAGAAAAGAGACAAAATTTGAGATAAAGCAAAGGTGACTGTTTGGCACGAGTAAAGTTTCCACAGTCTCTGAGTTCTGCAAATCCTGCACTCCCTTATGGCTGGTCATGCTACCCCTCTGCTGTGTCAGCACCAGCGCTTCCCAGCTGCAAAGTCACAAAGATCGAGGACCAGGACTGAAGACAAACTCAGAGAAGAAAAAAAAAAAACCAGAGAAGGGCTTCATGGCATTGTGGTTGTCCAGCCCACTGTGATGCTAGAGCACTAATATTAACACGGAGGGACCACCCAAATCCCAGCCTGTGTCTAGAAAGGTTCAAACTACTGTGAAACTGTACCCTGAGGCTCTAAATCAGGCTGGCTTAGAACAGGCACAGCTGAATGTTACCAAGTACAGAACAGACTCCCTAATCACAAACTGAAGTTTTACGCTCTTGTTATTTGGTCTATGCAGGCAAATTTAATCCTCTGGTTATATGTAAGAAAAGAGCCCAAGCACCACAGGATTCCAAGAACGGGGCCTTATTTTGTACCAAACGGGAGGCTGCCAGCTGAGACAAGCCAAGTGCTGGCCAGGAAAAACCTGCATCAAACTTTGTGTCTTGGAAACAGAAAAAAGTCACCAGCCACTAGTTATTTTTATCACTTTCAGCACAGGTATCAAAATAATGCAGAACAAGCTAAAGAATAAGAAGCCATACCATCACCTTGTAGGAAAATAAAAGGAACAGGGGAACCCTTTGTGGCTACCAAGCTTTTAGTTACTGTCTTTGGAAATTTCAGATGGAAAGAAGAACAGCAATATATTTAACCTTTGCACAAGAACTGCTTCAAGTTGAGAGCAAATAAAATTATTAAGCACTCAAAAGCATGAGCAGACACCCAACTCCTTTCACATTATTATAATCAAGATCATTATCCTATGTAACAGTAACAGATACTAGACTTCAACAGACCTCTATGAAGGAAAAGCACCATATACAAAAGGACAACATCCAATTTTAGACTCCCTGCCCAAATCCACTCACTCACTACCTACTCATGTCACCAAACTTTCTCCTCTTCATCTCATCGTGATCAGGCAAACTCACTGATGCAGAGTGAAGATGAATATCCAGAATTTGGAGTACAATGCTTGTAGGCCAGAGCTCTCAATTTACAGTTTACTTTCCTCCGTATGTCAATAGATAGTAGAAAAATCACTAACTACCCAGTTGTAAAAATTACAGTTTTCAATAATACCTAAAACAGCAGATGACTTTTCAACCACATTTTTAACTCTGTTCCTAATTCTTATTTACCCTCTCACTCCAGTGCATTAGTAAACGCAGCACTACCAGCTGCATTACAAGTCAGGCTTTGCCCAAGTTGTGCCTCCCCCGGGATGTGTGTTCAGTCACAGTCAGAGCTCAGTAAAGGAGACTCTTGCTCTGAATACTCTCCTGTTTAAAGAAATTTATAGCAACAAACAGAGGAGACAATTATTAGCCCATTAACAAATCAATAAAGTTAATAAAAATCTACTTTATGAAATTAAGAACAGACTTCAGATCTCCCACGTGGATATGCATGACAACACAGCCACCATCTGATTTATGCTAGTCTTGAAGAACACATGTTGATTTTGTGATTCTTCTTCCTCCTGCACAATTGGCAGGACCCAGCTTACACTTTTGTGTCTACCGTTCTTTCAGTACCAGTGGTCCTGTTTTATTTAGTTGAGATCAGTTCCCACAAATGACCTAATCAGAAAGTTATGAACCTTCTATCTTTCCAGATCCAGATGATACCCAAGATCCAACAGCTTCAGCATTTCTATACATAGGCTCAGCAAAAAGCAGCATGCTCTCCAAACAGCTCATCAACTGCAATAAACACTCCTCCAATTGCAAGATAATTTTCTCTTGATTTTCAGATAACCTCATATGCATTGCATGAGAGACTTGGCCTAGCTAAGCTCAAGAGAGGTCATGGTCTGGTTTAATAAACATCTCATTTTTGCATTTTCTTTTAATCACTTGTAAATTACACTTGCCAACCAAAACACTTTTAAGATTCTTTAGTAACTTCTACCTTGAAGTCCAGTCAAGTGCACCTCAGATACTCTTACATTTTCTCATACGGGAGATCCCTGGCGCTCAGTGGAAATACATACCAATGAGAGAGAACTTACAAAGTGCTGGCATTACTGTTACTACTATTAGTATCAAGGGAATCAGTAGGTCATACACTTTCATAGTGAACTCAGCATTATTCAGAACAATTGCAGTACCTTCAAAGAAAATAAACTCCTTTTCCCCAATTTGTGTACCTACGAAGCAGTCCAGTTTCTTCAGGATTTCTCACCTTTGTCTTGAATCTCAGACTCCAAGTTAGAAATGGACACGGATTTTTATCATAATTTCATTTTGATCTTGACTTGCCAAACTCAGAAAACACGCATTTGAGCTTTTGGTAAGCCAGGTGTCCAGCTGGTTGGTAATACATTGGCACTGGAAAGAGAGTTTGTTACAAAAATGAACTCTGTGAAATTTATTAAATTCAGGCAAAGCAATATACAAACTGAAATTCTATGAACAAGTCTTTTTTTCACTTCAATAAAAGATAGGGGTGGCAAAGCAGTATTTTTAATGATTCAACACCTGCCTGTTCTGACAATAAATAAGGTAGCTCTAGCCAAGTATGTTGCTGTCTACGTGACAGTGCAGAGAACAATCTATGACAAATGAAAAAGCAGTACTTCCTGCAACCCTGCTGTGTGTCATAGGCCAACTAACATCATTCAACTTCACTTTGGCAGCCTCCTACTCCTCAGCCTTTTGTAAACCTATCAAGACAGATATATTGTTTTTTGTTCCCTTTCTAAACTGCATATAAAAAACCAAACCAAAACAAAACAAACACAGTAGCAGAAGAACCCCTTTGCTGTGTGTGGTGGTCCAGGAGATGCAAATGTAGTCCAAGTGCAAAGTCAGGGGCCAGGGACACACGAGAGATGGACTCTGAGAAGCGATGAGAACGAAGGCAGGAACTCCATGCCCTTCAGTTTCTGTGCATGAGCAGAAAGACAACTGCACCAACACACTGTGACCTGTCGCGCTGGCTCCTCCTCAGACAAGATGAAGATTCTTCTTACAGCTCAACTTCTTCAGACTGCTTTAGCTGCTTGACCAGCTTTTTCCACAGTATCCACCTTCCTTCCCCTTCTGTGGTAGGAGCGAGTACAAGTGGAGAGGGGAGAACAAGGAAGAACTAAACCCGAGTTTGCTTCTCACATAGAATATTTGCTTTATGAAACAGGTACTTGATGTAAGACTTAACCCACACGTTTGCCTGAAATGCCCAGTCCTTCCACTCCAGTTACTTTATTCAACATCCAAAATTAACAATCTCTCCAGGGAGACCTGGTGAAGCCCAGAGATGTATTTTTAGAAACTAATGAAAACAACTTGGTGTCAAGGAGCACCACAAAAGAAAGAACAACAATAAGAAAATAGGAATAAAGCTGTGTCAGTGAATTTATGTAAAAAGAAAATAAATTCAAGAGTTACTTAGCTGTTCTGCATTGACTACTTGAAAAATCTGGAGAAAAAAAAAAGGCAAAAAAAGTAGCACAGGAAGGGAAAAAAAAAAATCTGTGGTCTAAATTCTGCCTGCAGTGTACAGCATTATAGCCTTAGTGTCAAAAAAAATCTCTAAATACTGAGATCGCTGAACCAAGTAAACTTACTCACAATGTGAGTCTTTACAGAATACTACATTAATAGTAATTAATCTAGAAGTAGGAAATAAAAATGATACTCCTCTCAATTCAAGCAGTAACAGAAACCAGTCTTCTATGTGAAATTATAATTAACAAAAAAAAAAAAAGAAAATTCACTCAGAGTACAAACCACCACAAAGTAACTAAGTGTATAAATCTTTACAGGATAAAACACTATAAAACTGGCAGGGATTAACACACAGTGATAAAGGGAACAAGCAGTTCCTGAGAGATGTGTTTTTTTAGCCTCAGCACCAAACAAGCACTTGTTTGGAAAAAAGTTACCTTATAAAAGCCTCTAAGCCTATTACTGTTTTAGTCTGTCCATTCATAACAGGTACAATACGAAAATCAGCACACTCCTCAATTTATTTATTTTTTTCGTTTAATTTCCCTCCACAGGCCTCCATTGGTACAAATTAAAAAAAACTCTGCGCCAGTATAAACCTGAGACAAAACTGTAACTAAAATAAGATACCATATACATAAATAAAACCAGACTGCAGCAGTGACGCTACTACTAGAACTTTAGAAACCTGAACTGCACCAGCAATCACCTAATTCACTTGCCATGTCCCAAATGCTCACGATTTTTTGCACACCCCAAATGGAAAGGAAACAACCAACCAGCCCCCAGTTTATACACCATGTGTGGAGACACTGGATGTACATCAAGCAACAATGTTTAATAATCTGAATTTGTAGGTTACCGCCTACTTCCTACACATGCCAAAATAGTTACAACTACGTGACTGTAATACACAGACCAGCCTGTAAAACTACTTTTAAATATCTATGACTGGCAGTGCAGTTGCTTCCTTCTCCACAGCATTTGTAACATTGTATTACAGTTCTACCTATAAAATTCAGCCCTTTATTAGGGACAAATTAGACAGCTCTCAGTAACTTTGTAACATAATAACCTACGACCACAACCCTGCAGGCTTATGCAACCCATCCTGTTTTATCCATGTAACTGACACTTCTGATTTTGGCTGGATTAGCCACATGTTTTAACTTAAGCACGTACACCACCGTTTGTAAGACCTATGTCAGAAAAAAGGAAAGGAGTACTAAAATGCAGTTTCACTCTGAAAATGTAACCCGCTTCAACATTCCAGTTAGGAGGATAAATAAGTACTTTTGGTTAGTTACATATGATCTTACTTATGATATCAGAAACCGCATGCTAACCCAATGCAGGGGAACAGGGTTGGGGTTTCTCGTTGTTCCCCAGAACGGGGCAACCTCACGTGCAGCACAAGCACATCCAGAGGCGAGACCTCTCGTGGCAGCACCATCTCCCCACAAACCACACAGCCAGCGTGCTTCTTCCTCCTCATTCCCTTCCAACACTTGAGAACTAAAACGTGACAGGAAAAGGACACCCCATTCAAGTGCCACCATGACTGGCTCTGTTTGGCACTGAAATAGGGCCAACAGGGCCTTCGAGAGGTAGAAGTCCCGAAGGGAAACAAGGTTTGAACCGCTGTGTAACAACCCCCTACTGCTGTGCCTGTGTGGGCCCGCAGGCCTCACTCCATGAGGCAGCGATGAGCTTTGCTCTCACTCCTCCCCAGCTGCTCCCCCAAAGCCTTCAACTCCACCAGCCCAGCCTCAAGCCCTGTCCCCGCACCGACCCGAGGGGCAAGGCGGGGCTCACAGCTCGGGGAGGAGGAAACGGGAGACAAAACCCCCGCTGACCGCCCCGGCCCCGCTGGGACCCCCGGCGCTGCCACCCCGGCCGCCGCGCGCGGCACGCGCAACAGTGCGCACGCGCCCTCTCGAGCGGGCCCCGCCCGAACCCGCTCACGCGGCGACGGCGCGCGCAGGCGCAGTGCAGCCGAACCGGCGCCGGCGCTGAAGGCCTCGCTCCCCCCACTTCCCAACAGCGCCGTGCGCATGCGCACAGCGCCGGCAGCGGGCGCACAGCGCCTCCCTGTGCGGGGCCCCTCGGGGAGGCGCAGTGCGCATGCGCGCGCGAGGCGGCTGGGCGACCGCGAGCCCGCGCGGCCGCCCTCCCCCACCGGCG
>VWYH01008420.1:63585-277429 GCA_013399365.1 Pampusana beccarii
CAGCGGCGGGGCCGCCTCAGCGCACAGCCCCGGCCTCCCCCACGGCCCCCGGCTGTGCCGCCCTCCGCCCGTGCTCGGCCCGTCCCGCTCACCTGCCCCGGGGCACTGCCGAGGTCACCCGGCCGTCCCGCAGCCCCGCCCGCGGGCACGGAGCGGCGGGCGTGTGGAGAGATACCCGCGTTTTCAGAGGGAAATAATTCCACAGCATGTCCTGAGTTGGAAGGGACCCACCAGGGTCATCGAGTCCAACTCCTGTCTCTGAGCAGGACAATCCCAAAATTCACACCATGTGTCTGAGGGCGTTGTCCAAATGCTTCTTGAATAGTAAGCTAAATAAAATGTACAATGTTTTACAACCTTTTTATCGTGCTGCTCTCGGCAGGCGAGTAGGTGTGCCTGGTAAAATCTGAGAAGCTCCAGGAAGGGTCAGGATTTCAATTACGTGAAGCTCATGGCAGTCAAGAAATAAACTTTTTATTGCTTGGGGCGAATGTGTTTGGTCTCAGAAGAAAGGCAATGTCCATCTCTTCAGGTGGGCAGCACAGACTCGCACCCTCGTGGAGGCCGGACGCCTCCTCACCTGTGTCTTGTCCGCACTCTGGTTATACAAACACCACAACACAAACTACTACAGGCTCGTAACACTGTGTTACTACGGGAGTGCACAGTACAACCAGGTGTATCGATGCCAGCCCTCTGTCACGCTTGGTTTCCCATCCAAAAGGTAACCCTGTCCATGAACGAGCGAGAAGTTTGATACTACTCATCCCTACTGACAGATTATGTGATGGAAATCATGTAAAATCATTATTTATTGGCTCAGCTGTAGGAGCACTAAGAAGTCTGAATCGGATTTGAGGCCTCGTTGTGTTAATTACAAAGCCTCTAGATATGCCATGTCCCTATCCTGAATAGTTTATAAATTGCAATGCTAAAATATTAAAACAGGCAATTAATTTTGTGTAATGACTTGAATCAGAATTACTGGTAAACATTTCTGCAGCACTGAAATAAAAGAATTGCTACTGGTTATTTTTAGCAGGGAGCAGAAAAGTGCTCAATGTGTGTGTGTATTTTAAAATTATAGTAAGTATATTGTTTAAAGATTTTAACACAGACTTTTGACACATTTAACTCTGTTTCTCACCACCTAAAGTTTTCTCTGTGGTTTTCCACGCAGCAGCAGGATGTGTTGAATGATGTTGTCCACAATTAAATACATCCTTCTAGAGAGTCCCTTAGTAGTTGAATAGTAGTCCATGTTCTGTCGACATTGTAATTACATTTCCTTCACCACTCTGGAAAGTCAATCGATCAATTAATAAAGCTTAATCTGAGCTAAAGATCTTGGATTACCTGAATCGTTGCCATAAAGTGCCAGTCAACGCACATCTCTCCTGGTGTAGCTGATGTTGAGATCTCCACCTACTCCTGGCAAATTAGGATAATATACCAGGTATATTGGTATGATATTTCCTTTATATCTCCCACAGTGATCATGTGGTGCAGAGGGAATTGGATGAAGGAGCTGGACCAGCTGAAAAGATGGTGTTTTTCTGGCTGGGACTGGTTACGTGCTGGCTCAGCCCGTTGGTGGAATTCACCTGCTGCAGCACAGTTGCTCAATCCAGCACAGAAAACCAGCATGAAGCAGCAGCTGAGGAGGAAGAGGAATCCCTTTGGGTAGCAGCCTCAAGAGTATTGGGTTAGACATAGCAGTAAACACCCTGACTTGAATAATAGGAATTAATGAACGGTTCATGTGTTTTAAACCCTAAATCTTGTACTATGTGGCCTCTTCCCCTAAATATCTTCCCTTTCTCTGTGTGCCGTCCACACTCACCTTGTAAAAATTAAATAGAGTGACCATAAAAACGCTACACCACTTCTAGAGAAAATAGTGGTTTGGAATTTGTGATGGAATGACTCCAGAGAATTTTGGTACACTTTGTTCATGCATTGTCTGGGGGTTGGGAAACAAAAATGGTGAGACAGTCTCTAAAATCCTTTGAAAAAGCTACAGTGATGTTTGATAAAATATAGCTTGTTGAACTCTTTTTAAATGTTAAATAATAGCAATATTTCAAGGGCTCTTATCTGACTAACAATGGGCTCACAGGTGCTTTTTTATAGTTTATATCAAAAAAGTGATTGAATCATTCTTAAAGGAGACATCAGGTGTGTATTTAAGTTATCAAAGAAACTAGTGTGCAGACTTGTGACCACATAAAAGGTTTATAGATCACAGTAACAGGAATTTGTCTCAGTATAAAAGGCAAGACTAAGAGCTTAAGAAACGTCTATATCCAGCAAGAAGAATATTGAAAGAAAAAAGAGATAAAGTAAATGTGAAAAAATATATTCATGGTCATGGTAGGAGTGGGGTGGAAGAGGTGTGCTCAGTAATACGTACTTTACAATACAGAAGAGTAAAATGAATGTATAGGTTAAAAATGCTGCTGCTGTTTGCAACAGTGGAACAAGCTCCAGAAAGAACTTCACATTATTTACTTCCTTCCCTGGTATTGCCTCTCAATGAGACAAACCTTGAAGGAAAAACCACAGCAGGATGAAATAAAACAAATATTCTTCTACTGCAACCAGATCCACATGCTTTCTCATTCATTAATAACAGATTTAAATTAACAGGGGCTGGCAAATTGGTCCAGTGGTTTAAACAGTAGCCCGGGACATAAAAGGACTCCTTACATGAGGGAATTAGCATCAAAGTGAGACTCTCTGATGTAGCTACTTTGTATTAGCTCATTAAACTAATTAGCTCAGCTTACTATTAGTTACTTAGCTCAGTATGGGTTACTGCTTCTGCATGGCGGAGAAAGCATTTCTCAGAAATACCAGTGCTGTGCATGAGTATCCCCGGTTCACGGGCAGCACAGGGCGCAGCTGTCCTACCATCCCCACGGGGGATGTGGGTCAAGAGCCCAATTTCCTATTCCACAGTTGGGAACCCAACTACAAAATTGCAGAATTCTTACCATGTACCACGATCTTCACCTTTTTCCAGCAGTTCATCCCATTTTCAGGTTTTTAGTAGATCTGGCAGGTAAGAGAGGTCTCTGTAACGATGCCTCAGAACAGAGAAGCTGATGTGTGACCCCAGGCAATGAACCCGAGCTATTTTGGCCATACAGTTTAGAGCAATGGCTGCTACTTCCATTTCTAGGCTTTCTGTTCAATCTAGAAAACACTAAGAAAGGCAATGAGGCAAAACCAATCCACTAAACGGAAACTTCTCTTAGGACAGCTTCACTCAATTCATTATGCTGTTATTCTGGTGATGCCTTAGAGAAAAAATCTCAAAGCGAGACCTGAGGGTGACCTCACAGGTCAGTGGTGTTTTGGGGAAGGGTGAAAGCAGGGTGGAAAGGACTTCTCATCAGCAATTTGTGTTGCAATTTGGTGTGATGTTGCCTGATCTCAAATGAGTAATTTGCCTGTGACGTTGCTGTAAGGCATTAAATCATGTAATTAAATAGCATCAGCCAAAAAGGGACCTCACCTCATTGGATCTGTCCCTTTGTCCCCAGAAGAGAACAGCATTGAACTCATACTTTGGTAACTGTACAGGAGAATCCAATCTTGAAAACCCTGCAGTTAGTCTAGTGCTTGAACATCCTCCCATTAGGAAATTTTTGCTCATATTCCTTCTGAATCTTCAATAAGTTAAACCCTCAGAAGAGATTTCCTAAACTTCAGGCTCAAGACTAACCAAAGTAAACCCCCCCACTTGCTCCTTCATCAGAAAACTATAATAAAAGTTTTCTGAGCAAAGTTCCTCAGCCAGTTCGGATGCTTTGTTTCCCCAGCTTTGCTACAGGAACATCTGACCATGCCAAAAGCGTGGCTAAAGTCAAGATATATAATATTTACAGCTTCATGTCTCCACAACATTCATTATTCTGTCAGAAGGAAAGTTAGATCAGTTTGACATTATTTATTCTTGTGAAATCCAAGTTGCTTGTTATTAATTTACTTGTTTCCATCAAAACGTGGATGCTGCTCTTTTCAGATTGCTGCTGTTGGCATTGCGCAGGTGTAGGTCACTCCAAAAAACAAGGCCTTTGGTTTAGTTGCTGGCTCTTCCACAGATTACTTGCTTGATGAACACTTGAAATGACAACGATGCGATTTGTCTGTTTTACAGAAAGGTTGTAAAGACACATTAAAGATTGGTAGCCACAGCAGTGCAATTAAAGATCATCTAAATCAGGAGGTTCCTTGTGAAATAGTGATGGAGGAAGGATTACACTATGTAAAACTTAGTAAAAACATTAAGATGGAAAATTCCATGCAGCACCTTTTCTGCATCTAAGAATGCAGCCAAAATTAGTAGTCTTATGAGATTTAAAAATTTCCTGTCTTCTTTGAACTTGGTTTTGCCACATTAATTAAAATTAGTTGTTAATCCTCGCTCAGTGTATAAACAAAGCTCCCATAAACTGAATCTGCAAGTATGTCCCTTCTGCTAGTATGCGAAAAACAGCTGGTGCTTGTGGAAAAAAAAATACAAAAAGAGGCTGGTTGCGTGTGTATTTTAGGGATTTGTTCCACTTTTTTATTTCTTGGCATATTTTTATGAAAATCAGGAGTGCTGTTTCCTTTCATTTTTATTACCTTTGATAATTTTTCATACAGTAAACCATGAGAATTATGAACTTGAGGAATGTATAAAAATGCTATACACCAAAAATGAAAAAAAAAAGAGGGAGATAATTATTGAATATTTATCTTCCACTCATTAATATTCCTAGCATAGAGAGTTTTATAGTACAAAGTTAAAATAATTCGAAATATAAAAATGAAAACAAAGCCAGTAGAGACAGGAGGAAGCAAAGAACCAGGGAGGGAACCCACCATTTTTTTCCTGCCTCTGCAATTGACCTGTTCTTAGAAGCCTTTACAAATTAATCCCATATTCTCCTGGATTGTGATGCCTGTTGTACAGAATCCACCAGTCTACTGTTTCAGACTTCATTATCAGAGACTTCCTGAAAGGATGGGTATTTATTTTCTAAAGTAATAAAAACTTATACCCCACAACCAGTAAATCTTTTTGAAGCTGTTCGGTTTCCTTTAGCTGACTTAGTTTCTTGGCTGTCCAGGTCAGGATGCAGCTGTATGTTTTTAGTGTGAGTGAACTCTTCAGAGTTTTATTGCTTTTCAGAACATTATAGAAGCTTGCTCCATTCCTATGGTTTTCCTATGGTTTTCCTACGGTATCATTCTCACAATTTTCCTTCTGCTGCTTGAAGTCAAATCTGGAGATGCAGGGAACGAAATGAGATGGGTACAGTTCTCACCTTGCTCATGCAGATGTCTGTTTGTGACAGCAAGTATCAGTATAGATGGCCTGGCAAATCCATACGGCCCCTCTTTCAGTAATTTAACACCCCACTACAAGCCCAAATTCAATTGGTAAAGTGATTCACCTAAAGCTGATGTACAACCAGTTCTTATTTCCCATGATTTTTTGGAAAAGCAACTGAGAAAATGTTGAGTTGGAATCTTCAGAGCATTTACTGTGTTAGGCAGTGCGGTCCTTTCAATTGGTTTAATATTTCTCCAGAGACTCAGTTTTTCCCATTTGCTCAGGTCTCCCACAAGCACACATTCGTCTGCTCCTTCTTTTCTAACTTTTGTGGTACATCCACTAAAGCTCATGCCTATCCCCCTTGTCACCAGCTCCTCACCTTTATTCTGTACCCCTGACTGCCTTGAAAGGGCCTGACAAGTTTTTTTTCCCCCTCTAAAAATAGGATGAGCACAATGGTTGTTCTTAGTCCTTGGGAATAAAGGAAATATCCATCATCCACCAGTTTCTTCACACGTTTCTCTCTGGTTCTGTTATCTTGTTTGAATTTAGTCAAGCTGACTTCTCTCCTCTGTCACAAGCCAAAGTAGGGGACAGAAATGAAACGATAGAACGTAGATTAGATCTGATTCTAAAAGATACTGTATCATAAAAACAAAGATGAAGACGAAAGCCGTGAGATCAAGAATACAACTAAAATAGCGGTACAAAGCATCCCATGTTCCTCAGTAGCTCCACATTCCTGTTGCAGAAGAAGGGTGAAAATCTGAGGGATTCAGAGGGGATTTTTTGAAGTGGAAGAACAATGGTAAACCTGTTTACCACATTAAGTTCCTGCAAGGAAAGCAGGGACCTACTAAACCAATATAAACCCCACTATGAGCCACTTGGACCTCTTGCTAAACCCATATCCCTCACATGAACTACATGTGTTTCCAAAAGTATGCGATCAGCTAAAAATGCCAGTTCTGGTGCCAGCAAATCTAAGAGCTGAGGAAATCCATGAGACGGTTTCCATCAGTGCTCAGTTGATGTGTCTGTCAGTTTGCAGGTGAGGGTTCAAGAGAAGGCAAAGCGTTGCAGCCTTTACTGCATAATCCCGTAATTCATAATGCAGTTGCCCCACAACTGTCCTACAAAACAGGTTTTCTATACTATGAAGGAGCGCAATTTGTAGACTGCAAAATCAAAGTGTTTAAGTTCTTCCTGAACTGTCACTTCCTCAGTTTACCATTTTTTTTCAACATGAGAATAGCAGGAGTTTGAGTTTTTCTTCTGGTCTATAGTAAAACATGCACAGCATGATTTCTGAGGTTTTGTGTGACCAAGTATATCAGGTGAAGTGTCCTTCTGGGGAGAGAGCCGTTGTCTTTTGTAGATAAAATATCCTGCTTTGTTCGATCCCATAGCATCACATATATTTTGCAAAAAGACCATGTAAGATTAAATCTTGTCACAAACTGCTATCGCTCATTAGAAAATGATCCTATTAAGAAATATGTTTACAAAGTAACCTTCCATCTCTGTCTTTCAGATAACAATAAAATTGAAGTATTGATAGTTTGATGCCAAATAATTTCCCCTCTATACTAAGTCTGTCATTTTATTTTATCTACATACAGAAGAATTTGTTTAAATGCAAATTACTTGTTTCATGAAAGAAGACAATTTCAAAGCTTTGTAGGCACTTTTCTATTAATCATTATTTGCTGAAACAACCTCTTTAAATGAAATCCTCCTTGTGGTAGGACTACATTATTGTCTCCAATCTGTTTTACTTCCTCCACACATATAACCTTGTTTAATCTCAGTTCAGATAAAATGGAATGATGTAACATTAAAGTGAAGATTTTTTTTAAGAGGAGTGGAAGGTTATATACTCTTCCCAATCGCTGCATCTACTGGCAATATAGTTTGTACTGTGTGGTTCCTAATAGATGCTGCTTCTTGAATAACGATATCCAGAAAATGCCTTTTTATCTCCCTGGAGTTAAGACAAGATGTGAATTCTTTTTGAGATAGAGGCCCAGCCACTGCCACCTATGTTTGTCATCACCAGGCACTGCTGCTGTAGTGATGCACCTGAAAGCAGCATTTGGTGCAGAAATAGAGTCGTCTCCTTTTTAAAGCAAGATAATAATAGAAAAACACAGGATAAATGTGTTGGATCATATCAAAAGCCTTTTTAGCCTAATATCCTCTGTACAATGGCTAGCAATAGATGTTTTGTGTTAAAGAACAGGAGTAACTCACATATGGAGTGACCATTTGTAATTCAAGCAATCAGTATTTTAGATGGCAGAAATACTGCGTTTATTGTGGTTTAATGCACGAAAGATGAGCCGTGGGAATTTGAGTTTCCTGACAGCATCAATGTATTGCTTACCAGGGAATTTCCAGCTACGAAACCTTAATTAATATTAATCATCAGTGTTTATCAGTATCAATAACTAATCTTAATCGCTGTATTTTCCAATGACAACTATGTATTTCATTACGTATTTAGTGCATTTCATACATTTGATTATAAAATAATAACATATTTACACTCACATGGACATTTTGATCCATTTTGTCCCTGAAGTCTTCTGCCTTAGAAATCCTGTCGCTTCATCCAAAACTATAATTCATCACTCATTCTCATTCCACCTTATTTTTTTCCATATAGTAAATAGAACCAAAGGTCAGAAAAACACTGTTAAACTTGAGAAGTAATTCCCTATTTATAGGCTTCATGTTTTAATAATCTCATTAATATAACCTTTTATTATCATATACATTTTAGGAGAATATTTTATAGCACTTGGAATGACTGTAAGTAAAAATAAGCAGCATTACATTAGTGGGTATGTCAGTGTCAGCAACAGTGAGTTGTGCTCTTTTATTCTGCAGTGAATAAAACCAGGGCAACTCTGCATTGTGTTAAAGGGAGTCTTATTTACCGTATATTTTGTTCTGAAAACTGGCTTTTCCTAAATAAATACAGACCTCCAAAAGAACCACTAGTGCATGCAGATGGTAATATGTGGAGACTGATGTGTAAACTGCTTCCTCTCCAGTGGCATATACAGTGACATGTGTAGTCAGGTCACTCTTAAATGCAACGGACACCTGTGGTTTGGAGTATTTTGCCCTTCCAGCATGTGCTCAAATGCAACATTTTTGACTCAGAGTAAGGTCAGCACCACCAGTGCTCATGATCTCCTGCTGGTTAGTCAGCTTGTGCCTCAGTTTTTCTCTAAAAATACGAATAGAAAAATCACACAAATGTGTATTTGTAATTAAGCACCCAGCAACTTGAGTTATTTGAGTACATGTATGGAGAGATGAATAGCATGGATTTATGACAGTGTCTTAGCTCACCTGGAATGACTTGGAAAAAAATAATTTAAAATAACAATTTTAATCAGAAAAGGTCAATGGCACCTGGAAAGAGCAGAAGGAGTTACATACTCTTGCCTTTCTGAAATCTTTCTTCTCCCAACCCTGTAGCCCAGGACCTTTTGCCATCACCACTCCCTGAGGCACCGTGGTCCTGGGTGTGAGACCCTGCCCCGTGGGGAGCACCCAGGCTCCTGGTCTCTGGGGAGCAGCAACCTCCACTGTGCCCTGACACATCATATGAAGAGTAAAACAAGCTTTTTGATATAATATGGGGAAAAAAAAATAGTAGCTGTTAGCAGTCTGTTTCAATAGAGATCCAAGAGCAGAAGCAACCTGTCATGCTACGTAGCTGATGGATTTGCTTAGTGGGTCTAAATCACTGTGTTTATCTTGGATTCACAGCTAATGAAAGGGTGCAGTGTGCTGCAAGCCATGGAGCTTAAGCTCCATTAACTAATCAATTTCTAACTCTGGGAACTGAAAAAACGGAGAGTGAAGCAGTGGTCAGCACAATATCATACTTCTACAGTTTCAGAGCGAACAGTTTTTTAACAGCGATGTGCAAACTGGACCACAAAGGAGATGTCAAATATCACTTTGTTTGTGGGGCAATGAATGTCTTGAAGAACTAATGTGCTCTGGAAGCATAAAGCATGGAAATAAATAAATTAATAATGATTGTCATCAGTCAGATGTTGTAGGTACAGCCCAGCAAACAGCATGTCTCTGATGCTTTGCAGTAAGAGAGATATCCTTTGTATGTCTTTAAAAAGCAGGTAGAAAGGCGGCTTTGTGCCATACCGCAAACATATTTTTCCCTGAGCTACTTGATATATCTACAGACACGAGTCGATATAGTGCAGGTACGTCATTGTAGTTTGCAAAAGCAGCAGCGTAGCACCATTCCCAGGTTAATTAGCTGTGCCCTTCAGCAAGGATTAGGAAAGACTTGAAAGCTTCTAAAGCCAGGGAGGATTCAAGAAAAGTAAATAGCCCAACTTCTGTGGCAGACTCTATTGCCAGGGATTTGACTTAATCAGGATCTGTGTCAGCTGCATTGATAGGCCTTCATGTAAGTCATTTTATTTTAGGTAAACATTTGCAAATGAACTTTTTGTATTTGTAGCGTCATTTGGGAAAGGAAAAAAAAAGTAATACCTTACTGGCAATATTATTATCCAAACTCTACAGAAACATTAGGACCTTTCAAACTAAATGTCAAGTTGTTCCTATTGAGTCAAATTCTTGCAAATTTAAGCTAATTAGCATAACCACTTTCCAAGTCAAACCAGGTCCTTATGCTTTGCTTAAGTGGTATTAATACGTGAATATATTCAGACTGACACAGCTCATCATTTTATGCCTGTAGGAAGAAAAGCAGAAGTTATGAGCCCAAAAGATTTTTTACTCCAGGCAACAAAATTCTTCATGGATATAAATGTAGCTTTACTATGATAATTTTTCATACATAATTATATTATTTTCCTAAGCCAACAAGAAAACATGATCCAGCTGATATGACTGTAAGAGAAGGGCCACAACTGACTAGGAAGGAAAACTCAAATAGTAGTTACTGCTTTTTAACCACAAGACTGGCACAGCAGGCCCATAAAAGGTGGAGACTTGATTTCTAGAAAATGGAAATTGAATTCTGTATTGTTTTCTAATGTCAGTCCTCTCCCTATCACACATTTATGCTCCAGAAACGGCTCCCTTGGGCGCTGGTTAAAATACTTTTCTCTCCGTTCCTGAAACGGAGAACTCTGAGACTTACTGAGCTCGGGCAGTGGGTAGGCAGGTGTGGTGCCACGAACGCTTGCCCGGATTTTGCACCACTTTATAGCTGCTACACTGGCAGAGCTGTGCACAGAACACAAGGTTAAAATCAAGCCATATTTTAGAGCTATTAATTTGATACCGCTAAAATTGTGCAAAGGGGAATGCTTATTTTTAGCATAAATATTTTATTTCCCCGGGGAAGATTTCGAAGACATACGTGTGTGGTAAGTTAAAGAATTTGAAAATGCTATCTCAACAAACAGGGTCACAACCTAGGCGGGCAGTGACCCATCCTAAATCTCATCAAGGATAATCATCTGGATTTGGTATAAAAAGGCAAAATGCTTCTGTCAGTCAGCAATATGACTAGATCACTGCTGGCTGCCAAAAACCCCGTAAGTTTAGGAAAGATATCACAACACCGTTCTTATGAGACACACTGCTTGTGCAGACAAGTACTTAGAATCTCATTTTGTACTTATAAAATGTATTTGTGTTGAAATAGATGTGTTGAAAAGTTTGAAATTATTCTTAAATGAAGGAGTTGAACCAAATGTCCGACTCATTTGAAATAAGAGGAGAAAGTAGCTTGTTTGTGCTGGCATAATGAGAGTGGAGATGAGCAAGCCTTTGGAAAATAAGTCTGCTTTGATATTTTTAGAAAATGTCATTTAACCAGGCTACAGTACTCTATTTTTGAAATCTTGTCTCTGACAAATCCTGGCAAAACCGTAGATTAAAGTCAGATCGTGTGCCTGGAAAAACCAGGCAGCAGCTGGGTGACCAGCCAGTGGGCTCTTCAGATTCTTCTCGGCAGACGCTGCATCCTCCAGCACTGCGCCCGCTGGGTAAGTGTCCAGAACCTAAATATTCAAATATCTTTGCCCAGCTGTCAGCATTGAATGTGTCCTCAGTAGCCACTTGTAACCATGGCTCATAATAAAAGCTTTAAAAAATTTAGATAGAAAACCATGCTTCCAGCTCCCAAATGATCTGTTTAAAATACTTGGGAAGCATTTAGATAAAATACATAGATAATATACAGTGCAATTACAAAAATAATTGCACTGACAAAATTAATTGCCATATAAAGTTTTCCTTTTCATTAGGCGTCTCCAACTACTGGCTGTGAAAAACTTTTTTCTTTTAGTGACAAGGTGACTTCAGCTATTGAAACTATGGGCTGAAGTACTGCCAAGGAGCCTCACCAGTAAAACACCTGATTTGGCACAGGTACAGATTTGAAATTAAATTTTTAATCTGAAGAATTCTTTTTGGACATTTTCATTGTGTTTTATTTGGAAATTTGGAGTTGAAACAAAGGATTTGTCTTAGATTTCTAAAAACTGTCCCTGATAGCTCTTTCCGCAAAATTTGTTTAAGCATTTGAATGAATGTGAAACAAGCCCAGGCTAAATCTTCCCCAGTTAACTTGAATTGAGCAAAATTTGCAAATAAACTCTGAGCCTATGGAGACAAAAGCACAGCAAATGGGAAACTAGGAAGTTATAAAACCACCAAAGGATCCTTTTTTTCTTGAGATCACAGCTGGAAAGATCACCAGAATGTGGTTCACAACTCCTGCAGAGTTTTGTTGCCAGTGGTATTTTGATAGCAAAAAAACCCACAACTTTTGCAGTCTAGTATTATATATTTAGAATCTTCAGGGAAAAAAGCTTTCAACGAAGCTTTCAGCCTAAAGTATTTTTAATCCTAGCTTTTACTGTGAATAAGTAAAAATATGAAAATTAATTGTGCTGTGAAAAAAACACTGAAACAGCTTTTCCTCTAGGAGATTATAAATATCTGTATATATTGGCAGAATGTTCAATTAACATGAAAAATGTTATGCTAAGTTTCACGATGATGTACTGTGAGAAAACAGCAATACAACAAAATTGGTGAGCTATATAAAAGGTGTAAGAACTTTCTTAGAAAGATACATGATTGTAGGAATGTAGGCATTTATTAAAATGATAGGATGCAAAAAAAGTGGGGAATGTGACACTTCATCAGTAAAATATGCAGGCAGCGTTAAACATAAGCAACTGTGTGTTGGTTTAGAATACAATATGAATTTATAAATAATAGATGGAACTAGTATTAATAGTTTTAAGGCAGATGAATGAAATCAATATTTTTTCTAACTCTTTCAAATTAATTTATGACAGCTGCATGGTTACTCCCCTTCACCAGAGAGCTAAGAAAATGTTAAATAGGTAGCTTATGTGATGAAAAGTTATTATCTCGAGATCAGCCTTGGAAGAACCAGGATGAAAAGTGAGATAATATTGGAATATATGGCTTAAATTTTTAAACCTGAGCTTGGTGCTGCAAGTGTGAGAGATGATACTGTCAGCCAGCACCTTTTATTCCTCTCTGCTGCTGCTGCTGCTTGCGTGGCTTCGGATTCACATCACGCATCCCAAATCAAAAAGGAAATTGGTATCAAGTTCAAAGTCAGTGGGAACTGGGGTGATGAGCTGAGTCAAGCAGCAGGAGCCATGGACTCAGCTAAACCTAGGGAGAACTTTTTGAGCTACATTCATGATGTTTTATTTTAATCTCCCTAATAATAAAAAGAAGACCCAAGAAGGCAGGAGGGCTGGAAGTTGAAACTAGACTGAAAACAGAGTGAAATAATCACTAAAATTATTGAGCTCTTCCAGACAGAAGGCACGGGGCCTTGTCTACAGGGGCTGTGAAATAAGGGTCAAGTTCTTAACAGGTGTCTTGACTGTCTCACCTTTTCACAGCCCTGGCTTGCAGTGCTAACCACCTACTGAGAGGTTTTGTAGCCAGAAATGTCTGCTGCTGCTACTGCGCTGAACTTAAAAATAAAACCACAACGACTCAAACTGCAGGAGATGTTTTCCTTCAGAGAAAACCTTTGCCCTGCAGCCATTGGGCTGAATTCGACTGGGAACTTAACAGAAGCTTGAGGAACAAAAATAGTAAAACGCAGTGACATGGGGAATTGCTGATGGACGTGTAGCAGGGCTCCAAGGGCAAGGCTCAGTCATGGTCATATCTGGGTTAAAAGAATCTTGGGTCCTTTTTTAGGCTTGGGTATTTCGATACTTGCAGCCATTAGGGAGCATTTCTAATTATTCTTATAGGCAAAACACAAGCCCCATTAAGAGAAGAGCTGAATATGCAGGTTCCTCTCACTCCGAAGAGTCTGTGAAAGAGAAGATGGACTCCTCATGGAGACCTGAAAAAAAAAAAAGCTGTTCTGAGGACTTGGAGGACAGGGGTCCTAAGGAAACACTCAGTCATTTGGCTGTCACCAGAAACTAGAGAGCATTTGGAGAATTGCTATAACTGCTGAAGACCCCTGAAACAAGGAAAGATGAAAAGACTATTCCCAGATTTTAACGCCAGGGCTGGGGATGGTCTTTGTTGGCTGAAGAACATTTTGACGAGATTGTCCTCTGACGTCTGGCAGCAGAGGGGTCAAGACACCTGACAGAACCGGGGTGACACCATGGATCAGGAGGAGCTGCAGATGGCTGTGGGATTCTAACACTTTTTGGTACAAACAAGGCTTCTGGATGTCAGGCCTTTATTTCGGAGTTGAGCTCACGCAATTTGTGGCTGCAGGAGAGTGAGACAGCAATGAAAGCTGACCCTGAAGCACAAGGTACAGAGCTTTCCAGTTCTTGGTAATTAGTTTATATGTACCTCTGCTGGATCAGAGCATGTATTGCCACCTTCTAAAATGGTTTCAGGTTGTCCAAGTGCATTTTTAAGAGAAAAGGAAAACATGACATTGTTTGCTTCCCAAGCCCTTTAAAAATAAACCTCCTATTTCATGTTAGAGAGAGCAGAGCTGCGTGGAATGGAGAGAATGGAGGAAGAGTCTTGACAAGTGAATTACCGGAGGAGAACTGGTTGCCAATGCAAAGACTCCTGGTTAAGAGCAAAGAGTGTGCTGCTGGCATGTACCAGAAAACACGACAGGACATATCACCATCCTCTTCTTGGTCTCTTTAAATGCCAAAGCAAGTTAATTTGGGAAGACAGGCTGAAAGGAAGAGACCTTTTTACTCTGCATCCTCAGTGTTTTACTTATGTCAGTGTATTACTACAGAGAGGATCAAAACCTCCCAGCTCTGCATTTAAACCCGATGTTTCATCCACCAGCCATTCACAGACTTATCAAGGGCAGGCTAGGAAGCTTCACGTATTAAATTCCCTGAAGTAAACATGGTGAAGGCTGCAGCAAATGTTTTGATGCTAGGTTAGTCTGGCAGGTATTACTGGCCTACACGAATTTTCTTTTTCTATCTTTCAGATTATTGTATCTCTTTTTCTGTTCACAATATTAAGGCAACACAAAATTTGGCTCTACTCACGCGCGGGGAATATCTCCATAGTCACTGCACAGCCAGTCCTCCAAGCAAATATTTAGTCTAACTAAACATCATGAATGAAGGAGCTATTGGAGTATAAAGTAGGAGCATAATCTCTGAGGTTTTAACCAAAGCATTACAAAGAGCTAATAATAGCAGGGCTTTGCAGAGATGTTAGGATAAAGAAAAAGCCATCTTGAGAATGCCTTCAAGAAAAGCTTTGCCTGTCTCCAGCCACTTGGCAATGTGAAAGACAAGCTTGGACCGAAAATCACACAGAAAAATGAAGATGGCATAATAATCATTGTTATAATTTTAGGAATCTGACGTTCTCCTTGCCAGCACGTCCTGAGTGACCCCATCAGATATCTCTGCAAGGCAAAATGATTCTTTTAATATTTAAGCCCACTTTCAAATATTTCTGTAAGGCAAATTTTACCATGGGATGATGGAGAAGAAGATAGTGATGAAGTGCAGAATAATAAAATGTCTTTTCTCAGTGGAGTACTTCTCCACATCATTGGCTGGATTCCACACCAGCGCTCTCCTGTATGAACTTGGGCTTGTCTCTCCTCTGCCACCGGAGTGAGTGAGTGAGTGTCCCTCAAAGGCAAAATATTCCCATTTGCAATGTTGCTGGACTGGTTCCTTCAAACAATAAATGTTAAACCTGATATACAGACCAAGTTCTCTGAACACATGAGGAAAATCAACGGGCAGTTTTGTTTCAAAGTCTGCTTTCCAGCCAGCAAATAATGAATAACAAGGGAACCTGGTATCAGTAGTTTGGAAGTTTTATTACTGTTGTCAAGTTTCCCATTATTATTGCTTTTTTCCAAAGTAATATGGTTTACCTAATGTAGTGAGAAGCAGATGGTTTATTGCTTATAAGTGGTTATATGATTCTTGCAGAGGAAGTATATTGAACACTTTTTCTGTTTTTATCAAACAAATATTTGCCATCTATTTACTAGAAGAAGGAGAAAGCCAAGTATCATTTAAATTGTACACAAATGAATATGGATATATTGGCAGGAAATGAAACATACTGTAGTAATAAATATTCTAGTATTTAGTTGTCTTAAAAGAAAAGATGCCAGAGTTAACAGCCACTCAGATTTTTAAATTCATAAATGCAAATACTTTAGGGCCAAAAAGAGGAGTTATGAAAATGTAGTCTAATCTATATAATACCTACATAATACAGGCCATTGATCCATGTGTAATAATTTTGGCATCGCACTGACAATTTCTGCTAAGATGGAACATATTTTGGAAAGAGATTGTCCAGTTTTACCTTCAGAAATTCTCATGTTGACTCTGTGACTGTTGATACTATAAGCCCTATGTTTTTGGAAAACTGGATTAGGATGGTGAATTCATTCTGAGCACAGAATTGTCTGCCCAATGCAACAGGATCCCCTCTGAATATAACAGGCTGCATGCGAAACTCAAATAGACTTGCTGCAAGATATTTTCCTGTTTCTCCTTAATTTAGTTACCCTATCCAGTCAATTCTGAATTTAGCAGAACTTCATAGTTATTCTCAGAGGAATTCTGTGCAGAAAAATGATAACAAAGGATCTCTCTGCACTTTTTCCCTGTTTACCACCCAGATGATGGTAAACTGAAGAGATAAATCGTGCAGATGAGACACCTGTATTACCTATCTCTCTAAAAGTTAAGCCTTACCCAAATATCTGTATCCTCGTGACGTTTACTCTTCTGCAGGAGGAAGCTGTGACTGGTTCTGGTGGTACAAGTCTCTGTATCAAAGCATCTTTTTCCTTGAATGGCAGAAGCATATTTGACGGGCGCTTCTTCAAGGTACTTTCTTCTCGTATCCATCCTTTGAAGATTGTCACAGTGATTCTCAGGTTTGAGCGTCCCTCTCATTTGGAGCTGTTTGGAAGACTGTAAACATGTTGGAGATATTAGTGAGCGGACTAAAACCAGACAGTCCTGTTTCCCTTAACATGCTCAGAAAAAAACATTTGCAGTCCCAGTCAAAGCAACACCTAGTTAATCTTCTATGGGAAAAAATTATTCCTGTTGTGACTTTGCAGTGTCTTCACGGAAGTAAATGAATTTATATTAGAGAAGAAATATATTCTTTATGTTATTTTTTTTTTATGGTTTTAGATACATTTGAAATTCACACACCTGAGGTACATTTTGAACTCCGAATATGGCTGCAAAAAGTGATCATTTTTTTTCCAAGAGACATGTACTTTAGAGAATGCATCTTATAGAAACCACTACCGATATCAAGGAATTGTAACATAGCTAAAGGGCAATTCCTGAAAAAAAAAAAAAAAAATTGATGATATTTTGATAAAACTAATGGTGAGATAAGATGAAATTTGCGCTGCCTCTGTCCATACTGTACGTGTTTTGTGGCTAAATAGAGGACGTCGGTCTCAAGAGACGTCAGAACAGGAGCTTCTGTGAACGCTAAAATACACTAAGAAAAAAGTGGTGCACAAAACCACTCAGCAATGTCAAGACATATTTCTCAGCAAGTGATTATGAAATAATTTCTCCATAATCCTGAAAAATTGAATATTTATTGCATTTTTGCAATGTTAGCCCTGACTTCCAAACCATGCGTTAAGGGTGTTTTAATACCAAATTAATGTAAGATATCATATGTTATCACTAACACACATTAATAAAACAGTTATATCACCTAATGTAGCGTGAGAAATATATAAATTTTTAATGAAGCTCCGTGTAAAAGCCGGAACGGTAGTGCAACGCCTCTGAGTGAATGGCAGAGAATGAGTGGATTTCTATGCGGAAGAACAACGACAGCAAAAAAGACCGACTATAAAATGCTGAACCAATAAACATCAGCTGTAGAAACGAAGCGCTTGCTTGCTCTTTTATGGAGCGGAGGCGGGGAAGGGGAGGCCGCTGCGCGGAGCGCGGTCCCGCCTGAGGTGCTTCCCGCCCAGAGCTTCCCGCTCGCAGCGCCCAGCGGCGCCAGCAGGTGGCGCCGCAGCACGGGGAAGCCCGGCCCTCGGGAAATGGCGGGCCCTGGGGCTCTGAGCGGCGAGCCAGGGGCAGGGTGCGTGGAGGGAGGAGAACAAGGGCTGGTGTGAGCACACTTCCTCGCACCTGCTGGTAGGTGTAATATCATACAACTGTTTTGATTGGAAAAGACCATTAAGGTCATTGAGTTCAGATGTTACCCAGTGCTGCCAAGTCCACCTCTAAACCTTGTCCCTGAGGTCCTAGTCTACACACCTTTCGAACACCACCAGGGATGGTGACTCGATCACTGCCCTGGGCAGCCTGTTTCAGTGCTCAACAACCCTTTCCGGGAAGAAATGTTTCCTGATATCCAATCTAAACCCCCTCTGGTGCAACTTGAGGCCGTTTCCTCTTGTCCTATCACTTGTTCCTGGGGAGCAGAGCCTGACCCCCCTGGCTCCAAGCTCCTTTCAGGCAGTTCAGAGATCAGAAGGTCTCCCCTCAGCTCCTGTTCTCCAGCTGAACCCCCCAGCTCCCTCAGCCGCTCCCATCACACTTGTGCTCCAGCCCCTTCCCCAGCTCCGTTCCCTTCTCTCAACTCGCTCCAGCACCTCAAGGGCTTTCTTGGCGTGAGGGGCCCAAAACTGAACACGGTGTTCGAGGTGTATGTTGGAGAAGATACAAGATATGCTCACTCAGTATATCCAACCTGTTTCAAAAACGGAAGGATGGATCCATCATGTCAAGCTAGTTGGGAGCTGGCAATGGTCTCCTTCCCTCACAGCCCTCGTGTGGGCTGCTCAAAGCACAGGAGACCTCCAGCTCTTCTGACCCCATGTGAGGACAGCCGGAATCCAACCCTTCAGCTTATAAACTCAGGAAACACGAAGTTTTATAATTAAATAGGAATGTCTGTTGGTGCCTATCACAAATGCAAGCTGGGGGTTTTGTTCCCCATAGCACAAGCTTTATTGCTGTCATACAATTTCACCACAGGCAGTTTTCTTGCCCTCCATGTTTGAAATGCAAGAGTCTCGAGAGTCAAGATGCAAAGAAGAGATTGTGTGAAAGCTGCATCAGGCAGAACCTCGCTTAGAAGAGAACTGGTCTAAACTGGTAATTGAGCTACATTTAAATTTTTCAAGAAGATTTTTTCCATAAAAAGCAGCTGTATAGACGTGAATATTGCATGATTAAAAACTTCAATGACAACCAAGAGTTCAACAGTAATTTCCTTAGAGATTTTGCTTATATTTCCATTAATAATATAGATTATAAATGTCTGAAGTTAAAACATTAGATACCACTTTTTCAGGGGATTCATTGCTTATTTAACTTGAAACTTCATGCTCATGTTTTCCATAATGGCTATCAAATGGCAATGTCAAGATTTTCTTCAACTAACCTACTTGTAAAGGACTTAGTCCACTACATACACTTATTTCTTTGTCAAAGAATGTGAGAATAATTGTTACCAAATGCAAACTGCAAGAAATATACGATTGCTCTAAGTATTAGTATACTATGTTACCAGGTTTGACCATAATCATTAATTGCAAAGTTATCGGTGGCCATGAAATATACAAGAACATTTAACTGCCTCCCATGGTGACCATGAAAATACAGAGAATGATGGTTTAATTAGTAATCCCAGAGATACCAGGCAGTGCTTAAAAGCTAAAGAACTACCAGCATTATTGCTGTGAAGAAGGAGAGACTTAAAACCTTTCAACCAGTCTGTTCAGCCTTAGGCCTTTGCTGTCACAGATGATAGCAGTGATTATGCCCTGAAATCACCAGATATTTTATATAGGCCTTTGAGAACAGCGTTGCATCATATAGTGAAAGGTCTGTTTCTTTTCTCTGTTTCTTTGCTCCGATGCCTATGTAGACTTCAGTCAGAAAGTATTTCTCATTTACATGACCTAGATAGAATAATAGTGAGAAAGATGTTCCTTGATCTTTTTTTTCTCTTGATTTGCTGTATTCAGCCTGGAAGAAAAACACAATCATGGGAATGCATTGTTTCTTTTATGTTGGTATTAGGAAGCAATGCCAGGTAGATTGGGGGATAGATCTAGGCAGGAGCCTTGCAATAAATGGGTAGAAAAACACATCAAATAGCTTTAGGGATTACACAGTTCTGCTTATTCTTTAAGAAAGTTCCTTGTTTAGTGACTTTTCAAACTTGATTTGCCTAGAGTGACCTAAAGCTGACAATAACTGCAAGCGAGGTGGTTTAACTCTAGCACAGCTCTGTTCAGAACCGCGTCAGTAATAAGGATGATAGCTCAGTGCAATGGGTGCCTTATTCTGTGATTGCTCCTTTCAGAGTCGTTACCTCAGCTGGAATATTGGACAACCTATATTAAAAAGGGCTATGAACTGACTTCAGCTGTGGTTACAGAAATAGTCTGAACACATCTTGACTCCATTTGGCCTTATCTATTGCTCAGCTGTACCCATTACTGTGCTCCGTCACAGGCTCCTTTTCTGATCTAGACAAGGCTTCCCATATTTCTGTGACACGTGTGTGTGAAATTAGTCTTTCTTGAAAAAGAACAAAGCAAGAAGCAGAGGAAATACCCAGGCACATCAACTGCCACAAGGCACATACTCATGAGATAAGTTAAAGCTCTGGGTTTAGAATGATTCGTGACAAACTACGGCTACGTGCACTGATCTATGAGATGGATAATGAAGCTGAATAAATCATCTGCTCAGGAATGAGAGTTACCATTTTTAACAACTTTAAATATTTTATTCCAAGAAGAAGAAAAAAAAATAGGCAGTTTTTCAGAAGGTTGTAGATTCCCCCAAAACAGACAAACTGTGACTAGTAATAATAAAGAAAAACACAGGAGATTATCTAATAGTCAAGGTCTTTCAGCTAAATTATAGTTACTGCCTGAACTAGCATTGTGGTGGTGAATAACAGTATGAATAAATGAAAATGCAAACCATCTTTCTGGTGAGGAGCCTCAGTAACAGCACATGAAGAAGTTTTTAAAAGTTCTCATTCTGAAAATGGAAGTACTGATTCCAAAAGAACAGTTTTGGGCAGCGTTTGTCATGTAAGGACAATTAAAATGAATGGCAGTATGCCCACTGACATTGATGGGCTTTGAATTCAGGCTCATCCTCTTTCAAAAATACGTCAAAATATATTAAAAAAAGTCTGCCAGTCAAGCACGGGTAGGAAATGTGAGACAAAAGGACGTTCACAGAATGTCTGTCAAATTACAGGAGTTAGGGAAATGGTCTAAACAATCAGGACTGAAAATTATTTCATGTAATTGTGTCCAAACACTGAATTCATCCACAGCATAACTTACCTCAAATTATTCCATGCCTACATTGAACTTAATGTAAGAGAGATGATCATTGTGTGAAAAAGAATTTTAAGAAAGCATAGCCCCAAAACAAACAGCTTGTACAGGTTCCAGTAGCTAACAGAAATATTTACTCTGCATATCTCAGTTCTGGTCCACTATTGCCTGAAAAGAGAAGTACTGTGCATTTGAAATCTTTGTCATTATTATGTCTCTTTTAAACAGCTATTTAGACAGAAGTAAAGCTGCTGAAAGTGGTCTCCCAAAACTCAGAGAGGGAGCTGACATGCTGTTCAGCTGGAAACAACCCTCTTGAAGGAGAACTGATGTGAATCCTTTTGTAAAGGAGATCTGTGCACTGAGCACTCAACATACATCATAGAATACTAATCACACTGCTTCCCAAAGCAAAATAAAATGAGAAAAGGATAGAGTGCATGGCTGAGCTGAGAATGGTACATCTCTTTGGAGACGTTTCAGGTGGGGCAGGGGAAGGATGCCTGTCTGCATCCTTATCTATATAGACTTAAAGAAGAGCCCTGAAATGGTATAGCATAAATATTCCGTTTGTGTTTTGTGTTCCTCCCTGTGAGAAAGATGGGACTGGTCTTAGCTTGGGTAAATGAACCCAGGCCTAATGACGTAGACCTGGTAACAATATCATCATCTGCTTACCCCCATGTGCTGGCAGAACTCGGAGCAGTGTGGGAAGAAAAGGCACAGATGAAAGATAACTGACAAGAAAGGTAGAGCTGCTTTGTTCTGTCTTTTTTTCTGGAATCAGAGTTTCTCCCTCTAAGATAGAATAGCGGGGCTGCACAATGGATCAAACAGAAAACACGCGCCTCTTCAACCCCATGATGCAGAACTTGTGCCGCATGAGGTGCAAAGAGTCACAAAAGGGTCCAAAAAACGCTGTTTGGCACGTCTCATTAAAATGTTTCACCTTCATCTTATGGAAGGGTAGTAAACTTCGGTCTTAGGAATATTTAAAACATTTTTGTTCTCCCTAATGAAAGGGAGGGATTGACTAATGGTCCCGGTGCTTTGAATCAAAAGACTTGCTATACTTGTCTATATTAAAGTGCTGTAGTAGTAAAAATTGACTCTTCGATGCTGCCATTCTTTCATTATAAAATAAACATCTCATAGGAGGAAATTTATTGACTCTGAATGTGGCCAGAAGAAAGAGTTTTCTTCCAACAGTTTTTTTCTTGGGTAAGACTTTTTCTGCTGTGACATTCTGAATTACATGATTACATGGTATAAGACTCCAGCAACATTTTGTATTGTAAAGATGGAGATGCTCAGCATTTTGCCAGATGCCAAGTGATATTCTGATATTTCTGTCTTCTCTTTAAACTGAGTGACAGTCAGCATATTCACACTGAAGCCAAGACAATCTGTTATCAACTTACAGTGCCGATATTTTCCCTGATGAAGATCCCAGAGCTTGTCGGAATAAAGCTCCTTAAAACTGAGTGTCTGGAATAGCTCCAGCTCGGATTGCTTTCTGTGCAATATAATTTATTTTTGTGCCAGTCTAATAAGTAGATCAGCGGGCAGAGGCTGTGGTAAGTCAGTCTGTCCGTACTGCACCATTTCCCGGTCTGTGCTCCAGGGTGTTGCAGGCTGTGTGCAGTGGGGGAGGTGCCAGCGCTGATCAAGCAGTGTAATTTTATACATTACTGAATCAGTGCGGGAGAAACCTGGAGGGACAAAGCATCATCTTCTCTTTGGACTGCACTGTAAAATCCTACAGCTCTCTTAGCCCAGCCATGCTCTGATACATTTTTTTTTTTTTTTTCTCTCCTTTTTCTGATTTTGGTGTGAGTGATAAAGTGATCTGATGATGGCTCTCGTTATGGAACCTATTAGCAAGTGGACGCCCAAGCAAGTAGTGGATTGGATGAAAGGTATGGTCATTTATTGTCATGTATTGTCTGTACTCTGGATCCTTGCAATTTACATATCTGCTCTTGTATTCTTTGTTTTGGGAAGAGTTTATTCAGTTTTAATAATCCGTATGCTGCTTTGCACAGTAGTTTTTAAAGACACAGCTGAGGAGAGAAGCTGTTTAAGCTGTGCAGCATGTTGCTGGGATTTCTGCCGAGAACTGAGTAGGGATCAAATGCATTTGTTGGTAAACGCAGGCATAAAGTGTTTGTGTCTCATGGCTCCTTTATGCATTGCACAGTGTAACGTTATTATGTTTGGTTGCTTTAAATTTGCCCTGATTAGCTCTGTTTTGCTCATATCAGGTGATCTGATGCAGTGGCTGTGCAGCACTTGTGTGTAGTTTAGGGTACCACGAGCAGCGTGAGGTGCTGGTGGCTGGACTGGGGGATTCTGCTCCTTTAGTGACATGTCCCGATTTGTTCAGGCTTCCCAGCCGCTCTTGCTCGTGCCGCCGTTGTGTCCAGTGCGTCTGTGTCCCTGAACCCGTCCCCGTCCCTCGCTGGCACCAGGGCTGAGCACAGCTTTGCCGGGGAAACTCTTTTCCCGATAACTTGACAGGAACGATGATTTCCATGCACATTCGCAGTTTCACAACACAGCCATGAGCTGTGACATGTTTTGCCTCACGATGCTTGGCTGTGCTGCAAACAGACTGGACTGGATGGGAGGATGAAGAATTGTTCGTGATGATAAGTGATGACAAATCTCTCCAGAGTGGGGAAAAATGTATTTCCACAGTTGGATGCATTAGTGCTGTTATATATTGCTACTGATGAGCTGTCTGTCGTACAGACAAATAATTTCTGCTGGAAGGGATCTCCATTATATAAGGAGAAGATATGCAAATTTTGTTTGTACCTTACTAATGGAAATCATTTTTGTAATGTGATTACTGAACTTACTGGAGGGTTGAATTGGATGCCCACTATAATATCCTTAAAGCTTTCAAAGTATTATGATTAATAAGAGAATGGCTTAATTTCATTGTGCTGAAGTATGTCTTCATACTTAACTGAAATTGGGCTGTTTAGGTGCTCATCAGACACATTACAATTATAAGCAAACTGTTCTTTTACAAGCACACTCTATTATGAAGCTAATGATATCTAAGGGAATGTGTACAGTTTGTTTGTCAGGTGTTTGTGAACTCAGCTTAATTGGAAGGTCTTAAGCAGGTCATCAGGATGGATCCCGAAACCATTAGATACGGGATTGATTCCCATACTCCAATGTCATTACTTGAAATCAATTCCTAATTTATGTGCAGAGGAGAGTTTTCTGATCCACACCTTTATTTTCAGTATGTAAAGACTGAAAAAGTGGACAGATCATTATGCTATTTTAGCATATGTGTATAATACTTGTTGCTAAATTTAAAAATGCTTCCTGCTACTTTTTTATCCTTTTTGATGTAGACTAGTTGCATCTTGGGTAACATTAATCCATAACATGTGTAGTGCATAGCATGGGAAGCAAGGAGGTCATACAAATAAAAGGTTCAAACACATGGAGTTGCCTGTCAGTTAAATTTCTATACAAGGGCTACAGACTGCATCCATAGGGACGGCTGGGGGAGAGCATTGTGAGCTGTGTGCCTCTGGGCTTCAACAGAAATAGGGATAGTGCAATGGACATCGAACTATTCACAAGATTGGTATTTTCCTTGGTAACAAGAGTGCTACAGATCCACAAACAGTAAAGCTGCTTATTTGATGATCTTTACCATGCTAATATTCCAAACCCCTTCTTTTTTATCCCAGTGTTTACCTTCCTAAATGTATATTTCAGTTGTAGCCAAAGAAAAGACCTAATGTACACAAATGGAAGCATAGCAGAATTAGTTTAAAACTACTTGTGAATCCCTTACTTTACAAAGAAATGCCCAATTGTGGCTACTGTTTACCTGTCATTTACGTATATTCTGTATGTCAGCTCTATTAGCTATAGTCATTCTGCTAAGTAGCTCTTAATGCATTAGAGGGGCTGAAGGTCTGCATGGGTGCTAATACTCCAGTGATAAGGTAACTTTTATGTATATCTGCTATACTGAAGGGTACACTACTTTGACAGCGTTAAAAGGTATAGTAAAGACATCTTAGAAATACTGCTGTGCTATGAATGTGGAATATCACCTTTGCTATAGAAAGCAACATGTCAATAAATGATCCCCTCTCTTGGAAACACATTCAACCAGAATTCAACTTGGGAACTGCACCTAATGGCGTGGACAACCTGAGAAGGCCATGCAGGTCTTTAGAAATTGATTCCTGAGGCTTATAGTGGATCTAGAAGTTAAGGCTCTAGATACCTGTGTGTTAAAGAAATTGTCTTTATACAAAAATTTTTTGTAAAGTTTAGCAAATACGCACCAGAAGGCACTGTGGTTAGAAAAAAAGTTTTCAGAGGAGCAGAAAATATCAATTGTGAAGATTATTTTTAACAAGAGTTTTTAGTCACTATTATTTTTTTCCCAAATTAAAAAAAAAAAATAGATTTCTCTAAATGGTTTTCACTTCAGAAAATGAACAAACATTTCTCCTGATATGTGCCCATTTCTTACATAACTTAAATGTTTTCCTGGGGATATGTACTATGAACCCAAAAGGCACTTCAAGAGAAAGAACTTTGCCTTGCTCCAATTCCATTGTGGCACTGCTGGAAAACAAATAGTACCCATAAAGCTTGCAAGCACATCAGTAGTTTTCAAACTTGCTCAGTTTTTCCCTTGATTAATTTTAACATACTAGCAGAAGTAAGTGACAAACTACACTTCAATATTTCTGTGTGTAACCCTTCTACCTGGAGACTTGGAATCCGTTGTGGCCCAGGAACCCCGAATTTACTGTGAAACTCGGTGATGCTTTGCAGTTGCAAACACATTGTCAGGGGGAGCGCTCAGAAGCCAAAGGCCATCTATTCTAATATGTGGGCACGATGGAAAGTAATCCTGTAAAGAATTTGTGGAATTTGGGGTGGCAGAGGGGTGGTATGATGACTCCTGACTCTTATTTGCACTTAGAATTAATAAAAACATGATAGCTTGTGTGCTCATTTTAAGTAGAATCTAAAAGGTGTTCTCTGTACTTTCACAAATAGCAGCATTTAAGATTTTGTACTTCCTAAGTGAAGCAGTTTGCAAGTAGGTCATTTAAAATGTGAACTCATTTACAGTGAAGTGACACCTTGTTACAAATAAATACTAACTTTTCAAAACAATCCAGCGAAACGAAATGAAACACAATGCAATGAAACAGAGCTGTGGCTTTCAGAGAATGGAATGTTAATAAACAGCTGAAAATTACAATAGGAAGGCAGTTATTTCTTAAGTACTTGTAAGTAAAAACTCCACATGGAGTCAGTTATTCAAAGTCTTGGGGACGGACGGTGAGGTTTGTTTGCCAAAACAGCCTGCAGTGGAGGTTTCCCTCATAATAAATGCTCAGCTTCAGGTACTCGTTTCACAACTGCAACTCGTTTTTTCCCCTTTAAATCTAGAATTTCGCCACTCTCGACAGGAGATGCAGACATGAAAAAATAATAATTAATTCAGTTGGTAAACTGATTAACTGTGCTGCACTGATCCTGTGCAGAATAATTATATATTTAGCTGAAGGGTTTTCCTTAGCATGTAATTCCCTGATTTCAAGCTGGCTCATAGAAGAGAAAGGAAAGGAGGGAGGGGGAGATGAGAGCGGGGAAGCTGATGACGTGAGTGGACTTGTTAGCATTCATGTCACGCAGGGCTCCGGCAAACCCCTTCTCCAGCTTCTTTTGCTTTTCATTAGATCACTACCTGTTCTGTAGCACTATGTCATAACCAGGGAGTCTCCTCCATTTATGGAACATAATGTATAAAATCTTAGAGTGTACTGGAGACACAGCTAAATGTTATGATCTACTACAAAAGCAGCATTATAGGCACTGAGCTGGATGATACTTAGCTTTCTTGATCCCCCTTCGTGACCTTAGAATCCCATAATGGAAGAACTTGACTTCACAAGATACGATTTGAAGCTTGAGTAGATAAACCAGGTCATATCTTATTTAGAAAAATGCAGGTTTTATAACATCTTTTCAGTTTGTTCTGAAGACAAACAGGTTTTGAAGAGAACTGAGAGCCAGATGGCCTCAGAATTAACGTTGAATTTTCAGGCAGTTCTAAAGTAAAGCTTTCAACATTTTCCTTCTACTCTGACCAATTCCAAAACTGAAACAAACAATTTACTGCAAATATATACCCATTCCATCTTTAATAACATTTTACGGAAGGCCCATTCTTTTCAACCCAAGAGGTTAAGATACCAGACAGAGCTCAGAAGACTGGCAGGGTAACTAAGACCCGGCACCTTGGAGGCTTTAACTATCATCGCTTTTAAATCAACCTGTGTACCTCTGGCACCCTGATAGACAACAAAACACTTTGCTGAGTCTGTGACTCCATTTTCAGCCTTCCCAGTAAACACACAGCCGTAGGTAGTGCCAGGACAAGCTGACCCACAAGCTGAGTAGGGTATTGTACAAACACATCCATATCTCAAGTCCAGCTGTAGTATTCTATGGAAATTATTTGGCTGAGGTATTTCTGCATCCCCATCACTATTACCTCATTGTTACTAGGACCTTTTTGAGGATCAGTTAGAAACTGGTCTTTATATCTTCCAAGAACTGACTGGATTAGCACTGTATCCATAAAAGATTTCAGCAAAAATTAGCAGTTTAATGGTCTATATTTATTATCTGGAGACTTAGGGATCTATTCTAAAATTTCCCTATCTATAAAGCAGATACATTCAGACCTTTTAAATAAATGTGATTCTTCTTGCAGAGAAAAGTCTGAGCTGAATGAATGTCTCTCAAGTCACATTTATCCAGCGTAACTAATCTTCCAGGTCATTATGTAAAGAAATTTATTTTATTGTCTTGAACCTTAATATAGGCAGCCAGACACAACTGTCATGCATTGCCGTGTCTTGTAACCTTTTCATATGTTCTTAAGACACATTATGCAAAACCCCCAACTTTCTTCAGATTCTAGCATTATGGGGAAAACAGAGTGGCAATGCAAATTCAGAAGAGAATTCTCCAAATCTCTGTTATTTCACAACATGTCATATTAGGAAGCAAAATTCAGAATAAATTGGATTCTGTGAATGACACTTTCAGATCACATCAAATGAGTCACTGAATGTCAAGAAACAGCAAAGATACTGGATCCTGCTGAGCAATAATATAATTCCATGGTTTCTTCCTAGACATAATCCAGACAATGCTTTCTTGCCCTACTAAATCCAGAGTCTAAATTTTTCCTTGCTTTGGCAGGAGCAACACCAACCCATGTACCATAACATCAAGAATTCTGTGTGTAACACTTCAGAATTACTTTTACAAGTCTCCTAAATGTGCGCTGTGGATCAGATGCTTCATGTGCTTAAGTAAAATATTCCTACCTAATGAAATTTCCATACATCTCTTTCTGACAGGTTTAATGTCTTGCATTTCTATTTGTAATGAAGGAAGAAAACACATGAGGCACAATAAATATTGCAATGCTTGCGTATGCCAGGAAAGTAAGAAGTGTGTTACAGCTTGTCCTGAGGTGTTTTGCAAAATTATTTTAGCACCTACAAAGGTTTAAAAGCTAAAAAGGAAATAACTTGTCCTTTTAATGCCATTGTCTCTGAGAACAGCTGTCCTGCCATGCTAACAGAAATGGAGGTTGTGGTTCTGCTGGTGGAATTAGTGACACTAATTAAATTAAGCATTGTACTTAATAAACTATAGCAGTATAGAATATTGCTGAGCAATAACATACATTCATCCTCTCCCCCAGAATAATTTTGTAGATATCTTCTAAATGCTTCTTTTGTGGTTCAGTTTTTTTACTAAACATGAAACTTTCCCCTGTTTCCTGATGCCATTGTAGGGATGACAGGAGTTGGAAAGATGGAGCTTCATGAGTTATCATTATAGGATTCGGAGAAAGGAAAAAAATTATAAGGTTGTATTTTTGAAGAGCTCTAGTGATGAATCAAAATGAAATTATTTCTGATTACCTAATACTCAAGCAGCTCCCAGCAAGTATCCTTGTTGACCTTCTATAGTGATGCACTCAGAAGAATTCAAGTTTAATGCAATGTTTGGTTTTTCCTACTTGAATTCTCCAGCAATTGTTTTCCAGTAAAAATGAATTATAAAAAGACTGAGGTGCATGTCAGTTATAATGTATGTTATAATGTATGTTTAAAAGAAAAATGTAGCAGTCAGTAGTTTTACAGAATACATTCAGCTTTATTCTCTACAAACACGCCCACCTATTTCATTCATCCAAAGCCCAGAAAACCTCTATGGATCTCAGGAATCCTTAAGCAGAAATTGTGTCTTCTGTAACTATACTGAAACTACTACAACTATAGAAAGGATTAGTTTGACACGTCTGCTTTTTACTTTACATGCAGAACTACCTCTGTTTGGGTTAAGACAGACAGTAGTGTCATCAGCTCAACAACTCAGACACAGCAATTATCACTTGAATGAAGAGCATGTTAGAGCTCTATCTCTCCACCAGCTTCCCCTGGTCTCTTTTTGTCTCTCTCCTCTTGTTTATCCTTATTACTATTATTATTCTCTAGCAGTATGTTTCCTGCCTTTTTCATAATCAGATGGAGAGTGAGCATCAGATTGTGAAGTAATTCATTCATTTAACATTAAAAAATTTCTAACTCAACCCTTAAATATCTCAGAGAGAGTTGCAGTGATTTGGAAGTGAACTGCATTCAAAATCCAGAAGGCAATGAAGGGAGAGCAATAGGAGAAAAAAATGGAAGAAACAGGATAGGGATGACAAAATCTTTTTCTCCCCTTTCCCCAGTATTCTCCAGTCAGTGTCCAGTACTGTGCAGGAGTTTTTACTGTACTGTAGTACAGAGTTGGGGTGATAAGCAAAATAACACGAAGCTCAGCTGCTGTACCATACCATCTGTCCTGAAATGCAAATACTTATACTTTTTCAAAAATTTATTTTCAAAATAACAAAAACATGTCCATACTAATCATTAGCAGATAACAAAAATGAAGTGAGGTATATCAGAAAGTTTTGATCTTAAGCTCAGCAAACTGGAGGTACTTCTGTATGTTGCAGATGCGTGCAATTCCATCGAAGTATTCTTTTATAAATAAAGGGTCACCATTTCAACAGCGTCGGATGAATTTGGGCAAGTTGAAAACCATCTGCCTAAAGAGCCTTAGCACAACTTGTGGTGGCTTTAAGGTGCAGCTGGAAGATGGTAAATATTGATGTTTCATTGATTCTACATCGTAATCTCATGTAAATATCAAGGATGCTTCTAACTTTTCTTTCGGAGGGTGAAATGCTGCTTCCCTGGAAGGCACAGGGGAGGTGGTTCAAGAATGGTATCTGTTTATGAAATTCTTTGCAGTGGGTAGGAACATATCTTATGCTAGAGAGGGATGTGCTGCAGTGGGCACATTCCTAAAACCAGGGAAGACATGTAGGCATCTGTTATTGATCACTCAGCATGAACAATGAGCTTGTGATGAAAACGGCCTAAATTACAGAACAATAAGGAGAGATTTTAATTGCTCATTGTCAGGAGATTTTAATTTTTCAGTGCCAAGCCACACTGAGAATTTTCCTTAGTTATGCAGAAAACAACTTCATGGTTTACAGAGGTAAAATACATTCAAAGCAGAGAAAAACACTTCGAACCTTGTGTTTGAATCATATAGTTGGAGAGAACAGGCGATGTAAGAGAAGTTCAGAACAAATAGAGAAGTTTAGAGTATTTGCTGCTTGAATGTCTTAAAAAGAAATGGATCCATTTAATGCAGTAGCTCAAAGGTGCTGTATTTTTGAAAATAAATTTTGCAAAATGAAGAGAACTAGTGAATAATCGATCAAATACGAAAAAAAGTGATTAATCTATATCATAAACCAGGGAAATTATAACCATAAATGGAGAGGCAGGAAATTTTCTCATGGGAAATAGAAAGGTAGATAAAGGGTAAGTTTAAATAATTATAGTTTTCTTAGGAAAATGGAGGAAAACATTTCTTGAGACTTTCAAAAGTGGACTTAAAACCGCTAGGAGATGTGCACTGAAAGAAAGATGCGCTGGGGGATCTTACGAGCTATTTCTTGTTTCTCTGGTCATTATCAGTAGCTTCTGTGGTAGCAGCAGAAATCATTATTTGCATATCAGCAAGTGAGGAAATACTTTAACTAGAAACCAAATTGCTCAAATGATCATTCAATGAAAGTGTTTTAATTCAATCTCTGAATCATTCCAAACCCCATCAATATCACTTAGAATGTGAAAAAAAAGCTTTCCTATTCCGTGTTTATCGTGGGCTGCTATTCGCATCTTCTCTCCACTGTGAAGTTCCATACATTTTACATGTCTAAAGGTAGTTTTGCAGTTATTTCAATAACAAGGTCACCTTTGTGAGGTCCTCTAGTGTTAAAATAACATGCTTTATTGTTAAAATATTATTTTTTATTTCTTATTTTCTTTTATGAAAAACTTTCTCAGTAAAAGGATGTTGATATATGAGGAATCTTGGCATTTGGGTTGAATTAATTCCACATAACCCTTGGCATTTTTTCGAAGGCATTGGTTTTCAAAGGTATTTAAGTACCCCACTAATGTCTTTGATAGGTCTCCAGCTTCCATGTCATACGTCCAGGCAGAAATTCCATGTGAACCAAAGCTGTTTGGTTTTTCCATGTAATGTCAGACTGCTCTGCTGATTGCAGGGTGTACAAAATGATTCACCCCAGTGTTTACTTTTTTATTTTACTATCTAATGTCATCCTTGATTTTAATAGCTGGAGTTCCCATAAAATTTATTCTTCCAAATCTCATTAATAACCTATCTTTTGTGTGGAAATGATAGACAATATTTCAATATTTGCTTGCAAACTGGTAAGCTGCCACACGAAAGGACAATGCCACCAGCAAAATTAAACAGTATGATTTGTTCTCATAATGAAGCAAACGACAATGGTGAAAGAGCAGAGGGAAATAAACTGCATCCGTGGTTAACCCTGGTAGGCATCCAGGCAAGCCTGGGTTCATATTATCTGTACAAGCCACACCTGGGACTACTGTCCTCAAGCTGATGAGAAAGTTTCATGAAGCAGATTAAGAAGGCCACAATTATTTACAAAATTCATAAATTATATAAAATACTAACGCAATTATTGTAATTTTCCAGCACTTCGAGATGTACCAGGATTAATTATGATGTGTCTATCAGACCATCGGTAATTCTGATGGAGCCAATGGCTTTCTCTACTTCACAGCTACCATCCCCAAAGCATGATAATGAAGCTCCATGACTAAGCATTCCCTAAATGATAACAGAATTTACATTTTTTGGTTTTGGTGCAGAGAAAGAATACAGATTTCTCAGGGAAAAAAAAAAAAGCCATGTAGTGGATATGTTAAAATATTGGCCAACTTCTTTTTCTAAAAAAGTATATTTTGAAATGGGAACTGTGATTCTCTGGGGAGTTAAAACCAAACAGAATTTCTAGATTGCATCCAAGAAGTACAGAGGAGTTTGAAGGTAACATTATTTCATGTTGTTTCAGTCTGAGGGTCATCCTACTACTTTCTGTAGGCAAGATTATTTGGTAAACTTGATTTACGTGTCTAGATGACCAGTTGTGCTCTGAGAGAAATTCATGTGATGCCTTGCTTTGAAAAACGCTGTTAAAACTTGTATGCTCGTCTGCTCTTATTGAAAGCGGGTAGGTAGATTGCACTTTCTGCTCTCACTGTGCTGGGTGGTTCACTCTGCGTTAAGCAACAATCACAGTTCAGTCCACAGCTGGCAATTCAGTTAAGGGTAACATTGTCCTTGTGCAGCTTTTACAATAGAGTTTAGAACATCTGACATGAGAGACACAATGTAAATGTAGGATCGTTATTAACATCCTGCCACTTGTGAGGTTCTTTTTCAACTCAAGTAACCTGGGACAAAGCAATGTTTCCTATGAAATAGTAATGGCAACCTGAAAGACATTGTGGGCTATTGACTTTTTTTAGGCTCTGGTGTGTCCGATATAGCAGTATTTCAACATAAAGCTCTGCTATTGAATGGTTCAGGGAATTTTTGGCTTGGTAAAGGGAATGCCCACAGTGACAGACAGAGTTGGTAGGGTCTGAAAGACATATGAGAAGTTCCAGTCTAGTATGATGTCAATAAAGGTTTTGAGCTTTACAGGTAATAAGTATTTTGAGACCAACAGCTCTTAAAAGTGACAGGCAGACACGGTGAAATGCAGAGAAATGGCCGTTATTACCAGGAGCATCTGTAGCACATACAAGTTCTAAAATTTCATTTTGTGTGCTTGCACTTTAGAATCACAATCAGCAGAGAAACTGCTCCAGGACAGAAGATCTGGACAGCAATGGCTTTGTTGGAGAAATCACATCTTCAAGACGGAAGCGTTTTTTCTGCACATATATAACTCTGTTGTGGTTTAACCCATCAGAGAGATGATCAACATTGTTCTCATCCCGAATCCTAAACACAGCACAGAAAAAGCCCATTAAACAAGGGGAAAATTTGAGGCCTCTTATAAATCATATTTTCTGTGTTTGGATTTGAAGTGATGAGAATTAAAATAATGATCTTGACTATTATTATTAAGTAATATGAAATAGTTTGTCTGAAGGAATAAATATGATTTGGCCTGTGAAGGTTCAGACATCTGGTGCAAGCATATGGGTTGGGAATCATCAGTTAGTTGTTACAAAAATACAAAAACGTCTCTTTAATGATAGAATCGAGGCCTTCAGGAGGGCTGCTCTGTGTAATTCCCTCTTGAAGGAAAGCTCCTTACTGTCCCTGCTGTGCCTCGCGGCTCTCCAAAAGCATATGCAGTGCTTGTCAAGTTACTGACTTTACTTATTTTGAAACATGTTCAAAGTAGAAAATAACTTACATATCTTTTGTCAAAACTAATTTTCAGAAGATGTTTTATGTCACTGATTTTTATGTGGTAAATTGTCTTCTCCTCAAAATGTGCGTATGTTGTGGATCTGTATCGTACTGCAATGTCGAGACGGTGTGAATTTGCTAAGTACAAACATACTAACGTAAGTCTTGGTACAAAAGCTCAGGTGTATACTAGGAGGTGTAAGACACCTAGTGAACAGGGGAAAAGGCAAACGGGGTGATGGTTCTGCCGCGGTCCCCAAGTCTTCCCTGCCGACTGTAGAGAATCACTCCTGTGGCCGCCCTTTCCACTCCTTGTGCACTTACGGGGAGACCTGCTTGGCCAAAGGGACAACCTCTTGTTACGAGCATGTGCAGCATGAACGTAATGAGTTTTCATTCAGTAATACGTATATCTGATGGTTTTTCACCTAATGATACTGTGTTGCATTATCCCCAAGCCATGATGGAGAGAACCTTTTTGTTGTCTAAGGCCTAACAACCCTTACAGGTATCATTGATAGGTCGCATACTAATTCATGCCCAAGTATTAATCAGGAATCGTTTATGGAAACAAAATCACATAGTCCTGTCATCATAAGCCAAGTACTTTGTGAACCAGAGCCTGTGGGAAAACATAATATTAATTCTCTGTTCTTTTTTTAGTGTATTTGGTTTCATCTTTGATTTGTTAAGCTAAAGCATCTTCACAATTTATTCAACAAGTATGACTTGCTGCAATCTTTGTTATGCTAGTAATTTAAGAAAAAAAGCCTTGGGCTGCATAGTGTTGAGAATGCCTGCTGTTTTGCAGGTAGCTGTCAGTTCAGCATAAGGAAATAGCTAATTATTTTTAGCAGGTCAGTCAGGAAGAAATCTGAAATTCTACAGAGCAGTTAGAAATCAGTGTCCACTGACTTTAGCTGCAATTTGCCACTGCAAAATTATGTGGCTGAAAAAGAGTTTATTGGTAAAAAAGATTGAAATTAAAGTAATGCATGCAAATTAGCTTCTTGATTTGCAGTAGGATGAGGCAGAGAAGGATGGTGAGGAAAACAAGATGATGTGAAAATAAATCAGAAATATGTTGGTGTATATCTTCTTTCTTGATGTAATAAAGTTTTTCTACAAGAAAAGTGGATAAGAATTATAGAAAACTTCTCAGACACAGGGCAAGAAATGCTAAGTAATTATACTATGATTTATTCTGTAATATATTTTTAGAAAATATTTGTTAATTTTTAAAGCCTTAAATTACACTTGGGGGTGTCAAATCCCTTGGAATTCAAAGGCACTTAAATACTACAGTCTATTTACTTATGGTAAAAAAAAAACACTGCTAGATTAAAAACTAAAAAAAATCTATAAAAACATTAATTTCCTCTATCATGTGGTGCCAAAACGAATCTTAATAAAGTGAAATATTTTACTATCCAGTCTACTTTTTCCAGTGTTAAATAAATTTCATTTATTTTGAAGGATGCAACAGCTTAGGTACTGTTACAATGGACTCTTTAGCAATGACAGCCTATATATAGAAACAACCCCCTGCTTATATGGAATGGTGCCTCATTCTCCTATCTCTCCCCGCAAGGTAAAGTTCTGGTACACTTTCACTACAAAACATTGTGTCCACTGTGAATGGATTTGTGCTGCACTGCTTACAAAAACAATCTGCTTTGGAAAGAAAGGAATTCTCCCTTATTAAATGTAAAGGAAAATCCACTTTAATTTTTCATAGTGGGTAATTAAAACTACTTTATTCACCCACAGGTGACACTGAGTGGTGCAGTCGAATCAGTGGGACTGCCTCTAGAACATGGTGCCGTTTAGTGTTTTACTGTGTTCTTCAAGGAACAAACTCAACAAATCAATAGCGTTTGGTGGAACTGAAGTGCCCCAATTACAAAAACACTTTTTTGTCTTTCTGAAAAAGAATTAAGGTAAAATTTGTAGACTTGCTGAGCCAAACTCTGTGAGCTCCAACACCTATAGGCTTAGCTTGGCTGTAATCCCAAAACAATTTTGGGCAGAAATTCTTGACTCCAGCAAACTCTCATTTAATAGTGGCTTTACAGTTTTACTTTTTTTTTTTTTCAGCTGCATTAGTTCACATTTTCACTGCTTCAAGAGAAGATCAGATCCTCAGAGCTAAACTTACATGTTAAACTATGCATTAGGCACACTTTTGTTATTTAAATATACACTACCTGAACATTTCTCTTAGAAAGAAAAGCTTTTTTTTTTTTTCTTTTGAGTGTATAAATGGAGTTTTCCAAAAGTCACTGCATTCTAAATATGTCTTAGGTTGCTCTGGTGTCAAAAGAGATGCAGACACAGCAAAAAAAGAGAAAAGTTAATTCAGTTAATAAAAATGATTAACTGTGCTGCATTGATTGTGGATAGACTGACGACACAGTTTAAGGTTTTCCTGAGCTCACAGTTCCCTTTATTCAAGTTGGCTTGAAAAAGGAGGGAGAATGGGAGGTACAGCAGGGACGCTGGTGACGTGGATGGGCTTCTTAACATTCACATCACACGGGGCTCTGGCAAACCCCTTTCAATCTTTGTGCTTTTCATTAAATCACTACCTGCTTTGTAGCAGCTTTTTCCTACCAGTGATCCTCTCCCATTTCCATAGCACGAAGGATGTGCAAAGTATCACTGTGGGATTGACATGCGTACAGGCTTCTTTGATGTTATCCTTAAAAAAAAATTTACATCAGCATGAAATTTGGAAAGGAGGAGGAGGAGCAGGATGAGGAAACATCAAATAAGACAATTCTGGAACATTGTGTTTGAACAGCCAGCTCTTCTGGAAACATATAGCTGGGTCTTTGTGATATACGTCATTACCCTGTAGAAAGTGTTGGCCTAAAAAGTTGATCCTTTTCAAAAACAGAACATGCAAAGATCAAACAAACATCAAAACAAGCCAAAACAATCTTTCCTCAACCAGCGTGTACACTAAGCCAAGAAGTGTAGGCACCACCAAGGAGAATTACAGCAAAATGAAGAATATTCAGCCATAGAACCATTCAAAAGCTCTGTCATCATCTTTGTCAAAACTCTTTAGTCTTCCTTTTTAATATCCCCCTTTTACAAGGAAATACTGAATTTTTAGGCAGAAAATTATTCTAACAGCACAGCACATCTCCTCAGCTAAACTTCCAGTATTTCTTTGTGCACTGGGAGTCTAACACTTTATCACAAATTCCAACCTTGAATTCTGAAACCTAAACAAGTATTTAATTACAGACTTTCATACATTTTGCCTGGGGTGCCAGCCTTGAGATGGCAGCAGTAGCTGAAACCCCAGGGCCGTGGGGATGGGGAGAGGAGGCACATTTGAGATCTTCCTGCCTCCTTTGAAGTGACACAATTACGCTGGTGGCAAAAAAGAACCAGGAAATTTCATTCTCAGGGCAAGGATATCAGGTCATCTTCATATTTCCAGCGAACAATATTTTTTCTCACCATCAAGAAGGTGAAAACAATGGTTTCTTTGGGCATTAATTATAGGTGTGCAACTTCCAGAACTAAAGCCATGGGTGATGTGCAAAAACCACAATTATTTCAGGGGTATGTTGCTTAATATTGCTCAGAAGCTTTCCACTTTTCTCATTCTCTTATCTCCCATCTTAAAATTTGGAAGCAGAGAACTATCTCTTCATTCAAAAATATTTGTTTTAGTGATTTAATAGATTAAGAATACTATGGTTACTTTATTTTCATTTCTGCACTGCACAGATGTTTAAGACAAAAAAAACCCTCTACACTAAGTGTTGAGCATTAACTGAAGACGTAGAATTTTCTCATTTCTCCCTTGGTACTCGCTGCACTATAGATTTTAATTAGTCCATGGATATGTAGAAGGCACTGTTTTTTTGTGTGTTTCAGTTCAAAACAGGCTACCCATCCTAGCTCTTTTTAATTGAAGAAGTACATATAATATTTTTTTTCCCTTTCGCTGTAATAAGTTTATTGGAAAAGACTGTCATTTCACACAGACTCCAGCTGTCTGTCCCACCGTGTGATGATGCCTCTGAGTCAGAAGAAAACTCCAGGCAATCCCCAGCGTTTCTTCATAAGCTTTACGATACCTCTAATCACAGAACAGACTTTATAGGAATTTCCATCACATCTCTCCCTCTTGATTCTATTTTTTCCTCCCTGATGTCATCTCACATATTTCCTTCGCTCTTTGTAGGCAGCAGGGGAAAAGAAAAAGAAGAGCGAAAAATTCTTCTGTCACTTTTTTCCAGGTTTCTGCCATTTGTCAGCCCTTCCTCTAATGGTTGTTACAAAATTAAAAGGCATAGTTAGAATGTGGAACACTAACATATTACATCTGAGTCAGAAAACTTTCACTTCAGTTTTGGTTTTCTAACCAACTGCTCTATTTTAAGTGTTTCATCAGAAGAAAATGAAAGCAAGCAATTAAGGGGGGATAAAAAGGAATAAAATTATAAGAAACTTGATTCTGTAAGACATTCTTTTCGTTGATTTTACACAGATAGACTTGCAAGGGCTCAGTTCTCGGTACATTTTGTCTCAGAAGATCGGGTGCTTCGAACACGGGAAGCAACGTCCCAGCATCCCTAAATGCAAACTGATGTTTGTGTTCTCTTCCTAAAATGTCTGATCTTGCTCATCCTGAATTCAGCAGCTGAATTCAGTCTTCTTTGAAGATCAGCTGAAGCTGGATCCACTCTTGTAATCGCCAGTTCATGAAGGTCTTCAGAAATACACAAAAGTCCAGCCAAAGTCACACAATTTTTCCATTTTCTTGGACCAAGGCAAAAATGTCATCAAAAGCAAAGTCTGAATGAGAACAGAACCTAATAAAAACATGTGGTTGCTCTGATTGGCAAACACATAAATTATAAATTGAATCTCCACTTTGCAAAAGAGGATTGCTATTCTAAGCATCATAAAAGTGATACCAGGAAGCTCTAGGGAGCAACCAGAGCAGAAATCAATACCTGCAGCAAGTGGGCTTTTATGAAGGGAGCTGCTAAAAGAAATGACAGGAGGGTCACGAGGGGAGACCCAGTTAAACAACTGCTGTACAAAATAACTTGGCTGTGCTGAGAATCAGAAAAAAGTGGATTTCATATCTCAGAGAACAGCACCTCTCAGAATTAGCACAGTACCTGGTGTATCGGAGTTGGACTTCTCCGGTGGTTCTTTCAGACACTTGTGATTGTCCCTTCTGATAGATGACAACTATGTGGAAGGTCAGCTCAGAAAAAATGATAGAATGTACTTTTCTGTAGAGGTTTTACAGATACATCTTTTCCTAAATCTTAGAGGCTTCCAACTGACCATATCATTTATCAATTCCGGAAGAAAGCCAACAGATTTGAAGGTAACCTTCAGTATAATTATAAACTGGTTGTATGCTTTTCTGTGAAACCCTGGCTGGGAAAACACTCTTTTTCCTTCAGATACATCTGGTGCACTGTTGTGGTCAATAGCTTGTACTGTGTATCTACATCATCTTCGCTGTGGTGTTAATCCTTGAATTAATTGGGTGCAATTATGAACATTTATTATACAATTCAAACAAGTACTCAAACGAGTACGTTTGAGTGTCAAACCTTTGCAGACGGGCTCACGAGCTTGAGTTTGGAGCATCTGGTTATCACCGTATTTTCAGCAGTTGTGGAACGAGCATGGTTATTATTTAGTAACACATTTACTACAAAATACAGATGGTGAGATCCTCAACAGAGGTTAGGGTCATCCAAGGGAAATATGTTCCGGATGCTTTTCTGATTGCAGTCTTAATGTAAACTGTATCTTTAATTGCCTCATGTTTTGATATGGTCAATTTTATGTAATGTATGTAGTCAAGAATTATATCAGAATTTGTATCTCTATGAAATTGCCCCAGAATGTTTTCTCCCTAACAGCTAACTTTAGCATTTTACAGCCTCCTGATATTTGTGGTTCACATTTAATTTCACAATTATGATTTGGCCAATTTTCAGAATATAGACTGTATCTTTTTGCATGAGAAATTACCTTTCTCACCAAAAGGACTTTACTCCCAAAAAATACCTGTGATTTAAGACTTCTGTGGCATTTGGCTCATCTGCCTGGAAAATGAAGGTTGGTTTTGCTTACAACTTAAATTCCCAGTAATCACATTACCAGTGTGGCAGTTATGAAAACTTTTACTGAATTAATTTCCAACTCAAAAGCAGTATTTTTTCCTTTTTCCTTTTTCTTTGTTTGCTGATTGGTTGGTTGGTTTGTTTGATTTTGTTTGGTTGGGTGGTGTTTTTTTGTGGTGTTTTGTATTGTTTTTTAGCTCGTTCTGGCTGTTGGCAATAATTCAGTAATGCTTCAGACATTCTGGTATTTTTTAAATATGTTTGTCCTTTAGGAAAAAGAAATTCAAGATACATCTCATTCTCTAAACATTGTAGGTCTAAATGTTAAGTATGACAGCTAAAAACCCTCTCTTTTTTAGTTTTATGCAGTTTAAATTTGAATTTATTTAGATGGTTCCTGACCAGTTAATTTGTTTTGACAGCTCTCAGGGTCACATTTAGTTTATCCCCATAGGTGCCTTGTCTGTAGGAGAATAAACTGCGTTTGTCTCATCTACTTGCCTTTGATTTCCGTATTTGTATGAATAACTACAATATCATAAGAAATATATTAAATAAAATGTAAAATAGACTACATTAAATGTTTGTACTTCCCTAAAGTGTTGCCCGAAAGATCCCTTGATGGACAACAGGACCACTGAGTCAACCAAATGCTGAAAACTTCTGATGTTATTACACCCTTCAAGGTGAACACATCTTCCTTTATTTTATAACTGCTCTCAAATATTTTCATAAAGGGGTGTCCAATTTGCCTAAAATGGTGATACCATGGCACTGTGGGACATCGGGTTACTCTGAAGAAAGAAAATGAGAAACCACATGGACTAATAGCAGTCCAATTTAAGTATGTGTAGGCAGAAAGTGTTATGCTTGCTCCTTAAAACTATTAAAACCCAAACTAAGCTGCAAGGTTATAGAAGATCTTTGAAAAACAAGTGCTTGAAGATAACATCTTCTAATATCACAGCTGTTTGTAAAGTAAAGGTAAATAATAAGTACAGTTATGTGAGCCCGGGCATCTCTTGAAGCTTGTGCCAACAGAAATAGGGTGAGTAGAATGGACTGGGACCACACAGTAACTTTGTAAAAATATATTCATATATTGATTAAAACCAAAACAAAATGGGCTGAAGTTGATTTGCCATTCAAAGTGGTGTTTTCGATACTGTGTATCTGGAGTCATTCAGCCACTGCGTGCTGCAGCCTTTGCTGGTACTTCCAGCTGTGTTCTTCTGTACAAAAAGAAGTATCTTTCCCTATGACAAACTGCACATCAGCACACGCTATGTAAATTGCATCCACTTGAAAACCTCTTTCTACATGTAGGAATATTCAGCAAATCGTCTCTTTTAATAATGGGTGTCTACAGCTGCCACAGAGGTCTGTTGTCGGTCAGCGCTTAAAAGATTTCCCAGTGTTGGCAAAGAAGGACCCAAGGGTTTGAACATGAGTGTCGGTGACATTGGCAAATACAGCCAGAGTAGAACATAAATTCAAATTACATGATGAAAAAGGCTTTAGCTCATAGCACTTCCAGCAGTTTTCTTTAAAACACTTCAAGAACCCAGCCAACTAGATAGTGTTTCCATCTGTAGATACGAAAAGCTGTAAATAGGTTTAAGAAGTATGAGTCCCTGAAACTTGGTGGAGTTAAGGATCTTGCTTACGCAGAAAACCTGACCTTAAACTCAAGTTCCCCCCATCCTGAATTACACACAAAGTGAACACCTTTCACTTGTAAGCTGGAGGCAAGAGCGTGTGGGCTAAATGAAGGACAATCAGTTCACATCAAGATCACCGGGCAAGCAAACCAGCCAGACTGCGTGCCTGCACCTTCCAAGGGGAGGAAGAAAAGGCACTGCAGAGGATTGATGTATCTGGCATTTTTCCAGAATAAAGAAGTTAGCAAAAGAAGTAACACGTGCCAAAAAAGAGAACATTAGGTAAGTATTAAGAATATTAAAAGCAAGAGAAGCGGATGCATAATGCGTGACTGTGGAGGGTGGTAGGCTTCAACAAGGGAACAGTGATGGATAAGATTCTGAAAGCAGTGACTGCAAAGGACAAAAAAAGCAGGTTCTTCTAATGAATCTTTAGGTTTGAAGGCTCTTTACAGGCTTTCTGCTATTCACACTAACACTGACGATACTGGTGGAAGCTTGAAATCAGACAAGCATGTTCCCTGGGAAATGATACCATCCTTTGGTTCATTCATCTAGTACGTTAGTGGAGATGGAGAATTATTGCAACCACTGACACAAAAGCCACAGCTATTACAGGCAACTGTAATATTTACATAAAATATCAAAGGGAGGAGTGGAAACCCACAAAAGGAGGAAGGGAGGAGGTGGAGCTGACAGAGGCTACGCTGATCTTTTTTGTCAGCTTTCCAGGTCGAGTCAGTGAATGAATTCTGAATAGCCTGGAGTTCAGCAGAGGAAAGACTCATTGTCTTCTCTTAAGACTACAGAAAGAAAAGCATGCAGGCTGGCATCTCAAACATAGTTCCATGAGAGATGCCGTGCACGAATTATAGGAACACACACCTACTAAACTTCATCTGGATCCTTCGGGCTGACTTGTTAAAGCTTTCACAGGTTATTTAAATTCAGCCCAACGGGTTACATGTGAAAACTGCTTGCAGGAGCCCTGTCACATCACAGCGGCCAGTCTCAACATGAGGTAGTGGCCGGCAATCAGTAACCTGAGCAGGACTGTGTGCCCGAAATGTGTTCCACAGGTAGCACTACCATTATTATGCATTTATACCAACGGCTCTTCAGGATTTATACAATTATCAAGTTATTCAAATTAACTTTTAAAAATTAAGTCTACTGGAAATAAATGGGTCAATTATTTTATTTCGTACCTTGTTGGCTTCAACCGTGTTTCTCTTGGTTTCTGAGGCAATTCATGAAGAGAGAGGTGTGGATGTTTCTGGCGACGGCGCGAGCGCACGGGGCAGGAGAGCTCAGAGGGAGGGCGGCGGGACAGGAAAGTGAGCAAAAGTGGGATGGCAGAGCCTGGGGTCAAGTGAGTCCGAGCCTCCCCGACGCTTCCACCTTGTGATTTGGGATTGAGTTTTCAGGGAGGAAATTCAGGCTTGTGTCTGAGGAGGAGGATGTCTATCTATATATATATACACATACACATTAGCCGAAGGAATGCCAGTGAAGTGTAAGGGCCTGAACTGTTCTCAAAACGAGTGGGGAGAGCAATGGAATGTGTGGAGGGGCTTGGACGTGGGCTGGAGTGGTGGGATGAGCCGCTGCTGCCAGTAATGTATACGTATGTGTCTATCTATTTGTATACTGTGCTAAATAGATTTATGATGGAGCCTGCTTAGGAGGAAATAATTGCAGCAAGTGTTTATGCGGGATGAACGCTCGCTGACATGAGTGGGTGTGACAAACAGATGCAATGTGGTGAGACTGAACACATATTTGTGCAAATCTGCGTGAACGAGATGCTGCTGTTGTTTTCCAAATATTGATGAGGAGCTGCTGAAATCAGAGTAGTCAGTCACATTGCTTTGTCTGTTTAGTTTCTGAAATGGAGCACAGACTGAGTAAGTACTGGCTGTTAAACAAAAACAAACCCCACACTCTCTTGTAACCTCATCTGCACCTTGATTTCCTACCATAATCTTCTTCCCAACAGTTTTATATGCCTTCTGCCAAAAGGAGCAGCTCACTGAAGTACTTGCAATTTCTCTCTTGGATATTATAGACTAAAAAAATACTTATATTCAGCCCTAGTATATTTGGTACGTGTCTGTTTTTTCATAAATCAAGTATGAATAACTCTATAATTATCTAACATCCTAAGAGAATGTAATGCAATAACATTCCAAATCACATTTTAAATTCCATCTTTGTTGTAAATTTTTGTGTATATAATTTTCTAGAAAATGATGATGTATATTCGAGTTAAAATCATATTATTTTTAGCTGTTGAGGAAAGCACTGGCCCATTATTTTCCCTTCGTTTTCTAGTTCCTCACAATCTACATGCACTGCAGTTAGCCTTTTGTGATAAATAGCTCTGCAGAGAGTGAAAAGCTTGCTCATTTTCTTGAATTTCATCTGCAATCACCTCACAGTTGTTCGGGCTGCAGGTGCAGGAACGTGGAGCCGGTTCCCCCTGCGCTGCGTGGGCGGGAAAGCGGAGCCGCCGGACCCGCTGCCACCGTGGCTGTCGTCACTCGGGTCACCCCTCGCCGTGGGCTCTGCCATCGCCCTCCGCCGCCTTCCTGACTCCTCGGCGCTCTCTGCGGCTTAATGTGTGTGTGTTTGTGTAACTACTGATTTTTTGCTTCATTTCTGCTATCAGAACTCACAATTACTCGGTGTAATTGAAAGGTGATTTTGTTTGGTGTTCTGGCCACACGGTGTGATATTGGAACAGATTTTAAAGTCATTTTCCCCTGAAAAAATAATGACAGCTCTTGCAAATACAGGAGCCGTTGTAGAAGGTTTGAGGGAATTGAGCTGGAACCTCTGTCAGAAATGGGTTGTCAGCTTTGTTTCAACCTATGTTGCAATTTCACTGTTTAGCTCAGATAAATTCGAATCAGGTTCAGTCCATGCATGCTGCCATTTTTGTTTCACAAATAGGTTTCTGCTTCCAAGACAGGATTTTTTCTCTTAAAAATAAATTAAGTATACTTCAAACACGAGAGCTTGGGAAACAATCATGTAGAAAAACAAGTATTTTTAAAGTGAGTTGCATATTAATAGTCAGACCTAAATCTCTTTTTAACTGTAACACGTAGTATAAATGTTCCAGGACTGACTCATACTTTGTAGGCTCGCCAAGAATGACGTGAGTAAATATATCCCAAGGCCAGCTCTTTTCCTCTAGCCTATTGTTAACTGGCATTTGATGTATTAGAGCAGCATTCATCAAAACACTTCAGATAAGGTGCCGTCAGGAGTCCAGTTATATTTAATTTTTTTTCAGACTCTTTCAGCGTTGTTTACAAACTGGAACATTTGACATGAAATAAAATAGTGCCATGACATTTCAGGAAGGTGGTGTTATTATAGACACTCACTTAAAGTGTCCATGTTTTAGCATTTTTTCAGCCTATATATATATTAATACCTCAGCAGTAGTGAGTTTTTGAAGCTGCGAATGCCGTAGAGGTTGAAAATAAGTTTACTTCATATTTAAGATCCAGAAGAGAATTCAAGAGCACTTGTACTACTGTTCTTAGATGTACTTGGGTTCCAGGAGCTAATCCTGGGCTGGGATTTAAAACGAGGTCTGAGAAAGACGCAACTACTTCACAGAGGCTTTTGGGGCAAAATGAGTGAAGTTGCATGTTTTAAGTTCTATTCATTACGTGGAAGTAAAACCGAAGCCGCATACCCGAAAGATTTAATTGTTAGAGAGTTAGTAAAAGATTTTCTAAATTCAGAATTTTAAAAGACTAGTTACAGCTTCAACATTCCTAGCATATTGTTTGCAAGGCAATACTCTAGTAATTTTTTAGGTAAATTATTGGTACAACATCACTAAAAGTATTTGTGAACAAAATGAAAGCAAGACCTTTGTAATTTCATTTTGAGATTATAACAGTTCTGGTTTGGGTCATTTGAAAACAAGCAGTGTGTTTGTTTTAAGCATTTACTAAATGTAAAAAAAAAAAAAGGCAACAGAATGCCAGCATGTGAAAATAAAGTGCTTGAACCTTATATGTAACTCCTCTAAATTTCTGTTATTTCACAAGCCAGTGAGATGGTAAATCCTACCAAACACCACAGGCCGTGATGTCAGTTCCCCAGTTACTGCACTGGGTTTTCAGATCTCCGGGCACCAGACAAGGAGCTTTTCTTCGCATCTCCGAAGCCCGAGCTGCGCCCTGAGCTGGGAGGCGGGTTCCTGGGTCACTGGGCGGCGGCGGTCGGGAGCAGCCGACAGCCACTGTGCCGGTGGTGGACCCGAGGAGGTTTGTCTGGCGCTTGGCAGGAGTCTTGGGATGGGGAAAAAAACCAAAAGGGAAATGAGATCAAACAAAACACGGTGTATATTGTTTAAGTAGGAGCTTCCGAGGCATATGTATAGCAGGTTTTAAATAGTAGTCTTATAGCCGTTATTTTTCTGTGTGAGTAAAAAGTTTATATGTCAGAACTAAACAAACAAATAATGGTCCGAATGAGCAAGGTGGAGGTTGGATAGACAAGCTATTAATTTGATATTCATGTGGGGGGAAAAGGGCTGTTTTACCATAGGCCTTGGAATTTCAGAGGAACACGTTCCATTGGCCCAGTTTACATCCTGGTTAGAGCTGGAAGTTGATCCTTTTTATATGGATAACTTTATCGGGATGTGATTTTTTTGTTATCTTGCTATAGAAAGGGGAATATGGAATTCGAGAGTCAATTTTGTAAGAAAATAACCTTCTCAGGGGCTTGTATCAGCAGGAGTGTTTCCAGCATAAAATCCTGCTCTTTGCTGAAATTGGTACATAAGTGAAAAAGCTGGGTCTGTATCAGAGCACCTGCCAAGAGTCCTGCCAAGAATTTCTAGTGGGATATTTTTTTATTGGAGAAAGTATATAACAAATAGCTGCTCAGGTCTTATCTGCAGATATTCACTGATATTAGGTCTGAATTAGGGTTATATAGGATTTAAATGTTGCTCACAAAGTATTTCCAGATTTGGCTGTGCTGAAAATCTTCCAAATGCAACACAAGGCAGATTCTTTACTGAATCTCCAACCATGCTGCTCAGAGAAACAGCTCTTACAAATCAATCTTAAATGGTGTACAGACTGTAAAGCTAAAATAGACAAATGTAACAGTTTAAAATGCTATAAAGAGTGTTGTTGACAATATCTACTTCTGATCATTTCAGCTTGAACATACTGTTTTTCTAAGGCTAGCCTTGGCATTAGGGATTGCTTTTTTCTCTTTTTAGTTTTGTGGGGTTTTCTTTGTTGTTGTAGTTGTTTTTTGGTTTTTTTAAAATGTTTTTATTTTGTTTTTTAGCATTCCATAAGGAATTGGTGTAATGTAAATAAATGAAATGTGTACCATGAAAACTGCAGCATAGTGCACGCAAACCCAAAACCAATTTCAGATAAATCAGCTGCCAGCAAAGTTAACTGACACACAACAACTGGCTTGGTTCTGTCATTCTAGACAGATTTTAAGCTCACTCATTTTATTTCTAGGCTATGTTGCAGACATCAGTGCTACAATTTCCAGAAATGCATTAATACTGAGCGTACAGATATAGGGAATTAAGACTGCAGCCTTGGTTTCCTTAGTCCTGAAGCAGAGTTCTCTGCCACTTGAAGCAGAGGAAAGTTTTATTAGCTTACAGTGGTAGTAGCTTTACATCTTTCCTATGCATTGATCTCTGCGAAGTAATTTTACTTTTTCTCATCAGAAAGTCATCCTATTCCTCCATGGCCAGTTTTTGCCTCAGCTCAGACAGTCCTGGTCGTGACGTTGTTCCAGTCTTGCCAGTGTGAAAAAGGAACATCTATGGTCTCTTATGTGGAGTGAAAAATTAGTTTGAACAGCACGGTGGTAGCAAGTTTCTCTTTCTTGTTTGCTTGGCATCTTATTCTTACATTTTTGCGCTCATATCTAACAGTATGAAAACATTTTAATTATTCAAGAGGTTCAGTGAACGCCAAGAGACTCAATGAAATCTAGTTTTGGAAGCCTACAACTTTTTTTTTTTTTTAAATATTAAGAACAAAAAGTATCCAGTTATTAGCATTTGGTGATTAGCACTTCATAAAACTTCCAAATTTTATAGCATAAGCAGTTATGTCCAATTTATTCTTTCATAGTGAGTGAGGATCACCACACTGGCTCAGAAATTCAACACATGAAGCTGAGCAAAACTGATTCCCAAACAGCAAACAAACTGTATTCCTGCGATTTTTGTGTGCGGGGTGGGGGAGAATAATTTGGGGGAAGGAAGAATGAGAATAATCTGCGAATCCCACAGTGAAGGACAATCTAGCTGAATGTAAATATAAATATACACATTGTGCTGCTTGATGGACACAGCAACAGTCCCAGATTGGCAAACCTGATTTAAAACATTAACTGATCGTTAGAAGCTTCGTCAAGTAGGACCCTGAATGGCAGATGCTGACCTATATATTTTCTGAAAGATCTCTCAAACTTGCTCCCGGTGAGCGGACGGCGGTGATGCCTTAATGGCTTTGTGATTCCAGGAGTTATTCATGCTCCAGTTTTCCCCTCTGTGTTCACCAGCTGTGCAGCACCAGCATTCACTGACGGGGGTTTTGAACAACAACATTTCTATAAATATAGGTGTATTTGAAACAGAGTTCCGTGAAAAGTCCCTAAACAGGAGGAGATGCATGATCTTTACCTCCTTTTTTTCTAGTTTCTCAATAGATATAAATCTAGTGAACACAAAATTTAACTCATTTTCGTAGATTATGGTAGATTCTCTATAAATATATTAAAGTAACAAGGGAAATGGTTGAGTTTTGAGTAGTTATGCAATTGTTCCAGTTGGTGCTTTTGCAGAGAAAATTACAGAGAAATTCTAAATGAAATGTAAGTTTTTCCTAGTCTCTTTTTTACTTTTAGCTTCTTATTTGAGCAAATGTTCAGGCTGTTAAAGTAGCTGGAAACCAAACCAAAAATGTGAATTTTAGAGCACACTGCTAACTGTTTCAGATGTGTGTTGGCTTGAGTCTGAAAGACTTGAAAGAGGGTATTTGCTCATTTTAATGCATTTTCTGGGAGTGGACTTAGCCAGAACATAAAATATGAATTTTAAAATGTACTAAGATATGCAGAATATCAAGTAGAGTAGTTCTACTTCTCCATGGTTTTTTAATTCAAGCCACTTCTGGCAGAGCTATAAAAGACTGCTGAGTTTTGTTAAGGAAAGCAAATTACTTGAGCAGTTGTTGAAGGGAAAATGCATAAAAATGAATACTGTTTATAAGCAGTTTTTATAGTGTTAACACTCAAAAATCACTCTTGCTAAAGTGGTGTTAGCTGAATAAGACCTCCTTATTTTTTCAGTTAAGAGAAATTCATATATTTTCATTATTATCTGAGTTCTTGAATAACATGTGGGATCAGAATAAAGGCAAATAAACCTAGCACCCATTTTCTGGCTTTGCCTCCACAGGAGAAAATATTCCTGAACCACATTTATTTGCTCCATTTTTTTTACACACCCAGAACGTATTTTAACCACTATGAACTGGTATTCATACCTCACATCGTTTCTCCTGCCTGCTGACAGATTTTTTCAGACTGTTTGACTGTAAAACACATGGTGTGGCTCGTATTTGTCAGGGGTGAATGTAGGATTATGTATTTATTGCTACTGGAAACAACCATGTATTTCTTTTGCTGATAAAACTTTTAATTGTAGCCATCAGGCAGCCTGTTCCCAATTTGGAAGTGTTTCTAGTTAAAAACGTGTGTTTAAAGATGCCTTGGCTGCTTCCACTTCAGAAGCTGAAATAGAAACTTTCTCACTCTATAAATACAACTGTCTTTGAGCTGCAAGTAGACCCATTCATTTTTAAATAAAATTTTATGATATAAAGTTTATCTTTGCATATTTTTATTGTTAGCCTGATTAATGGAAATTATTGAGTATGCTGTGGAAAGAGAAAAATTAAATGTTTTAACTATGTTATTGTGAATTATCTACTTTGACTTAAAAGCAGAAAAAAAATGGTTGTAAGAATGGATTACTCGAAAGAAAAATTATTTTAGTTTTTTGTAGTGTGTAGGTGACACAAAGCTATATTTTTACATGACAAAATAATTGCATTAATTAATTATTAATTAATAAGTACCAGTGCATGGCATTTATAGTCTATACATTCCCTTGTTTCTGGTCAAGGTGTGAGAACTGAAAGGATGGAATAATCTTGAAAAAAATATCATTCCTGAGATATAAAAGGTGATGAAATATTTATATTTAGTTCTACAGAAATACAGCAAATTGTCATCATTACTAGATTAATTGCCAACCTAATGTTCATAGTTGCACCCGTCCTGAAGGGCCCTGTGAACAGGCCGGCACTCAGGCTGACTGCAGGTCCTCCTTTTTTAAAATAAAAAAACCCAAGCCTGTTGTCAATATGCTTAAATTTACCATGAAACCTTGGAGTATTTTTAGAAGTCGGCGTGTAGAAAAGTGTGAAGACTCTGCAAAATTTGATAATTTCAGAGGATTTGCAGGATCTGCAAGAAGAATCAGATGAAAGTAGTAGTGGGGAACTGGAGTCAGATGTAGTGAAAGAATTTAGGAAGAAATAGCTTTGTGGAAGGCTAGTGGGAAGTTACGAGTGAAAATAACAAATAATGTGGGGAACTTTGCCTTCGCTCCAAAACCAGAGAAAGACAGGGGTCCTGGATAATTGGTATTTCATGGCTGCATTAAATATCATTTTGGTTCTGCCTCACTGCCTGGCTGCATGGCCAGCAGACATCTGCAGACGATTTTGGCAGATTCGACTGACTTTTGTGTCCCGTGTCTGAGGAATTCTGCTGGACATCAGTTTTAATGCACAAGCTGTAAAACATTATAATATGGAGAATTCCATGATTGTGTTTATGCAACTTTTCCCACCAAAATAAGGAGCACTATGTATAATTGACCAAGTGTCTCATTAGATATTATATTGCTCTTTACTGTGCTTGTTCAGACATGGAACCGAGCCTGGTTTTGTTTTGAATATATTGAACTCTTTCATTTTCCTGCTGAGCTATTGACTTTTTCTTTTTTTAAAGCTATATGAAGTTAGTGTTAGGGATGTGGCTGTATTTCAGATGAATGCCATAAGCCAGTTTTAGATCTCTCTTTTAACAGGAAAATGTATTCAGGAAGTGTAAATAATGAGCTTGCTAATAATATAACGGGAAGCTGATTCTCAGGCTGATATATCTACTTCTATTAAAAGTTTGAATTTAATTTTTGAAATCCTGTTTAATTATAAAAGATGACTCGCTGATGATAAAGTCCCCCTATCGGATCAGCTGGAGAAATGTCAGATGTGGTAAGAATGAAGAGCTGCCCTTCCTCGGGTTCAGACCTTTGTCTCCATTAGGTGGTTCTGCCCAATCTCCTTTTTGAGAGGATAAATTCTGGCACCTCCTCCCTAGAGGGGTGGACACGGGGGCACTGGGGAATTAATTTTGGTTTTGGTGGGTGCTCAGATCAGTTCATAAGCAGAAGCCCTGTTTTATGTGTTCTCTGAGCAGAAGAATATTTAATTTTTTGATGTTTAAAGACGAAAGCAGGCAGGTCATGTTAAGTCTTGGATGAGATGTTCACTAGAGTTTTCCATTTTAAATGCTTTCAGTTATGTTTCGTAGTCCTAGCTGATGAATAGCGTAAAGTAATTCTGGGAAATACTTTGGAAATCTATGGAAATATCAGTTTGGTTTAGGTTAACTGCAGCATCAGAGTTGAGTACTTTTGCAGGGTCTGGATGGATTTTGATAATTTTGATGCATACAAATAGTACGTAGTTTATTGTTATTTACAATTATTTTGTATCTCTTTAGCTTTGAAAGTGCCATTTTCAATATACGTACCTTCACAGATTTATGCACTATTACAGAAAAATCTATTCCAAAATTTTTGAGATGTGAAATTGATAAATGTTCTTGATCACTACATTTTAGACTTGTGTATGTTAGTTTCATATGCATTATCTAGTGGCATCCTTAAGTGAGAAACTAGCCTTAATAATACATTAAAATCATTGGGTATTTCAACTCAAAAATCTCTTAAACTTTCAGTTCTCTGTCTGAATAAGTTCTCTGCTGCTTTGTACTTCAGTGACAGCATGCCAGGTTAATTTTTACTCGTCACTACTAAGTCTGAGTTTGTAAGATCTGCTCTTTTGATCATATATGATGCCTCTTTGATGTTACTGAAACTTCAATCCTTGTAGAGAAGATATTTTAAATAACAACTTAGAAATGTAAGTTCCATTGAAAATGCCAGTTTTCAAACCAGAGTGACTGTGGATTTAAGTAGAAAGAGGAACTTCAGTTTAGCCAGGGCTATATTGATTCACCGTGCCCTCCCTCGCACAGTAACCTGTTCGGCATCCAGCTCTGGGTAGGGCTATTTCGCTTTGTTTGCATGTTTTCTTTTTCCTTTAAGAACAAGAGTGTTCCCTACAGTTAAAGTCATTTACTGTGGGAGTTTTCTGGCTCATATCAGGGTAGCAGCAAGAAAGGCGTCAGTAAATTTTGGTTGAAATATAAAACACTCAGCTGTGGCCCTTCCCAGATATTTCCCATTGTTGTTTTTAGTTGCATGATGGAAGTTTCATTGTAACTTTGTTTGAAAATTTTGGATTAAGCTTGGCTTTGTGTGTGTGTGTGGACAAAGGGGGATTAAAGCTCTGATTCATTACTGTGCTTGTTGGTGCTTATGAAAGGTCATCTGTAAATATCTCTCTAATTATTGCAGCCTTCTGGCTGGTGTTTGCTCTCCCTAGAACACCACAGCTCTTTGATGCATTTCTTTATTTGGGGAAATCCCTTTTGAAGATCTGGGCCTCAATCCCAACCTCCCTGGAGCATGCGCTGAGCATCTTTGTCCATTTATTAACACACCTTTTGCTGAAGCCTTGGACATCTGACTGAGATATTGTATGTAACTGGTCTTACTGGTTCTGTTGTTATTTCATAAACTTTTATGCTTTACCTACTTTTAGCCTCCTGAGAAAAATATCTGGAAGTCACAGCTACTTTAGAGCAGAAAACTGGCTTTCTTGGTTCAGTGGTTGGTTCCTACTCATTATTGCATTTTTATCTTGGTAGCAAACATGCACAGTTTGTTTTTAGCACCAAGGTTATGCATTTGAGATTAAATGGATGGACGAAGAAGGTATAGCAATGAGACTTAGAGGATATTGGGTTTATAACTGGAGACACTCAAAGAATTCAGCTAACGAGAATGAGCAAGCACCCTTCCCATCTTTTTCTCTTTTATTTAGAAAATTTGGTTTTATTTTAAGTAATATCTGCCAATGAAGTTTGGTTTTGGACTTGTAAAAATTTTTTATTACAGCCTATATAGTGGTAGCACTGCTACTTTTTAGATGCTTTTCTGCGTATCAGCTATCACATAATGGTGTTTTTCACAGATATTTCTGGTGAAGATTGCGATTATTGATGCTTTAATTAAGAAGCTTGGATAGTAAACAATATTCTCACATACAAAAATGTAGTCACTCATGTTTTCACACAATATTAAACTTAATAGGTATCATGTAATTAAATTGAGCAATTAGTTACATAATTCAAACCTCAAAATTTAATTGTTTAACAAAAATCATTATCCCTCTCAGTTACAAAAGTGTAGCCATATTCCATTTTTTTCATATTTAGTACCTATTGTAATGCATAGATTTTTAGTATGTGTGTTAGCGAATCTCTGAAGTGGGTGAAGTGGGTAACTACATACAGTATTTTTAAAAAGTGATGATAATAATTATGTTATCAATAAATTATGAAAAGTACAGCTGATGAGATAACAAATCCGGTTAACAGTATTCTGAGATCACTGCTTACACTGCTGTGTAAAATCTGGCACTCATCTGCAAAGTACTGTGCCTGGTCACTTGTTTTACTGATGCAGAATTTTCCAGAAGGATACATTTGAAAACATTAAGAAATGGAGCATCCATCATGTCTCCAGGTGCTTTTTCTTCTGTTTAATAACATTCACTGATGGGTTTCCAGTGTTCAGTTTGTTTGTTTTTTAAAGCAGCTAACTTCCACCTTTTTGGGTGGCTTCAACTTCCAGCCAGTCTTTCACTTCTGAAATTAAAGTGCTTCAGTTCCTGATATTGTGTTTCTTTGAACAGGTACTACTGAATTGTAGCTGCATCACTTCAGTCTTCTTTTTTTGCTAAGTTAAATGAATTGAGGAGATTATCTTATGATGTTCCTCTAAATCCGGTACCACTTTTATGCATCCTGTCTTTTTTTTTTTTTTTTTTTTACATCCTAAAATTGTAGGCATCAAAACTGGGTGCAGTATTTAAGTACCACTTCACCTATGGTACATCACTCCGCTTATTTCTGTCAGTATGTTCTTACCTATTTATCTAAGGTTCACATTATGTCTTTCACAATAAATTTATGTCCTGGGGCTTATATTAAGTTACTGGACCATCTCAAGTTCAGAGTATCTGATTTCCCTGATGTGTGCCCCGTTCTGAAGTTATGTCCTACAGTTTGCATTCCTGAGTGCATGAAATGTATTTGGCCATTTAAAAAATTGGCTTATTTGAATGGGTCCAATTTATGAAGTGATCCAGCTTGTGCTGTACAGTTGCCCTAACATCATAATTATTTACATTTTTACCAATTTTTCTGTCTTCTGTCCGTTTTATTTGCAGTGATCTTATATTTAATACCAGCAGAATTTTTTAATGAAGGACAGAAAGAAATTGTGGTAGTTGCATGTCAAAAATTAGTCACCTGATAATGGACGTGGATAATGAAGATACATAAAAACATGGTTCAAAGGAAGCAATGAAAACCTGAAGATTGATATTATTATAATAATACAAGAAAGCAATTAAACTGAGTTCAAGAATGGCTTGCAACGTGTAAATGAGGATTTTCACTCTGCCACAGAAGCAGAAAAGGTGCAAATACAGGATGTTGGAACTGGATGTGAAAAGAAGGGACTACAGTGTCTCATGTTATTAAGAGAGCAAAAAATATATGACAGACAATAATAACTGAAACTAGACATCCCTTGGCCTACTTCTCTCTTGTAAAGATCCATTTCAACATCACCTTAGTATACTTTTTCTTTGTATAAACTTAAAAAACGTGGCGGGGAGGGGAGAAGAAAGAAAGAAAAAATTAAACATGCTTCAGCATCTTGGTGGTGGCAGCCTCAGCAATGCTGGGGCTCAGCAGTTTGGACTGTGAAGTCACTACATTTCTGTTTCAATAACTGGACGTCATATATTTTATAAGTTCAAAGTGTGTAATATAGGATCCAGTTTTATCTATGGCATTTTCTGAATAATTTTTCATGACACTCTTTCATTTTAAAAGAGAAGGCAATCTCTTCATTCACTCTCGCTAACAGATTGATTATATTCTCTTCATAACCAAATTAGAAAGCTTTCTGCATTGTTGCCGAGATGCAATCACGGTTAGACAAGATTGTTTCCTAGAGGTGAAGTTTCGCATAATGTCTCAAGAGCGTTATTACTCGACCAGGAATCCCCTGGTTTTCCTTTGGAAGTTAATGAGTCAGCCTGAATCGTGTGCCTGGGAGTGTGGTTGATTACAGAGCTGAAATCATTCTCATGGCTTCTCTTAGTCTGTTGGTAAAAGCAATTGCTGGCTGGTATTTTTACAGTAAACTTAGAGCTGTGAAATGTCATTTTAAAGAAATATTTTGCTTAAAATAACATTATGAAAATAATATACATGAAGAAATGGTGGCTTTCACGCTCTTTCATGTTTTTGGCAGGCCGCGTCTTGGAGACAATGACTTCGGGACCTGTACTTGGGAGAGACTTTTTGTGAAGGTTTAAAAATTACTTCCCTGAAGGGAAAATGCTATGAAGCTGTAAATGCTTTCTAATATTGTAGATCACAGAAATTGGTTCAAAATATTTGTAAAAGACAAGGATGCACCTTTTAAAGATATGTGCATGAAGTTTTTTTGTGACTGCTCTTACTGAGGCAAGCGTTGCATTTTGACTCATGTATTTTGACTCTCAAAAAATGAGCAAATTTGGGGTTATGGAGAACCAGGAATGAAAAGAAAGTGTTGGTTGGTTGGTTTGTTTTTGCTGTTTCCTTTATTTCCACCTGAGAAAACCCAAGGAAAAGTACTTTTGAACTCCTGGATGGCTCTGACTTGCAGGAATCATCAAGAGGAGGTTGTGATGGAAAGCTGAGCGCAGAGGACTTTGGAGCTTTTCTCACAGAATGGCACATGTTTTGCAGGAAGCTGAGAAGAATCTTTCTGTGAAGATTTTGCTTACATTAACAATACTTTGAATAATGGTGTGATGGCTGCAGGACTCTCCCAGGTGATACTAGAGGTCTTATCCTGTGGATACCTGAATTCTACTTTACGCTGTGTGGTGATTCTCTTTCAATTAGTCAGTTCCTTTCTTTTATTTATCAGCTGTTTATTAGTATACAGTATTAGAAGTTCTTTTTATGTGTGCCTGTGTTTTCAAAGAAAGCATTTCTCATCATGATAAAAAATTCATAATGTGCAAATTCGTGTTATACTAGCAGTTCCTTGGCAAATTACAAGTTTCTAGCAAAGCTGTATTTAGATGATCCATAGACTGTCATGGCTGCAGCAAAATACTATCCCCATTTCAAACACTATGTTGCTTTGAGTGCTAAATTTGCACTATGATGCAGACAATGATCCTTCTTTCCTAGACAATATGTGCCTTTTGCTTAATAATTTGATCAATCGGTATTAGATGATAACTCAGATTTAGCCTTTGGTTTAAAGGCAGCACAGCCAACACAACCAGCAGTGCTACCTTGACCAATGCCTCCTAATGCCAGGGCTCACAGGGTGCTAATAAGTGTTAATTGCCCTGACCAGCCTCACCTGGGGCTCTCACCTGCTCATTACCCAGGATCCTGGTGGGACTCCAGCCTTGGACCTTCAGTCCCTGCCCCAGCCATGGTGTATTAGTTGTGCTGGTCTCCAGCACAACCTTGGACCAGTTTTTCTGCTGCCTGGACCCCTTGGATGATGTACACGGTAATCTTGTCTCTTATCTTGTCTCCTTTTGGTCTTTACTGGCCTCTCAGAAGCTGTTCCATGACTTGATTGTGACTGTTTATGGACCTTGTTACCAAGACGCAGTTCTACTTGTTGTGTTTGGATGTTTGGTTCTGTTTTGGTGCTGGGATCCCTGTTGGTTCCCAGCTCACCTGCCCTGAGGGAGCAGTTGGCTCTCACTGCTCCTTGGCACCTGGGGAAAATAATAAGTCACCCTGAACTACAGCTCCGAATCAGGAAGAAGCTGTAGTTGTGTAGCACTTGTGTAGTTAGTTTAAAGGCTTGAAGATTAGAGAATGACTTATTTGAGATGAGCTGTTTAAAGTCATCACAACATAGCAGAAAAGTAATGAATATAACTGACAAATCTGCATTTTCTTCACAGTGCTGTGATTCATATAAATGTCAGTCAAGAAGTAAAAGGGTTTCTTAAGTGTTATTTCCTTTTCAGAAAACCGTATTTTTTAATCCCAGGTTCATATCAGCAGCAGACGGTTCCCTCTGGGGTTCCACTTTGTGCTGCTCCCTGCACTGGGTGGTGCTGCTTCTGTTTAATCTTCCCAGAGACTTGGAGGAAGAAAGGCCTTTGGGCTGGGGATTTCTTTACCCTCTTTACAAGCACAGTGTGCTATAATGTCTTAGCATCTGTAGTTCTTCCATCATGCAACCTAGTGCATGTTAGATACTCGTCATACCACCCTCTACCTGTACCACCCTTTCCTGGTTTGCTTGCTGTATCATGCAGATATAGAATCTATCTCAGAAGTTGAGCAACCTATATAGAAATTGTAGTATATAAATAAAATCTCTGTAGAAGATTTAATTTTAAATCATATTTGTGGTTCTGTGATGATTGCATCTTCATACGTAGGCAGAGCTTTGAGGTACTTCCACATCTTTATTTCTCATGTGTTAACAGCAAAATCAAGTCATAAACCTCTGCAGCCTGCGTGCTGTGATTGTGGCCCACACTTCACCCTTTGACTCGCAGTTTTCACATTCTGTTACATTTCGTTTTACTTCAGAACACCACCTGCAAAACCCGGGAGAGTTAGCGATCAAAAAAAGCTCAACAACTTGGTTTACAAAATTTCTGTTTAAAAGTAGGATTCTCTCCGTGCTTGCTGGAAAACTCGAGTACCAAGAGGCTGCTGAAAAGCAGGACCCTTTTAGCAAGGTCATTACTGTATGTGTTACCTGGAGATTGACTTGCTTTCCATCAAGTGTTGGTATGAAGCATACATGTCTCTTGATATTTAAAGCAAAATTTAGAAGCCTTTCAACAGTGGAGATTGGTAATACAGAGGAAATCAGTAATGCGGAGGAAATTGGTAATATGGGGAACTCCTGTGCTATCGCTTTTGTCCCTCCGTCCCCTTCCTCTCTCTTAGTTCTGTCATTAGAACAAAGAATTACAAAAGAATCTCAGCGTAGATGTTGGAGCTTCTTGACTGAATTCTAGGCTATCCTTTTTTCCTATCTTTCCATTTTCAAACCTTGAAAGTACCATCCCGTGGTTTGCCAAGGAGGCTCCCAGCTTCCCTCTTCCCCCTTTTTCTTCAGCCTGTTGCTCTGATAACGCATTCCCTGGGAACCACTAATTCAGAAATGAAGTTGTATAGCTGAACCCTGAAATTACTTTAGAGATATAGAAATAAATGCAGGTACAAAATAATTGGTGCTTATGTGTTACAATGAATTAAGGGCTGTGGCAGGAGCCGACAGGTCACAGATGAGCTGTTATTAGATTTTCCTGCTGCAGTCATTTAATCCACTCATTTTTCATCCGGTAACAATAGAGTTGCATTTTGATAACAAGTTTAATTTGTCTGCTAATGATTCATTTCAGTACTTGGATATCTACATCTATTTATGAAGCTGTGGCCTGTACACAGTACAGGAAAAATATTGAAAAAAGAGCATGATTGAGTTTAAGTGCAATATTCATTATAACCATTTTACAAGTAATTGCCTAATTTGAGGATTATATGCTCCTCTGTTAAACTTTATTATACATAACATCATTTGCCTTTTGTCTGCTGAGTTGAAAATATAATGTAAAGTAAATAACTCTTTACTGGAGGAGATCAGGAGGATGTTCTTTACAGGAATTGTCTGGAGCATTGTCTGAAATTGAAGTGTTAGCAGACAGTTTATGCAACAAATTGGTGGACAATGAGAAATTGTTACAAGCTGTTTTACTAAAATAATCCTAAAAGTTCTAAAGCCAAAGCAAACAAAACACAACAAAACCTCAAATGTGAGATAACTGATACATAATCTTTAATTCAGATATGTCCTAGTACTAGAGAGATGACGACGGAGATAGGAATCTTTAAAAGGGATTATCAGGTGACTGTGGTATACTGGAGACATAAATCTGATTTTCCTGCTCTCCAAGTTTGGTAGAAACTCCTGTTAAGAATTGCAGTTACATGAGTAAATAAGACACATTGGGAAGAATCAATATGGCTTTTATAAATGGACTCATGCCTCCAAATCTATGAGTCCCTTGTGGGAGCCGCTGAGGATGCAGATAATGGTGTCTTTGGTTGATGGTATTGCACATACATTTTCAGAATGATTCTATAGAGAAGATATCAAAATATTTGGGGAGAGAGGCGAGGAAAAGTTTTTGTGGATGGGTACTCATCAAAAACAGCAAAGAAAAGCCAGGGATAAGTGATGAAGTTTCAGTTTAATGCACTATAACCAATGTCATCACCTGAGTCTTTTGCTGTGTTGTTTAACATCTTTTGCTGGCTCCCAGAGGAGAGAGGGAGACTCCCCATCTAAGATGGACTTCTATGTCTGATGTAATAGGTAATTCTTCCCTCGGCACTGTAAGATTCTCTTATTTTTTATAAACCAAGGTTTGCAGCTGAATGCTGTTAGAATTTGCTAAATGAGGACATAAATTTGTTCCCTTGCCTCATTCATGAGATATACAGGAGACTTTGACCTTTGAAAACTAAGGTCTCCACTTCAGTTCCCTGGTACTGGATTGTTGCGTGTTGTCCATTAATGACTTTGGTAAGTTTTAGAAGAAAACAAAAGAATTCAGGGTGTGTGTAGTAAAAGGACACTTCAGACTCTTTGACACATCTGATAGGAGATGGTTATGAAGACAGAATTACAGTTGAAATTAATCTGACATGGCTGCCGTAACAAGAGATGAGCATTAATGAACATTCCCTCTTTGTAGCAGCAGAACATCTTTGCACAATGGCTGGGTCTCTACAAGTAGCGCTTTGGAATCTTCTCAACAGTACAGTCGCTCTTTCCAAAATTCCTCTGGGCATTCTGTGTCAATGTTACAGTTATAAATATCAGCTCTGACTCTAATTCATCATGTATAGAGGCCGAAAGAAACCCACAAGCAACGAAAGCGAAATAATCCAGCAGCCAAATCTACAAGTGTTTGTACTGATTATTTTTTAGTGTGTGAGACCTGAGGATCAACAAATTTTTGGAAAAAAAAAAAAAACAAACCCTAAATTTTGAAATCGCCCTTACACAGCTCCTATTTTTTTTCTTTTTTTTCTTTTTTTTTAGAAAACAACAATAAAACCTAAACAAAGCCGCCCATCTAATGATTGGTTACTTCCTGTAATTCTTCTTTGCACTCTGAAACCTCGCTATGTTTTTCCTTCCATGGCAAAGCTGAACACTTGAGCAAATGATTTTGCACTTTCAGGTCTACTTTTGTTAATGCATTTGTGACATTTATAGTCCTAACAGTTGTGTACAAAGTTTCACAGGCCTGCAAAAGAAGTGTATTATAGTTAAAGTCTGAGGTAATAGCAGATCATTTTCTGTTATATAAGAACAACTGCAAACTTGCTAGAAAAATGTGATAACTTGGGTAATCTGTTAAAATTGATAAATGTGACAATGCCCAATTTTACACTGAATTAGCATAATGTGATGTGAAAAGTGCCTGGTTAACCCAGAAATTATGCTAGCAACTGAACTGGTAGTTGTGTATATGCTGAATTCAGTGGCAGTGAATTAAATATCTCCTAAGGCACTTGAAACTTGACAAGGCAAAGGATAATTCTTGTGAAAGCTTGTATGAGCAGATGTAGCCAGAAAAGAGACCTGTCCCTATGGGACACCTCGCTTGTTATATACAACTGCACTTTATTATTTTCTTGTGTATAGGTCTGTCATGAAGAAAAACCTGTAGCACTTGAGATTCTGTCATCGTGTCCTCAGTGCTACTATTCCTCCTCTTAGTTCTTCCAACAACGTTTCTTCAGATGTAAAACCAGCAATTTCTAATAAATCTCAAATTGAAGTCAGAATTGCAGTGAGTTAAGCAGAAAATGAGAGCACCCTCAGTACAATCATTTTTTTTAATTATTATTTTTTTTTTTTACTGAAAATGCCGAAGTGAAAAAATGCTGATGGAGCAGAGCGCACTGCATAGAACACAGACACAATACTTGTAACTTTTCTGAGTGGTGCTATGCTGAAGTTGTTCTACTGGTTTGCTTTTGATCTTTAAGATCTTATTTGTCAAAGAACGAGGTGTTGCATCCTTTTAGAAAAAAAAATTATGAAGCAACATGCTTGTGTATCTAACTGTTCTGTCAATGGATGGGAAACTGAGATGCATTTATCTTTTTTTTTTTTTTTTTTTCTCTGTTCTAGTTGCTCGTGTTGGTGAGGGAAAGACATGCTAGGAAACACAAAACAGGGATGGGTAACGCATCTTGTAGGCTCTGGACTTAAAATCCAATATGGCATTCCAGACTTTTAAAATAAAAAGAGCAAATAATGAAGGCAACCAGCTTTCGGAGAGCACTTCAAGTCATTTATATTTGTGGCAATATCTAAGCAGCATGGTTTTGTCTGACAGGAATAAAGCTGATTATTAAGGAGCCTTTGACAGATTTACAGTAGAAAAGAAGGAAATCATCACAGATCTTTGATTAATTTTAGTATGAGTAAATTGAAAAAGTGAAACTTTAGCTCTCAATTCACTTGAGATCTGTATTTCCCTTCCTCACCTCCCCTTCTTAGTGCTGTCATGGAGTCATCTCTTGGTCACTACAGTACTTGGGTTCTTCTCTTTTCCACTTCCCCGCCCACCCCCCGTTTTTTCCCCTCTAACTGGTGCCTTTCCGCACAGTAGCAGTCATCTGTTAATAGTTCCCGGATGGCATGACCTGTATTACTGTATTTCACCCAGTATCTACTGGTCTAGTTCTCAAAGTCGCACAGTTCTGTTCAGACAATATTTCAGTCTTTTTATTGACGCAGCTGTGTCATTGAAACATGTTTACTGTTAATTTTGTTCATGAGCTCGCTCTGCCTGCTATGACTATGAAAATGCAAAGGAGCAGTTTTGATGGAATGTGAAAGAAGCCAAATTAAAAATAAAAATTAAAAAAAAAAAAGCAAAAAAGAAATATGTGCAGGACGAAGAGGGAAATATGTCATGAGACTTAGAGGGTAAAGTGTTAGAGGAACTATTAAGAGCTTGGAGGTGGATTTCCTGAGAGACTTGATGTTTTTTGAGAGAGCGGGAAGCAAAGAGTGCTTAAGATCAAAAAGAACAGAGTAATTAAATGATAGTGAGAGTAAAAGTGGAAGAGAAAAGGTGTTTGTGTGTGAGAGCTAGACCTCACAAACTGGAATTGGAACTGGGAGATAAGGGTAAATTTGAGGGAGTTTTTAATCAGTTTCTAGTTTTAAGTTCAAGGTATAGGAGCAAATCCAGCAACATACAAATCAAATTGGTTTTAAAAGTTCTAAGCAGCCTTTGCCTGCGTTTTTACAATTCAGTCTCTGTGGGGTAGTGGGGTGAAATCTCGAAGATCTTCCTGGAGGTCGAACATGGAAAGAAGAGTCTTTCAGCTGCGGCCTGATGCTCTTAAAGACATCTCGGTGACCTTTCACATCAACGCTCAGGTTCTTGCAGCTCTGAAAAGACTGCACTTGCCCTTGGGTGGGTGTACACCTGGAAAATGAGCTGTCTTTCATTGCGGTGTGCGGTTATGGAGACGCAGAAATGGAGAAGCAACTTATATCTGTTCTGCATCTTGAAACGAGATGGAATCTGGAGTCTGCTCACCTTGTAGTCTGGTTTGGTTTTCAGTTCTAGAAACAATGCTGAAATGCTTCATGTATTTTTTGAGAGGTCGTAGTTGTGTTGCTTCCTGAAATGTCTCAATTATTTTTTTTTTTCTGCCTTTTTTCTCTGGCTTTTCTGTTGACCCATCTATTGATCAGATTGAAACCGTGCTGAGATACAGAGTCCTGCAGATTTACTGCAGCAAGAGAACTGGTTTTAGGAGAAATATGAGAATGCTTTGGGTTAAAATAATTGAAAACCAAGGACTGACAAAATTTTTATGCCAGGGCATGACCAAATTTAGGAGAAGTATAAACTGGAATTTATTATTTTTATCAACATGTTAATGAAGTTTTTGAAGGGGGTGAATTCTGACATGGTATTGGCATGCTGGTTTGCAGGGAGAAAAAAATGGGAATGCCACATACTTGCAGAGCGGAATTAAAACAGTTTGGCAGGAAATAGAGTGGACTGCAAAAAGGGGCTGCAGATTGTACGTCTGCATCATTACTGTGCTCTCAGCAGCCACTCAGCTGCACATTAGTAGAAATGGGAACAGAAATTGCAGGTTAGGAAATAGGAGTTGGAGCTGACATCGCAGGATGCAAATGGAATAAACAGAAGGATAGTCTAAAAACAGGTGCTGAGATAAGGAAATGGTAGTACAGAGGACTAAAACAAGACAAGGATGTTAAGATGGCATTTGCAAAATGAACAAGAGATGTGTGGGAAAACAAGAAGAGTTAAAGAGCAAGCGACAGAATGTGTGAATACATAATACATAGTCATTTGAATTTTTTGGCATGAAGAATGTGATAAAGATGTGGTAGACCGAGTGGATGTAATTTCCATGTCTCATTTGCAATACTTGGTTGAATTTATTTTGATTATGAACACTTGTGGACTAAAACGCATTAGTGGAACATGCGGCTTGAACGGTGATTATTGCAAATATTGAAAAATTATTTTCAAAATCCAAAGGGCACAGTGTATGCCGTAAATTTTCCTTTGGTCTTTCAGAGACAATGAAGATTGTGGTGCAGGATTGGGGGAGTGTGTGTGTGTGTGCTCCCTTTCAGTTCTTGTTAGAGAAGGTTCAAATTTTTCCCAGTTAATTAAGCCCATGCATGAAAACTGTGAAAAGACATAGGGCCTATTTCTAGTTCTCACACTGATCTTCAGTGTGATTTCCTGAAAATCACTTTACATCTCCTTGGTTCAGTTTTCCTACCTGTGAAATAGGGAATTATAATGAAATCTGATCTTTGCTAAAAGAAAAAAAAGTGCTACATAAGGATAAGGCATTTTTAATAATACGTATAATAATATACATGTAATAATACAGATACACAATACATAATACACCTTGTTCAGCAGGAAGGTAATTGTAGTGATTGTAATACTGGAAGTATATTCCAGTGTAGAAATTTTTCCTTTTTTTTTTTTTTCTTGAGGTGAATTTGGGCTCTCCCATTGCTTTTTGTCTGTTGGACAGGCTTCAAATAAGAGACTTGTCATTTTGCTTAGGTTTAAAAAGATTAACAAAAGAGCTTTCCACTCAGTGCTTCTGCCTGTCAGTCGCTTCTCAGAAGAGTTTTGTCAGAACTGTCGTGAAGAAATGATGGTGTATTGGGAATATTTTGATCAATATTAGATTTCGAGCAGAAACAGTTTTCTGAGAAGCTGCTGCAGTGATGTATTTAGTTGGCTGGAAGTTCTCATCAATATATATTCATTTTGAGAAATGAGATCCTCAACAAGGAGTGAGCTCTGCATTCTGGCTGTACCCCTACCTAGCTTGGTTCACCTTCATGCATTTTTAACTAAAATTTTAAGATTCTCTCTGAAATAAATTTCAAAATTCTCAAAAGGAATTTACTTCAGCCTGAAAACACTCCTCAAACCGATGTCTCCATGCAGCAGCAACTGATGCTTTGGAGTAGCTTTGAAACATGTGCATGACTATAGAAGCCAAGTAAACACAAGTAAATTTAAAAAAATAAGAGAGAGAATGGGAAGTATCATCTTCCTGCTATCACCTGTTTCTAGTCCTTGGAAATGGAATTACCTTCCCCAGCTGGCATAGCTGTGCGCTGCCGTTTCACACAGATCTCTCTCTGACACTGAGACAAATTCAGCCTTTTTAAGTACAAGAGGAGTTGCATTGACTGTCGTCTTTTCTCCAGAAGCAACAGCTAAATTCAGCTCTTTGGGTTAAAAATGAGTAGTGTGAGAACATGGCAGATGGCCGTTTGCCTAAGAAGCTGTGGCTTGCGTTTGCTGAAAGAAATTGTAATGTGTTGGCATTCGTTGTAATTCAGCTGAACTGGGAGCCTGCCAGAATCAAATCAAAATGTGTTCACAGTATATCCAAAATACAGCACAACTGCCAAGTTTGTAGTAGCAAAATGTAACAACCTGTTTCAGAATGAAACATGAACATTTCCAAATATGCAAAGTAAACTCATATGTTGCTTCCAGCCTAGAGTTAACACACCTTTTAGGGTTTGATTAGGCATGTATAGCTGAAAAAAGGAGGAAAAAAAAATAAAGCCTTGTCCCTTGATAAGCTACGCCACTGGATTGTTGTTCAAACGTGTGGTTGACCACTTCAATGGGTCTATCGGGAGCTGTTGAGTGTGTGTCGTCATTGCGGGACACCTCTTCTGCCAGCATGGTGAACAGAGAATCTGTGTTTCTGTCTCTGAGTGAGTGGCATGAGTAAGAGGTCATGTCTGGTATCTTTTGGATACCTGTGTGTCATGGACAACTAGAAATGAATCACCTTCTTGTTCAATCGTCGTCTAAACCACCAGTATATAGCTCAGTACTTTGTATCTCAGCTTATACACGAAACGCTGGTGACCTTGAGGTAATGACATTTACTGATGCCCCAAAACTGAAGTTAGAAGGTTAGGTCTGTGCATTGTGTGTGCATTTTTGTCAGAGAGAGTTTTGTGCTAGAACTTCATGTTCCAAACTGCTGTAGTGCTACTTATCCAGCTCTTTGGTGGCAATGACCACTGATTCTTCTAAAACGGTGTCCTTCTGGCTCAAAAAAGAGGAGGTGGATGTACCTGAGCACCTGATTTTTGAATGTCTGAATGTGCTTAATAATAAAACTAATGAAGAGAATATTCATTTAAGTACCATCAGTTATTAGTCTGGTCTCCAAGGATTATTTTTTTTTTCCTTCAGTTCTTGTCTTTCCACATGTAGAGCAAAATCTCTTTGGTTTCAATTCAGACACAATGTACACACCAACCTGACCTTGCAAAGAGAGGCTTATCTGGGGAAAATGGAAATAGTGATTTCTTTCAGCTCTGTATCTCACACTCATGTCCCTTGGTGGAGCATTGACAAGTATAAAACCGGCCACTTGCCCTTCTCTTGGCTCCTCACTGGCTGTAGTTCTTCCAAACTGACCCAGCTCATCAGTCATGGTCTGGGGGAATTTTCTCTTCTCCTGATCAGCAGCTTCACTTTGTCAAATGTGACCAGTGTTCTTGTCTTCCCACCTCCTGATTTTTATTTTTTTCTCTCAGTCAAATGAAAAGCCATGAATTTGAGTCCCTCAAAAGTTATGTAGTATTTTCTTGTTTAAACTAATATTTACCTGCAATTTTAAAGGATTTGATAATAAATTTCTGAAAATATTCTTAAAGGGTTATGACAGAGAAGACAACATAGAGGTAATGAGACAAAATGAGAAATATTTTCTTGTTTTCTGGAACCAAGATCCTACTAGTATTGAAAGAAATATAATCACTTTATAAGCAGGTGTTGTCTAAGTCATGTCCTAGAGTGGATGAGACATCAAGAGTGGTGCAATTATCAGTACTGGATAACGTAAATATGCTACCAAAATGCATCGTTATGGAGGAAATTATAATAGCACATATGTATTTTATACCAGTATCATAGGAGACATTAATTCTTGTAGGGGATTTTTCAAATTGGAGGAAGCCTTAAGTGAGGTATAAATTTTCTGTGTGATGTCCTTCCAGAGAGACATGGATTTTAATCTGTGAGATGGAATGGGACCATCTCCAAACCTTTGGCCATAGTGGACTCAATCATGCAACGTTCGGTGCACTCTGGCTTGGCTCCAGCAATGCACTTAAGTTGGATTTGAATCATGTAAATATTCCTGTGCAAATCAATTGGAGGATTAGCAATGCACAGGGAAGTGAGGCAGGCACTTAAGTTCTTTGGATCAAGGCCATGCTCACACAAATCATCGCTATAGTCCTTTCTATGATAAATAATGGCATTTACCAATAATAGGACCCTCCAAGAACGGGCCAGAATGAATTTAAAAAATGATTTTTCAAATAGCAGTGTGCTATAAGAAAATGTGCTTGATTCAGTGAGTTATACAGCCTGACTGCTGTTTCAGTTATGAAATTGAATACAAGATACACCTTAAGGAGATTTTCTGTAATTGTCAAGGATTTGACTGATGATTTCTTAATTCCTAGTGCAACATATCAGAATTAACTTTCTATAACCTTACAGATTCGTCGACCTAGACTTCAATTTCTGTCTCTTCTCCATATTTATATAAAAAGGACCACCAGACCTGTCAGAGACACTTGGGACTAAAACAATTTGTGCCTGTTGGAAAAAAGACTAATTTGCTCTGCTCTGTTTGTAATACATTTTAAAAAAATGTTGCCGCAGCAAGTTGCAGCACTCTATTACTATCAGAGTAATCTTTCATTTCCAAGCTTTTATATGTGGATGTAGTCGATCAAGAGCTTGCTTTCTGGCAGTCCTGGTTTATATGGTTGTTTGTACCTCCACGCTGCTTGTGCCCCCGCAGCTCCTCCCTGCCCTGTCTCCTGGGAACACAGGCTGTGGTTCCTGGATTGTAAGCTGGACTGGAGAACATTCCCCTACCAGGCAATAACCTTTCCTCCTTTTATTTTTTTTCTGGGCTATTGTTCAGATGGATCAGCTCTGCAGTTCAGCTCAACATGCAGCCACAAAGACATTTAGAGGCAGGAGCGAGAGGCAGAGAAGAGCAGAAAATTGTCTGCTTTAGCAGCTGAATTTTCAAACCAAAGATGTTTCACACACTGTTGCAAAAAAGGTTGAGCTTCCCTTCACCTCTGCATGCTTCACCTTCATTTTGCTGAAACAGGCTGATCCGATGCCCTGTGCTGCCATAAAATTACTAATGCAAATGTAAGAGGAGGGGGGAGGACAAGTTGTTGCCTCTTTTGGCAGCAGCAAAGTCTGGAGTTGGCTTAAGCCCATTGCGGAGCTGCACCTTTAGGGACGTTTTACATCGGGAAAGATAAGAAATAATCATCTTTAGAAGTCTGGTTAACACATCAGATACTTGAAAACTAAGAGCTGCTGAGAGGCAGTGAAAAATGTAGTGGCTTGATAGTAAGGTAGAGGTATGAAGTACAAGTTTTGCTAAAGAACACACAGAAACAAGGAGTGATTATAGTGCAAAAGTGTCTTGGCTGATCAGGGCAAGGGTTTCTGGTGGTGAAACTGGAAACATTGAGAGGGTGAGGTGATTAAATTTGAAGTCCCAAACTTCAGTTAAATTTTTTGGTAGTGTATAAATTCTTCGAATCAGAAACTTGATTAGCAAGGATATCACGGTACAGACATGGCAATACAGACTTATAACCGGTCTCCATCTGATTTTTTTTTATTTTGTATTGTCATATTGGAAAGAGAGATACAAGATCAGATTGTTATCTCTGCACTTAATTAATCATGTTATTTATTTATTTATTTATTTATTTATTTTTTTCCAGAGGAGGAGCAATCAGAATAGCAATGAGCCTTTCTGACCCTTAGTGGTGGAGTCACTTAGTGCAATATAACTTACATGACTTGTGAAATAATATAGACCCTGAAGCCCTCTAGAGGAAATACTAATTTTTCATCCTGACTCTGAAAATGACTAAACTAAGTCAAGGACATGGAATTTTTGTAAGTCATTTTTAACACAGGCACAGGTACTTTGCGTTTTTTAAGTTGGGATTTGCAAATTGATCGTAGTGAACTAATAACGTTGTTAGATGTGTCTTAAAGGACATCATAAATTGAATTTTTCCAGTCCCATTAATATGTTTTTAGGGAAAAGAAACACTGTGAATAGTACTGTCAATTAATCTACATTATAAAGTTACTCAAGTTACATTCTCAAAAGTTGTTTATATGACAAAAGGATAACAAAGGGAAAATACAAATTCAGTCTTATGTAGCTACTGTGTTTGAGATCAAAATGACACTTTTTTTGTTTCTGAAACTCTTTAAATTCTTAATTGGAGAGACCGTGAACAAGGTTGGGGTATGATGGTAGAGCTGTCTCATCTAAAGCAGATACCTTTATTAAAAAAACCAAGAATCATGATATACTTACATGTAAAATATATGACATAATTACATGCACTTTCAAATTGAAAGTTATCAATAGTTTGTGCTTGCTTCAAGAAAATCTTACACTTAGCATTTAATTTTTAAAAGCTAAAAATTAAGTTTGTGGATTTTTTTTTTCCTTAAGTTGTGCAATGTGAATAGCGCAACTTGAAACGATTTCGCACAACAGAATCAACTTCTGTAATTATTTTTGTGTACTTGTTTTGTGGTTTTTGGGCTAGAATTAAGGTTCAGCTTGTAAGAATGGTTTCTACTGGTGTCCGAGTTTTGGGGGAGCGGGGTTGTGTGTGTGGGGAGGGCTGGTGGTTCTTCTTGGATCCCTGCTGAGCCGAAGGTGTGTGTGCTCTGGAACAGCAAACAACTGCAGCACCACAGGGACTAAAACTACTCATCAAATCCTCTTACGCCATAAAAATGCATCTGTGCTTCTGGCTGAAGTAAGTTGCTGCCCTTTACCTGTGCCATCCTCTTCCCACAGGTGCTGAGCACTCATGTAAAAGCTTTTCAAGTGTTCTTTTTGCTTTTACTAATACATAGAAGTTGGAAAGAGAAAATCTCTTGGATCCAGGGTGCACCGAGCTTTTTCCGTGTTTGCTGAGAGAGGCTGGAGTGGCCAGATTTACCTGTTAATGCACCAAGTGATATCACAGGAAAAAACAATTCTGGCAATACGCGACAACAATGAACTTTCACTGAGAATTAGTAATATCCAAAGAAATGGAGTTGCCTTTGTTTCATATCGTGTTTCTAGAAGTTCAGAAAAATGGCAATTTAGAAAAAGCTAATCACACAATGATTTCAAGACAAAATGACAAAATGTTAACTATGGAAGTTGCATCTAGTTCACTCTTTTGACCTTTTTTTGCATTATTTTAGCCTTCCCTGCTTGTTTTTCTTATCACAGCTATTTTTTTTTTAATACAGAAACCTGTGATTCTTGAATTTCTTTGTATACTCGCTTTCCCCAGTAACTCATTGTTTCTGTGGTACCCTGCCTGAGGTTCCCAGCCGTGTTATCTCGGGTCGTGCTCAAAGACCAGAAGCCTGCGGCTCTGGTGTCAAAGTGCGGTGATGGGAACAAACCGCTTCTTAAGCGTGACTTAAGGAGCTGACTAACCTCTGATGTGTTTCCATGTTGTGGTCTCCGCCATACATGAAAAATAAGCCAGAGTAAACCAGTAGAGACTTTTCTTTTCTGAGACTTTACTGGCAATGGCTGCTGGCGAATGTTGTCAGAAATGTTATTTCATGTTGTGCTGCTTTTGCTGACATAAATTAATTTGTCTTGCTCAGTTAATAGAATGTATTGCTCTGGCTTGTTGGGTCTGTGTTGTTAGTGAGTTAATACGCTCACCTTTTCACCAACAGCTCTAAACAGAGGATTTATGGACAGCTTTTATTACTGGCACATGACTACTATGTATCTCTTACTCCTTATCTGAAGTCTTGAGAAAACAGCTTCAGTTGTTCCTGTATGAAGAACAGAAAAATAATCAGGATTGGTTCAAGAACTGTGTTTTCTCTCGTTTATTCTCTGGCAGAAGTGGCTCTAAAGCTGCGAACCGCAGCCCTTCTGTCTGATCCTTGTCAAAGAGATTTAAATCTCAGGGGCTAGTCCTGACCTACAACCCTTTTTTGCGTGCTGCTGTGCGAAAGATTTAATCATCTTAAGCATATTGAAAAGTAATATTTCAAACACCAGTGTGTGCGATATCCTGCGGTTTTGAAATGTTTCGTAATCACTTGATTTTACTTTTTTTGTACAGAATTACCAATAACTTTATTGCTTTGTTGGGCAGATTAATTTTTTTATACGTTGAGTGTAATCATATTTTATTCACGGACTTACGGCTATGCAGATCTTTAGATATATTAAAATTCTTACTGGTTTCATGTTACTTCATAGAAGTATTTGATCTTGGATAAACTATGGCCAGATCAAATGGCAAAACATTTAGAATTAGAATTAAAACACAGAATAATAGTGATTTAAGATGTAGCAATATTTTTCATCATGTAGCTGAAGCCAGAGGCTTAATCTATCTTAATCTGATACTGCATGAAAGCGGTAGTGAATAAAAATTTCTAGCTGTCATTCTGTTCAATAACAACTATAATAAATTTGTCTGGCATCATCACATAACATAAATACTTAGAATAAAAATGGGTAAACATAAGGAAAGAAAAGCTGCTTTCTTCAGTAGGATTTAGTTTGATTTCTTTCTTTTGTTATTTCTTCCCATTTGCCTAGTTTTCTTGTTTCACACAGTTCGTATTGACAAAAATAAGAGTTCCTAGCGTGGCAAGTTTGTTACAATTAATCACAAGTTCCTGACTTACAGCTCAGCTAATCACAGATTGCTAGAGCTAATTCCTCCAAACTGCTCAAGTAACGAACCTAATTTGAGGTCATCCAGCTTTGTAGATTCAACAGGACAATGTGAGCCAGAGCTGCGCTCCTGATCCACAGGGCTTTCCAAGTTGCCAACCAAGAGGTGCTCTCACCAAAGCTTCTAAATATCCCTGAAAAAAATCAAATCCTTGCCTTTTTTATATATATATATATATATTATTTTTTTTTACTTGCAGCAATCTGAAAGCAGATTCCCAATGATTTTTGGCAGCCCTGTGAGGAATGGTTAAGCTTACCTTCTACTCCTAGGATTTGTATCTTGTAGGTGTTTAAACCGAATATCTTTGAATTTGGTCCTAGACTCATAACAGAAATTGTGTTGAGGAGGAATCTTATCTGGATTTGGCTGTTCTTTTGATAGCTAGGAGTTTTAGTAAAATATGTTAGTGAAGAAGAATGAATATAATTTGGCACTGGAACATCTGTAGCACTTTTTGTTTGGTTCTTCCGTGTCAGCTCTGACCGCCGCTCAGTTTTGCGAGCATGAGCGCTCATGGACAGAGAACGCGCTCTGTGGGTTCTGGCCATCCTGTTACAGATTTACTTTCTTTAGGATGTCTTGCAGCCATATATATGCCTCAGAAAATTTTACTTTCTTTATACACGTTTCGGCCAGGAAGTCACCGTTCCGAGGCATCTGTGACACTGGATGGTTTGCACTATGATTATGAACTGAATTTAATGCAGAGCCCTATTGCAAGCTTGTCAGAGATACTTTCAGGGTAGGATTCATTTTACCGAACTTTAAATGTCTGCTACACGATTATATGAATTTTGCCTGACAAATTACTTTTTCTCTCTATTGATTAGTTGAGACAGACTTGTTATCTGTCTCTTCAGTATTTTTTTTCCTCATGTTTTAGACAGGGCCAAGTGGGGCATAGCTCTATTACTTGTACAAAAACGTGGTGTGATAGTTTTGTTTAGTGTGGGGGCTTTTTTGCTTTTTTTTTTTTTTTAATATATTTTGAACTCTAGATTTTTGAAGGTCAATCTGTGATTAAGACTTTCCTGTGGGGGAGTGCAAGGTGGGTAAATCGTCAGAAGCCAGAGAAAGGAGCTTTCAGTTATCTTTATTTGTTCTAGTACTTTTGCTTTTATGATCAGTCCTTGCATTCAAGAACATGGTTAATGCTGTTCCTTCTTTATTAGAGTTTCTGACCTTTCTAAAATGGAGACAACAGGGGTCTGAAATAAACTCAGCTCAATGTGCTTAGGCTTTTGTGAAGGAAATGATACTTGATTTTCTAATATTTTTCTTTCCACCTAAGAATAACACCCTTTTTTTGGTGATGTAGCTAATACTAAAATTTATAGCTAACTCTCTTTGTAGCTAATACTAAAATTTATTTTTAAGATTTTGGTATATATTTCAGGACGTCTGGAACAATGACTGGGGTGATGATCACATTTGCCATCTCAGCAAATAAGAGAGAAAACTAAGTGAAGAATTGTCAAATGTGGCTTTCTTATGGCGCAGCTTGAAAAGCGTGTATGTTGGCACTTGGGCCAGCTTAAGCATCTGCTCTTCCATCCAGTCGTGTGTTCCACCTCATCTGGAACAGTTAGAAATAGCTGGTAACAAAAGGAGGGAGGTGGCCATGGGGCAGTTTCTGAGCCAGTTCACTACGCAGCTGCATGTGTAAAATAAACGTAATGAGGCAGATTCAGGGTCCAAGTACTCTCAGCTTAGTCACCCTGGGATGTAGAAGCGTTTAATCAAATATATGGGAGGTAGGAAGTTGCCAGCTTTTGGAGGTTTGCTAGGGCTTCCAGATCATTCTTCAGCCATGCTGCTTCAGAAGTGCCTGGAGGCTGTTGTTATATCTTTATCAAGGAGAAAATTAATGAGGCTAAAGGAAGACTTAAATTTTTATCAGCATGGGGAGCTAATAAAGACACTTCTGTGTTTCATCACTTTTATGGGAGATTCATCTGTAACAGCAGCAGTGGCATACCTCGAGGTTAAGATTCCTGTGAAATGTGACAGCAAGGAGCATGTTCTTCTGTCTGAAAATGTGAAACATTCTCTGAGCATGACACTTTTCTTCCAGAAACCTCTTTAATGTCAGGTCTAGTTCCAGCAAGCTTCTTGAAAATGGTGTTTATTACTTCTGTGGTAATACTGCAGTTCAACAACACCTGTCAATTTGTGAGGAAAAAGTTAGAATGTCTTTACTTCCTATTGTTCAGTCACAGGTACTGAAGGCAGAACTATACGAAGTCATTTACTTGTGTATGTGAATGTCAATTTAAGGATGGGGGCGTATCATTACATCAAATTTTATAAGTGCGGTAGTTTCTTCATTTGTTATTAACACTGCTCAACACATCCCCTTACAAAACCTTCTCAGATGCTCTGAACTCTTAAAGTATTAATAATTTCAGTACAGCTCTTTTATTGATAATGTAGTTATATTGGAAAAATGCTGCTGAAAAGAGCTTGTAGTTATAGACCCTGAGGTTATGGGAAAGCCTGTTGCTTTGGCCATGCTAAAAAAAATATATATATGTGTGTGTATATATATATATATATAAAAGTGAAATAAAGTTAAAGTGAGGATGTAGTACTCCCATTGGTTTTGCATATGGGATAGAATTTGGGAGGATGGTTTGTGTCCCAGACATGCACAGGTGGCTGTGATGTTTGCTGTTACAGAGGAGGATGATTTGGAGGTGTGAAAAAAAAAAAAGAATATTCCTATGCTTAGGCATGTTGTGCAGCAGATTTTTAAATTTTTGAAGGGTTATGTCCCTTTTACCAAAGGCCCTTGTGGCCGAGGAGATCTGTTGTTGCAAGTGAAGCTCTGACCTGTTCTGGGGAGAGAAGAACCGAGGTCAGAAGCTTCTGTCTCCCTCAGCTCCTGCTCTTGTGACTTCGCTTCCCTGTGGGTACGGAGGGGACAAAGCCACCAAATTCACACAAAGTACAAGAATAGGGACAGTGCGGAAAGAGGAAAAAAAATGTGACCCTGGAAATGGAAGCCGGCAGTCAGTGAAGGGAGTTGGAGATACACAGGGTTTTGCTGAGGGGAAAAAATGAGAGTTTCGTGGCAAGACTTGCACAGTGTTACCCAGAGCTCTGAGGCGAGTGGAAGAGTTTACGTCCAGTAAAGTTCAATCCGCTTGGAAGTCAACGTTTTTAGGGTCAGTTGGTGTCTGGGAAACATTCGTTCAAAGCACCGATCCCGCTCTGGCTCCTGTTCGTGCAGACGATGGATCTGTAAAGCCAAGTAGCAGAAGTCTGCCTGTATTTGCATCTAAAACTTCCATCTGTATCTGGGTGAATGTTATAGTGATGCAGAGAAAACTCATCTGGGAAGTAACATTTAAACGCATTATACTTGCACAGTCGAGCGTTTAAAGGTCAGATAATGCCAGAATTGAGGGATTATTTTTTTGAGAATAATCTTAATTCTTTCCTTTTTGTGTGTTTGTGCATTCATGCTGTCACTTGTGATTTTTAATGTAGTTTTTGTATGGAATTTTGTAATCTAGCTACTATACTACTTATATACTATATATATATATACTATATTGCTGTACGTAAGGTTTGTAACAAGTAGGCTTAAAGATGCAAAATCCTGCATGAGACTCTAGATTTTAGTTTGGCTATAAACTTTAGGAAAGTTTCCTGCTGAAATGCTCCAAGCTTGGTGTTTTAGAGTATTTTCAAACATATTCCCTTTGTCTCTTTCTGAATGGTCACTGTATGAAGATCCTTTCCTCCAGCCGCTCTAAACATTGTCCTTTCCTCCTGAAAGGGCTTAAGAACAAACAGCTGATATTTGAGAGTCATCTTAGTGTGAACATGGTCCTGAGGATTACACCTTTTCTTTATTTGGACCAAATGATTCTTAAAAAGCTTTTAATGTCATTGACAAAAATACCCACCTGATGATCTTTGTTACAAGTTATACAAGAATTGGAGAATATCCACTGTGCCGAAGCCCAATGCAATAAATCAAAGAGGTTTTCTGATCGAGAACACTCACGGATTCATGAGGTATTCAATAAAATTGCATTTAGGAGAAGGCATGTATTCTCCACCTACATCTCTCTGTTAGCCAACCCGGCAGTTTCTTCCAGATCTTTCTAGCTTGCTGCTAAATAATACTTTAAAAAAAACCACAAGTAGTATTTTCTATATAAAAACAAAACAAAAACCTTTTTCTCTTTCTGTAACAACTGCTTAAACTGAGCCTGTAGATGCTGTTAAACACTGGATATATTTAAGCAGATCTGCATACATAAACTGAAGGTTGTGAGAGGAGCAGAAGTTTGTGCTGCCTTCCCCAGTTAATTAGATCATTTCCAGCACAGAAATGAGAGTTTCCTTTTTTCCTAACGGCAAATACTTAATTTTCCGGAGTTGCAAGTTGCTTTGCCTGGCAAGAGGAGCCACTGGTGGAATCATCAAGGTGTCTCAGCCCTGTTTATTTGGAAGGTCATGCCTTGGGTCCCTTGCAAAAACCAGCAGGAATCAAACACTGTTTCTTTTCTTACAGTTCCAAACCTACTTTGGCAGTTTCCCCCTCTGTGCCTCTTCTCAAAGCACGCACAGTTTCTGGTTGTCTTTTACCTTTTTGTTCCCTCCTTTGCAGTGTTCTTGACTTTTTTTTTATGCTTGTCAGCCGGAGGCAGGTTCAGTACAATCAGTTTTCTTTTGAATTATCAGATGACCCTGATGGTTTACAGCTTGACTCGCACTCCTGAGCTGTAGGTACCACTGAGGGTGTGCTCCTGTTGAGCACTCTGGTCATATTATATAAAATATCTGGTCATATTATATAAAATATCCGCCCTCACAAACAAGTAGAGTCACCATTTGCATCTGCCTTCACTGAAGGACACAGCAGCTTCAGCGATTTTCCTCCAACATCCAGCACTATGTTTGAAAATTGATTTTTCGTCCCCGTTTTACTTTGATTTATTGGTTTTCACAAGCCGCTATTCTGCAACCACAGAGATACGATTGTTGTACAGCTTTTATTAGTCAAATGAGATACATTAATAGGAATATTAAATTGCTCTTGGCAGACCAAAGCGTGATCCTTCTGAACAAACTGAGATCATTCCATCGACTTTCAGGTTTTGTCCTTTAGACCCACATTCCACAGACGCTTGTATCTAAACCCCAAATTTGCTGTTGTGTATGAGCCCTTGTGCAGTTGTGATTTTGGTATTCTGCTATCTGCTTTTTACTTTAAAAAATATTTTAATTGGGAAAAATATTAAATATTTTCTCAGACCCTTAATTATAAAGGGGTTGATTTCTTTCTATACTCTATGTTTTGCCACCCTGCTGTGAATGGACTCTCGCATGTCTCAGTGCCGAACTACCAAAGTCCAGAGTGGTAAATGCATTTCCACTGAGCCGTTCTTCTTCTCTTTCCTTCTAGACCTTAAAAGCAGAATGAGCAACGTTGCATTTTTTATAACAGAGCGTATCATTGCATGTACCCTCTTCTGTCAGAAGAGTCACCTCCCGAGAGCAGCCGTGCTTGTGACAACTGAACTGGCGGGGACCTTCCCTGTCTGCCCTCCCGTCACCCCTGGCCCAGCCAGCTGCCGCGTCTTCTCCTCTGGGAGCAATGATGGAGCATGGACAAAACCGTCCTTTGGGCAGGAATTTTTAGGATAGATTACAAAACCAGCATAGTTTATAATAAGTAACAAAATCCACTCAAATCCATGAAAAAGGAGAAGCAAATAGATGTAATTCATGGGGAGGTTTATGAAAAATTGGAAAAGACAGACTTTTAAACTTGCAAGTTACTTTTATTTTGTGATGGATCACACTCGACAAAGTTATGGTCACCACGTTGCTGCCCTGGCTGCATAATTTGTCCTCCTGCATGCAGAGCAACAACCTGTGCTTTTCCTTTGTTCAGCTTTATTGTAATTCTTTTCAATATCTGTCTAATGTCAGAGAGAAAGGGACAGATCTTTACGTAACATGGCAACTATGTTTGTGTTTTTTTAATGTAAAACAAACATGATGTTTGTTGACATCCATGGAAAGATTTGTTTTAATCTCAGTGGGCCTTATTGCCCACAATATGTACCATCTCTTTTGTGATGTTGGCTCTGAGTTAATATTTAAATCTGATTTTAGCTAGCTCTACAGAGAATTTTTTTTATATCACATTGGTTTGCTTTGTTGTTTTAATGATCTCTTTTTTTTCTTGATCGTGCAGTTCTTTTCCTTTCTTTTTCATATTTTCTTGATTTAGGCAATTTCCTACATGCTTTATTTGCCAAATCAGAGCTTGCAGTCAACATAGCAGAGATGCCTGATTTTCCTCTACTCTTTGAACAGAGAGAAGCTCTTCCTTTCCATGTGGATGGGATTGGCTTTCTTCTACTTAAAAATGGAAAGAGACAATATATAAGATTTCTCATAATGGATGTTAAATCTCAGCTTTAAAATAAAGCATACCTGTCTAAATACTTTTCCTTGAATTAATTTATTGCAAAATGACTTATCAATGTGTTTGTTGCCTAAATCTGACACTGTGTAACTTGGGAATAGTGGTTTAATTTTATTTACTTACATAAAAAAACAGAGTTAATGCCCCTTACTTCTTTGTACTTATGGCTGTTAACTAATTTAAGCCTTATCTGCAAACAGAAATTATATCGAAAATTGCATAAAGAGCACTAATGAGGCCTAAGTGGCTTGAGGAAATACATATTCCATTTGGCTCTGGTGAGTCAAAATGGTCTCATTCTGTACTTCTTCTAATTGCATCTTTGATATTTTCATGCTAAAAACAATTATAGTCATGATAATAAAGAATGGAACTACTGCTGGCTAAATTCTTTGTAAGACCTTGGACTTATCAAACACAAAATTTTACATCACAAGAAAAGGAACAATGGAATACAATACCTGGTGCCTAGGTGGAAATAAAATCAGAGAGCAATGGACAAATATTTCCTTTTTTGTTTTTTTCCTGTGTATTTATTAGATGCTGTCATGCTACGAGACAGCCTGGTCCTTTAATGATATATTTCTGTATGCTGTTGTCAACTGCTATACTGTTTGCACCATTAAGTAAACGCCTTCTAAAGGTGCCCTAGGGAGCTATTACAGAGCAGTATGAATAATACAAATTTCATATTTTGCTCTTCTGTCATACATTCTCTCTGGCACAAAGGCACATTTAATACTTCCGGCTACAGCTTTTGTAGGAAGTCACGTTCATATGGTATTTTCTAAATATTTCTGAATACTACAAATGCTTATTTGTGGCCACTGCTACTAAAAATTTATATTAATGTGATTAACATCTGTTCAAAACTTCATTTCTGGTATCAGTTTCAGTGACTTTTCTGATTACTTTTAGGCAAATAGTCCCTAAAGCAAATCTGGAAGGCACGGGTTTTGGAATTTGATCTCAAATTGTTTATAAGAATCGTTCTTGAGCAAGCAGGGAACAGAAATGGGTAACAGCTCTGATCTCAAATGTTAAATAATAAATGCAGAACTTGCAGTGACCAGTTTTCAACCAACCCAAACTGAAACATACTTACATAAAATTGAGATCATTTAAAACCACAAAAAAGTGCAGAGGAATAGTCTCCTGTTTGCAGACCAATCCAGAAAAGAGAAAAGGCTTAGGTATTAGTTACAAACTACTGACGTGAGTCTAAAAGGAAAAAAAAAAAAAAGAAAAAAAGTTGGACTTGAAAGAAAAAATGTAAAAATCGGCACTGGGTGCAGCAGAGTTCGTGTAGGTGGTTACTGAGCCTGGAAAAAACTCTTGCTAATGGGTGATAGCCACACTGTATGACTTTGAAGAGTCCTACAAGAGGAACACCAAGAAGAATCTGTTCCTAATCACGAGGTAAACTTATATTTAGGTCTCTGTGACATCATAAGAAAAAGATTTTCTGTCATGTCACTCTCTGTGCTTCTTTGTCCTTCCCCCGGCTCCCTGATAAGTACCATGAAGTTTTAAAGTTAGTATGAAAATGCTTAAGAATGTCAAAATTGAATCTGTAGTGTAAACTTTTCTCTTTAGTATTATGCGCTGTAATATAAACCTTTCTCTTTAGTATTATGCACTATTCTATGTAAGTTAAAGTATTTTTTGCACATTTTCCATAATAGATCCAGACAAGGAATTATACTCATATTCCAAATAAACTTCTATATTTATGAATTACAGAATTATAGTTGTCTCCATTCTCTGAATGTGCGTTGTTTTGTTTCGTTTTTCCAATAGGCCTTGATGATTGTCTCCAACAATACATAAAAAATTTTGAAAGAGAGAAGATCAATGGCGAACAGCTGCTGCACATCACTCACCAGGAGCTGGAGGAGCTGGGAGTCACACGCATTGGCCACCAAGAACTGATACTGGAAGCGGTTGATCTGCTTTGTGCGTTGGTAAGGGATTTCTTGCATCACTCTCCTTGATAATCTGGGTGTATAAATTTCCAAACCAAAACTGAAATAATGTACACTGCATCCACAACTATATGCTCGTACATACACAGTGGCTTTGCTTCATTAAAGGACAGACATCTAGAGGTGTCTTTCTGCTGTAAAAAAAAAAACCCTGTATATGTAGATATATCTCCATTTTATGATTATACATGATGGTATTTTATTGTTCTTCCTCTAAGTTTATTGGTCTTACATTCAAATATTGTTGACTAGCGCTACTGACATCCATATGGTTCTGTAATTATATGCCATATGCCCTCGTATTTCACTGACATTTGCCACACTATTCTAACCCAAGTAGACCTGAGTGTTTTACCCATGCCAGCGTTCAAAAGGATGGTACTAAGGAGCCAGAAGGTAATGCTAATTAGACTGGAAGATTGTTTAAAATGAGCTTTAAGACAAGATTGGAATGATAAAATTGACTTTGTCTAAAGTGCAATGTATGTCAATTTAGGGTGTTTTGGTTCGTGTGTGTGTTGGGTTTTTCGTGTGTGTGTGGTTGTTGTGGTTTGGTTTTCTTTGTTCATTTGTTTGGGTTTTTTTAGTAACCTGCAAACATCTAGATGTGGAAGAACACTGTTTTTCATATAACCGGTTATTCATTCAGTTAGCCTCGTGAGAAAGTCTTTGAGTCAGGAAATTATTTTTTTCCTCTCTTATTTAATTCCTACCAACGAATAAAACGTAATGTATTAACTTAATTCTAAGGAAAAAATAGCTTCTAGTAGGTGAAGAGCAGAAAGGATATTGAAAATAAAGTATAATAGTAAAATTACGAAGGTCCCAGTATTTTACTTCTTTACCAGGTGTTCTGCTTTTGCACAAACTAGGTTATCCTGTGGGATTCGGATAAGATAAATTGTCTCCAACAGGGAAAGTGGCACTTAGCAGTATAGCAGAAAACAAGTAGGAAAATGCACTTATCTATGAAAAAACAAACAGTACAAAGTACTTTTTTATTATGCATATGCTTCTTGGAAGTACCTCTGATTAGACAACATACTTCATGTAGCTTCATATCTGTTCTTACAAACTAAATAACATGTATGTCAAATCCGAGCAACACTTTTGGCCTCGATGCAGCCAGGTGTGTGAACTGTTGCAATCTGCACAACCCAACAAACCCGGGTGTTTGGGACCCCACGATGTTCTGTCAGCACAGCATCGTGTCCTGACACCGGCAGAAATATCAGACCCGAGGTTTCCTCTGGACAAAGAACGCCCTTTGGTCAGGTGCCCATTAGGAGGACCCTTGCTGATTTTTTTTTAAATTTTTTTTATTCTTGTTTTTTCTTTTTCTCACAAAGCAGCTGCACTTCTTCAGCGCTGCCCTGCTGGTCCATACTGCAGCTCTCACTGTGTCTCACGATTTTCTTTTTTCTTTCAAAGCAGGATGGGGATTTTCTAGCTCCTGGTATCATTTATTTAGCCTCCTGCCTTTCAGCCCTTACCCTTCCTTTCTCACTCTGTCTCTCAAATGCTGGATTTTTTTTTTCTTTCTTTTTTAAATTTTTTTTCCCCCCCCTGCTTCTAATTTTTTATCTTGGTGCCCTTTCCATGTGCTTTCTGCTGAGCCGAGTCCCTGCTGCCCGTGGCTCTGCTCTTGGGGTTATTCTCTTGCTTCTGACATTTCTGCACAACACATTCTTCAATTCTTGCAGCTTCTGTCGAGCAAGAATCACGACTGAAAGTTTTAAAAGACCACGTATAGTATCTATTTTTAATCTGTAATAATTTATAAGAATTCTAATCTATGTAACCAAAAAGCATCATGAAGAATTCCTCTTTATTCTTTTAAATAATGTCATAAAGTGAATGGTAGGAGATCTGATGCTGCCTTTATTAACACCCAAAACACACTTCTAAATATTACCATTTTGTTCTTGTTCTGTCCTAAATCTTGAAACATTAATAGATTATTGCACTAAAATCTGACTGCTGGTTAAGTGATTGGTGAAAATTGTGCTTTGGAGTTCATCACTATAGTGGATTTTTAGACTAACTAGCCTAAGAAAGCATAGGAAAGACTTTATTTAAAAATAATTTTTAAAAAGGGGGGACAGGAATCTGTGTTTTGCTTGAGCCTGTAAACAGGAACTAACATGTAAGAAATTATTTGCATCAGAATGTCTTAGGGAGCATTCCGTCTTACCCCTGATTTCCTGAGTCACGTTATAAGCAAACTTAATACGCTTTATGGGCAGTGAGAATGCAGCCCCAGTCAGCAAGACGCTATAATAGTATATTAATGCATTGTGCGTGTTTGTATGTATGGACAGGGTGCATAGAGGACAATGTAAGTATATTTGTGGATTCATATACTAAAAAAAAATTCAAAACTTGTCATGAAACAAATTCAGGGGAAACATCAATTGAAACGATCTGGTCTAAAATTCCACAGTGTTCCCAGTCCCGTGCTGGCTGAGCACCCACATCCCAGGCACACTCTGTGCTCTTCCCATCTGGATCACAAAGCCGCATTCCTCTTGCTATCAATAAATGCCAGCACGGCTTTGTGCTCTGTGTGTTATCCACTCACTGGCCCATGCCAATGAGCATTGCTTTTTTTTTTTTATCTTTCCCCATACATGGATTTCTTAATAGGTTTCTGATTTGCTATTGGCAGTGTCCAAGTGACGTGACCTATTTCTTCCAGGCAGTATTAGCAGGATGTTCTGCTCCATCTTCGCTAGCTGGGTTGTGTAACGCTTCACCAGCAGCATCTCCAGCGTGCTGTAGAAATCTCTCAGGTGATCTTAAGCTCGGTGATGCATCAGGAATTCGGCTGCACGTTGGTCCTGGCTTTAGCTGCAGAAAAGCAACGTGGCTTCAGGAAACCATGAGAAATTGGTCTGAGCTCAAGCTCTTGGACCACGCTGGAAGTGCCAGTTGCGACGCTGTATTTTCCATCTGTGCTCCCTGAGGGCCTGGCCACCAGCCCACTGGGGTTTTTTTTGGGGGGTGAGAAGCAGCTGTTGGGGTTACACATCAAAACCCAACATCTCTGCTTCTGTCACAGTGAGGTAAACCGTTACACAGCATATCCAGAAATGCTGACCCATAGTGAGGGTTCTATGTGCAAGAAAAATCAAAATAAAGGAGGCATCTCCTGTGGTTTTAATTCCCTGTCCTAAACCACGTATTAGCTAGACTCTCAAATGCAAATTATTAAAGGCAGGGAAGGTTTAGTTGTAGAATCTATCACACATTTGCCCTTGATACGGTTTTATATCCACTTCTCACAAATAAACATTAAAAAAAGCTGATAATGTCTTGGTTAATTGATTCAAACCAAAATTTTATTTCTCAATAAAACCGGAAAAGATGTTACTAGTAAGTACAATCGCAGATCATAATTTTTTCTTTTGAAATAAAGCCGAATTCAGAGCTTTCTTTAATGGAAGTTACATATGAGAATCTTATCTTAAAAAGATTCTACACTGGAAGAAGACAAGCTGCAGCTGGAAAGAAAGGCATAAAAAAAGTAAACAGGAAAATAAAAGTATTTGATACACCTATGCATAATGGAAGTGGCAATATGGTGATAGAGAAGTATATGTATTCTACCTTAAAAATAGAATAATTTAAAGTGTTAGAATAATCTGATATTTGAAAGGATAAAATTAAAGTCAAAAAGGTGAGAGTATCTTTCATTGTAGGAGAGAGAATACTGGCACTTTCTTGGGATTGCTCCGGCTTGAATTTAAGTGCTATGAAAGGAAAAGTCATAGGTGAGCCATACTTTCAGCTTCAATTCTTTGCCTGTTCTAGAAAGACATTTTTCAGTACTATTTTAATTATGAAGAAAATTGGGAATGATGGCTATGGGGAAAAAATTCTATTGTCAGTCCGTTCTTACTAGTGTGGTCAGAAGCTCCTTTGCAATTATTTGTTTGAAGTGACCTAAATAACACATATGGACTTAAAGTGCAGGCCATTTAGAATTTGGACTGTAAATTTATTAAAGCTGAAATATGAATCTGGGTATGTATTGGAGGACTAGTTGCACAAAGGCTGACTCTGAAGAAGTAGTAGAGCCTGGGGAAAATAATTCTTTGATAGACAGTAAAATATATTGGAAAGGAGGAGTATTTTGAGGTCAACATGGGTTGCTGTTCAAACCTATGCAAGTAAATTTAATTTAATTAGGACAGTATTGGAGTCAGTATGTTGTTAAAACCTGCACAAATTAAAATATAAACAGTCTAGTGGAAAGAAAGACTTTGATAATGACTGGAAGAAAAATGAATGTAAAATGAAAAGCATGTTCAAATATAGATTGTATCTAAAGTAATTAAAAGCACTGTTAATTCATAGGCATTCAGCTAGTGAAATTAGGCACTGCGCTGTGATAGCACTCAAGGAGAAATAAAGATTAGAACATTTCTCTCTCTGCAGTTACTGCAGAATTTAGCAATCCAAGCATGAGAGTTTTTCTGCTAGAAGGCAAAATAAAGTCACCTGTGGGTCAACATGTTTATAACAACTGGAGTGAGTTTAATTTGCTCACATATTTGCTACTTAAAACAACAACAACAACAACAACAAACAACAAAAACCCCAAACCTGTGTGGGATATAGGTACCAAATATGCCCTTTTTTTCCCCAAACATTTTTCTAACATTTTCTTTATTAAGCATCGCCTGAACGAAATTGCAACAGTAGTAGTATTTTGTTGGTCAGATGGAAAGCAGTTTGCAATAATTTATTTTGCAGTATGCCATGCTGAAGATGGAGCAGCCAGTCTTCCATAGCTGTTTCTGTATTGATACATTTGTTTCTTCTGAATTAAAATTATTCAACTTTTATTTAAATTAATACTATTTTTAATGGCCGTACCTACGGTTATCTCTCTTGGGATCCTTTTCATCTTTCATTCTGCTGATACACTTGTTGATTTGTAAATATTGTGAGTATATTGGGAAGTATTTTTTCTCACTTTACCTGACATGTAATCAAGCTTCATTTTTAACAAATAATTCAATGTGGCAGGTACTTATTTCCCCCCATATGTCAGAGATTATTCAAAGGTAATTATTCTAGACTAAAATCTTCATTTCATATACAAATTGATGCTTAAATAGCTGCAAATAAATCTTTATTCAAAATGGAATGCCATCTCAGTGAGAGATCAGGAGAGATTCCATCTCCTCAGTATAATGAGGAACTGGGCACATACATTATTTTTGTCTATACAAACATACATGTATCCAGAGAGCTTTATTAATCTCAATTGGAAAAGAATTTCAACTTTTGGCAGTCCAGCACTATTTATTATGCTGTGCCAAACCACTGAATTAATAGTATGGAATGGGTTAGTTAATTATTCCACATATTAGAGAGGATGTATCATCTTTTGCTTAGTCTAATTAGCCGCTTAATTATTTTTTAGACTTTCAAATCATGCAATTTGGAAAAATAAACTATTCTAGGGACTGTTTGTTGTTTATCTTTTTGAAGTCTGTTGCCAATTTTTGTATTTTTAAAAATCTTTTAGGATCAGAACATTAAGGAAGATGATTAAGTTTGAACAAACAGTTCACAGTAGCCTCAAGTACTTTTGTTCACAGGTATTTTACATGTGTGTGCATAATTGTTTTGTTTTGTCAGGAAGGTGTATATACCAGAAATAGAATAGAAGTTGGCTGTGTTTTACTCGAACTTCAGCTGCCTGCACACAGTCCAAAAGGGAAAGAGCAGGAGCAAGTGGGCTGCAGGTCAGGTGAATTCCAGTAGGTCATATCTAATTCTTTTCCATAAGTAATGCCTCCAATCTTTGTGGTATTGTGCTATCTATTAATAACTTTAGATAAATTATTTTAGGCTGTAAGTATTTCTGTATTCTTCCTACTTAAGGCTTGGTTTATGTAAAAAAAAAAAAAAATCAGGTAAGATACAGATTTGCTGTGTTGACTCCTATTTTAATTCCGGTTGCCTGTAGAGCAAGACAATGTTAACAGATTAATGAAAGAGACTTTTGTTTTGCCTGTCTTTTGACATGGTTGAAAGATTACTTCTCGTCACACAAGAATTGTTTTTCAGAAAATAGGGACAGACAGGGTCCATTCACAGTGTTAAATCTGTCCCAAAGGTTGTAACTTTCTTTTGAAAATGCATCTACTTCAGTAGCAGTGAGAATGAGGACCCTGACCCATTGCAGGCCAGGCTGGTAAATACACCACTACAAGAACTACTGCAGGCCAGTGAAAAATCAATGTACTTATTTCCATTTATAAACTTAATAAATAATCCATTTATAATAATCCATTACTACCTTCTATGACTGGTTATGTATCTGGGTAAACTCAGTGGTATTCTGACAATTAATGTTTTATTCCTTTTCGTAACATGAGCTACTGTCGCTCACTGGCAGAGAACAGCACACTGCAATATGTGCAATTAAATTGTATCGCTACTTATTAGGCCAATGCAGTGGCAGAAATTTATGCAAATGAATAGGTAGGCTAATTATATGGTGTTGAAATACCACGTGTCCTATGCTATAGACCAGGGCAAGAGGGAAAATACTGGCTGAAATGCAATCCAAATGGTGTTGGTACACAGTATAATTTGTGTATATTCCTCTGGTTTAGGGGATGATAACAGTACATTCATTTCTGACATCATTTTGATTTCTTTTGAGGTTTGGATGTGGAAGACAATGTTTTTGTCTGTAATTTCAGCCCTTTTGGATGTTCAGTTCCTTTAAGGCTGATGATAGTGACCCAGTTCCTACTGGGGATAAGGAACGGGCATTTTCCCTGCACAGTGGCAGAAGGAAAACCTACATAATAACACCTGGTTTCACTTCATGGTTGTCTCTGCTGAAACCAGCTGCCGTAACATCGTATGTTACAGCGTGAAGTGGGTGTTTGTTGCTTCTTTTGCTTTGATTTTGTTGTGTTTCAGAGGCATCCTTCGTTGCACAGTAGTCTAATTTGCTGAAACCAGTGCACACAGTGCACAGCAATAAGCAAGAGGCCAGATTCTGGTTTTAACCTCGTTCCTCTGCTGCCTTGCACCAATATTCTGAATTGCTTTGTGTCAGCTCTTGTGTCCCAAGCCACGGACTGGCCAAGATTTGGTTACTTGATCTGTCTGCAGCAATGTGGAGAGAGCACGTGGCCTCCTAAGGATACTCACCTGGCCTTTGTGGACTAATTAGAATTGACATATCCAATTAAGTGATATGATTTATTGCTTTCCCTAGAATTTCATTGTGAAGTGTGTGGAATAGCTGCTAGGGACACGTGAATAAGTTGTGCAGCAGAGGACTCGTGTTTTCTTCTTTATCATTTTATTTCTAGACTAAAGGAATGAAAAAGAAAGATGCTTGTAATATTTTGGTCCTGTGTCATGTCTTCCCTCGTGATAAAATGTGTTGCTAGATTTCTACATTGCTTTTGAGAACATTAGAGTGTATTTGATTAAAGCTTGCCACAAAAGGAAATCTTACGAGAGACTCTCATCAAAGCTATGCAAACATAATTCTCTGAGATAAAATAGTGCTTCACACCTTTATTTTTCTATTTCTGCACGATATTTGTGGGTGACTTTGAGCTGAGAATGGATTTATGTTCTCTCAAATCCTTGAGGAAAGTGGACATCTAATTTTTTGCAAGACTGTAAGTACAGGAATAAGAGCCAAGTGTAGGAGTTGGTGTCATCAGGTGAAACACTATAGATCACTCTTTTTTATTATAATACCAGTAGCAATGCTGTCATACAAACCCACATGTACTAAATAGCTATCATAGCCTTTTATTTTAAGAATCTCCGCTTTTATATAGAACGCCATAGGCCACAGAATATATTGTCTTCGGTAAATGTGATTTTCACATAACAGTGTTGCGTGGTGCTTAACACTAAGCAACTGTGTCTTTCACTTGTGCAGAAGGGGATGTTAATTTTAGCTTTATAGCCAAATTGTCTGGATTCATGCAAACATATAAAACAAAATTAAGTACAGCGAAACTTTTATGAAAAGTGGCTTAGGTAACTGAATCTTGACAAGAGCATTTCGGTGAATACTCTGGACTTTGAGAGCTATGGAAATAACACTGATTGTGGACAGTGCAGAAACACTGGACAAATTCATAAATCTAGCTGGACAAGTTGTTCTGAGATTTGTCTGTGGACTACACTGAAGGTTTTGTTAATTGTTGATAGGTGCGTTAATTTTGGAACTGATTAAAACTTTTCTGTGGCTGAAAACATCTGTGGTTCGGGGCAGCTCTGACAGGGTAATTCATCGTTCTTCTGCTCTTTATTGGCTGACATAAAACATAATTACTGGTTGTTGATGCAAATCCACATTAATTTACTGTGCTCAGACGTCTGCGTGTGCACTGACTTGTAAAAACAACTCATGTCAGTGGCTTAGATGGTCTTTATCCTCCTTGTTTGAATTCTTCAGGCACAAGACGGGGGGGGAAAGAGAGGGGTGGCAAAACCCAGCTGTTTAAACCCTGGGAACTTTTCAGGTCTATCTGGTGTTGTCTTGTGTGTTTTACACACTTGTTAGACCATTACAGATATAGGCTTCATGTTAAATATTTCTTACTGCTGACTTCAAATCACTGTGACAATAAACATGTCTGGAAATTGTTGGCCTGCTCTTGTCACACAATTTTGAAAAGTTAGCGCTCCATTCAGTAAAGTGTAAAAATACAGATTTCCAAAGTATGCTGTGATTCCATAAAAATGCCACTAAAAACCGTCTTTTTGTACAAGAGTTAAACTCGGTAATTTTAAGTTCTGAATTCTGGAGTGCTCAGTGGTATCTCTTCTGTGCTGATCTTTCGCTGCAAACACAGAAATAATAATGCTTTAAGCAGGGTATAATGAAGGAAAGCATGCTATTTTTCTATAATCATGACTTGCAGCACAGAGGACATGCGCTTACCATCAGAAACTAGCGTGTGGTTTTGGTGTATTGCTACGTAACATTTAATTGTATACTATTGCATTAAACATTTAAATGTATAATTTAAATCCATTAGCCAGCTGCAATGGATGACTAGGACTTAACACGCTCTATTAAAAGTCGTTGCCAAAGCTGTTTGAAGTCTCATACATGTTTGGGAGTGAGAAACATCCAAGTGGGAATAATTCTTAAAGCAGGTGATGTTTTTGTGGTCGCGTTGCCCTTGTCTGCACCAGTTCACCCCGTGGCACCTGTAGTGAGATTTGGCAGCTTTAGCCAATCCCAACTAAACTCGACAGAACAGTAAATCCATGAGGATTCCTGCAGGTGCTGGGGTGGTCAGGAGGTCACCAGTGGGGTGTAGCCTAAGCCAGTGACTTTCTGGGAGGAAATCAGAAGATCCGTGGGGAAAGGCATCGCCACACGGGTGATGAAAGGTTTGTGCCTCCCTGACCTAGAACACATGGGCACTGATAGATGGTTCATTGGCTGAATCCCACTAATTGATCCAGACCCAGGTAATTACATTAAATAGTAAGGGGAAGGTGTATCAGATTAAGGGGGTACAGGATTCTATTTTTGGAGCAAAAAGGAAGATTCATACAGACTGTTGCAGAAAGATATTAACTTTCCCCATTATATGAAAAAAAAGGTATTGTTCCACTAATATAAAATTAAAATTTCTTTAAAATAACCCGAAAGCTCAGTGGTATACAGATATTTTGTTGGTTTGTTCATGTGTTCAAAGGCTAAAACATCAAATAAATTGTTGTCTCTATAATGGTTCACATGAAATACATAGGTAATTCTTAGTCTTTTAATGAAAAATAGTTGAACTGCTATTTATATGGTAGTTTAAATAATTAAGTATAAAAAATATTATGAATATTTTAAATTAGATTTTAATTTTTTTCTGAGGCTGTAGATATTTCACTGGAAATGATTAACTTTATTGCTTATGTGTTTCATTTGCAAAATCATCTTTCCCCAGCAGAAAGCAATAGATAATTTTTTCTTTAGGATCCTGATTTGAAATCTGTCCTGAGTCATGCAACCCATGTTACACTGCACTGGTAGCAAGCACTTTCCCCAACTGGTGTAATTTTTACATGGAACCACCAATTCTGCCAGAACTGAAGCTAAACGTCTGATCTAAGTGAACTGGTCAGTGTCAACATTTAATTTCCAAAAGACAAGCCTATCATTTATTCTCTGAACTTTGAATAATTCACCACCGTTTAAAGTTCTAATTTTGTCTTATCTACTGAATCTCTCATCCTCTGTAATCTTGCATTTCTATCTTATATTTAATTTTAAAAGGTACTTAAAAAATGAAAATATTAGAGTTCTTGTGATTGGATGGTTGTTTTTTTTTACACAAAACTACGATTATTATAAAATAAATAGCAAAAGTTAATTGTTCACGAGGTTTTAGGAACAAATAATACAGGTTTGATGTTGAACAGTGTGCTACACGTGTGCAACTTTGTTAACTTTTGCTGAGAAAGAAACAGCACGTGAATGAAGATCAGAGGGTACTGGCAAGGTATAGTATAGGCTTGAGATGTTCTGTCCATGACGTAAAGCTGGTGGAGTTTCCCTGATTGGCAAAAGGAAGTTTTTAGAAGAATTTGGGTGTAATTTGGGTACTTCTAAGAGAGATGTGACATTTGGGTAGTTGTGGCACACGCTGGGAACCAGCAGTTGCAGCCTGGTGAGCACTAACGTGGTCGATACTTGGTAGTGATTTTTAAAAGTCACCAGACCATGGTCTAATACGTTTTTGGAGCTAATATCTCCTAGGTCATCCTTTGGTCTTGTTTATTTATCACAGTATCCCCAATCAGCATATTCTGCATCGCTTGTTTTGTACACATATGGAAGAGGTCAAGCCATCACAGATGTCTGGCTTACATAGGGTTTTTTAATTGAGGCCATATGCAGATCAGTCCTTACTTGTACTGAGGGAAAGTAATTGGAAACAATTTATCTTGTGACGTGAAAAGAAGCCACAAAATAGCCGAGCTGCCTTCATCCTCTTGGGTCTGGCTCTTGCGCGTATCAGAAAAGCGACACTGCCACAGCTTTATCTTCCTACGGGCATTTTTTTCTGAGAGTTGCCATTGAAGCTGTTAAACATGCACAGATGTCAGCCTGACAAAGGACAAACGGTGTGTGGATGGTGCGCCATGTTCGCCCTTTTATGTCACTGTGTGTTTGCAAGAAGGTTTCATTATCTCATGCTGATGTGATATTAAGGTTTTGCGCAAAAAATATGAGAAAACGTTAAATACATTTTGAAAGGGAGAAAACTTTTTAAATGCGAATTCACTTCCAGGGAGTTTGGATCTAAACTCGCTGTGAAGGTGGAGTTGAGCAGAAACTGTGAATTTAGGAGTACAGCGGGAGAGGAGTTACGAACAGCTCAGGGTGATGCTCCTGGAGTTCAAAGCTGTAAAACATTCTCTTCCAGATAAAGTATTATTTTAAGCACAGGTTAGGATCAGGCTCTGCTGGTTCTGGAACTGAGGGTTCGTTGCTTCCACAGAAATAAATCTCCTGATGGTTCAGGGGTGGAAATGGCCGAGCTCCACTTTACAGCTGAAATGAGACGTGAAATCTCCTTTCAGAGGGAATCTGTGCTTTTCAAAATTGCTGTTCTTAAAACTTTTGTGAGAATGAGTGTTAACTAAACAAGTAGCTGTTTCAATGTTTTAGATGATGCCAAGCAAAAAGTAGAATATATAAAACAGCTGATCCCTGATGTATCTTTAGACAATTTCAATATAACAACTATCTTTTATGTCTGGAGCATATATTTTGATCTAGAAAATATAAAAGTTTGTTTTGACTGCATATTGCTTAATAAAATCTTAAAACTATCATTCTATAGTCCCTGCTACACACCTCCAGTTTTAGTTACAGTTTTAAATAGGTATATTTCTGTTTAATAAATGAGATACCAAGGTATAGTTATTTAGACTATTTAAAAACAGAAAAAAAATGAAGTACTTTCTGAATGACTAATCTAAAGCTGTGAAGAAGAATATAAGAAACTCTTAGAAGTTATGAAATAAATAAACGAGAACATAAAATGAAGAAAACAGAAGTAGTATACGGAAAAATTGAAATTAAGATATTCCCTGAACATAGCCAACAGACTCAAAGTGAGAGTGCCATGATCTTTAAAAATGTATTTGGATGTATCACAAAGTGAACATTGTATATGTTGAAAAAAGACCAGTGGCCCAAGTCATCTGGGCCTAGATGTTGTGTCAAAGCGTTTTTATTGGCATAAAAGTACCCTTCCTTTATACTTGAGACTGTTATGGCAACAAGCAGTCTACATAATTGAATAGCAGATTTCATAAGCAGAAAATACATTGATGATGTGTCATGATGTGCTGGATCATATTTTGTGATGTAGTAGTATGATGAGATATAATTTAAAAATGCATTTTAAGAAAATATATACTTCTCAGACTGATTAGCCTGACAGAGGTACTTGCGTATTTGATTTGTTTAATGTTGTAGGACCTTTTTGAATGCCTGTGCTGTGTATAATTAATTTAATTTTCTCATACTTCTTTGTATTTTAGATACTTGTACCATAGCAAGATTTTCTCATCCTCGTACATAAACAGAAACATTAAGATGTTCCAGCTTATTCAAGCTTACCCAGTTAGAGAGAATATTTGGATATTAGAGAATTTAAATCCCATTGACTTCATTAGGATCAAGCAGGCCAAGGTGATTTTATGTAGCACGTTCAGAGACCTGTAGCAAGAGCTACAACGGAAAAGCTACTTAAAAAATGTTTAGGTGGGTGATAAGAACACCGGTTAATTCTTGATTATCCTAACAATTTCTTCATAGAAACCAGTCTCCTGTGCAGTTTTAGCCTGGCATCTATTGGGTCAAGTCTTGTCATAACGAGTGACCCTTCAGAGATGCCTGACCAGCAAATGTGCATCCCGTGTCTGTGCCTGCTCTTGATCATCTTTCTTCCACAGTCATTTCAAGGCCCAGACTGGCCGTGTATTTTGTGTGTTTTCAGAGGAGATATCTGCACAAATGTATCCTCATCTTCTGCTTTTCTCTAACTCAGTTCCTCTTACAAGGTGCCCAGTCATTTGACTCTCAACACTCAAACATAGCTAAAAAAAATTATTTAAATACCATATTCTTAAAAAAAAATCTGTTTTGGTGGCTGGACTGATGGTCTTTTTGAGTCTGATTTTTAAAGAAATGACTATCATGTTCTAATTCTTATCTGAAATCAGAAACACATGGCTTTTTCAATAAAATTACTTTTCAAGGCACCTTAATTATACTTGATTACATTTACACATATCAATTACAACGGAAATGCTAAAGCTTCTTCTAGGAGTTAAAAATATAATGCAAATGACAAGTTTTAAAATAAGGTTAAAATATTTAATCTTAGCACTATCTACTTAATGCGTCTATTTACAAGATAATAGGAAGGTCGATCTTAGAAGCGCTGTGACAAGTTCCAAATTAGAGACTCAGGAGACAAGAAAGAATTGTGACACAATTTCCTCTGAAAGGTAGAATAATTACAATGGAGGGGAGCACAGAGGGAGGAAAGCTGCGCATAGAAAAGTACTGAGGTGTTTCAGATAATGTACTCTAATTTGTTTTATGATCTTGCACATTTGCATAGTATTAACATAGTTATTAATAAATTCCATACTTTTATTTTTATGAAATTTCATTGTGTTCTGTGCATATAAACTAGATTGTAATACTGCAGTTTGACTGTCATAATAAACTGATAGGCAAATGCTATTAAAGATAGCAAGAAGGGTTGTTTTTATTGTATGGCATTGCTAATTTCCTGATTCAGAATGAGAAGAGTTTTTAAAGAAAAAGCCAAAACAAATTTGAACGATATTGTACTTGAACTACAGTCCTCAGCCATTAAGATGGAATGCATTTTCTTAACATATTTTATAATTTGGAAAACAAAAGGGGCTAGGATTTTATATATTTTTACAATATATAATTATTTTTCCTTTCTCTAATGCAGAGCAAAACAAATTTATTTAGTAACCCAGGCTGCTTTTGCAGTTTTGGAAATGGATCCTGGTGAATATCAAAATAGGTATAATTTTGTGTGTTAATATATTTTGGTGTGCAGTACAGCATCTCCTTGCTATACAGTAGCTGGAATGGCCATTACAATAGTAATTCCGCTAGACGTTTACTGCAGACAGACGAGTTAAGCTGCGCACAAGTGGGGTCTGTGGTCAGACATCCTGAGAATGAGGTCATGTTCAGGTGCCTCCCTCCTTTCGTTACAGAGTCTGTGATTATAATCATTACCCAATTAAAACACTAATGTGCCGCGACAAGTCTGACACTACACCCAACATGGGGTTTCCTTAATTAAACTTAGTGCTTCTTGGATTTATTTTAACTTTTCATGAAGTGTTGCCGAATCTTGCGTTTTATTATAATCATTGTCCTTTTTCTAGTGTTTGGGAAATGTGTTTAGTTTTAGGTTCTAATCTCTAGACCTGAACTTTTGTACTGAGTCATATGATCGCTAACGGGTTTTTTAGTTGGTTTTGGATGGAGGACTTTTCAGGCATCACGTGTGACTGCTTTTAAGTTGAGATTGGAGGTGGGTTTGATGGATGAGCTTATGCGATAGTGAAGGAACTGACTGGATAGCCACGTCTGAAGAGTTACAGGCAGTGTCTCGATGTCCAAGTAGAAACCAGTGACACGTGGTGGCTTTCAAGGGTCTGTACTGGGCCAGTACTGATTTTAATGATGACATAGACAATGGGATTGAGTGCCAAAGGTATAACTGTTAGCAGACTGAAAGTCAAGTTTTGGGTTTTTTTTTTTCCTTGTCTACATACCACCCAAGCAGAACTTTCACACTACTAAATATAATACACTAATTACAAGGTAGAATTTATTCCTTCCTTCAGCTGAATTTGTCACCTCTGCTCACACAGAATACCAATCTACGTCTTTTAGCGCTTTATCTGAAATCTGTAATAAATACTTAAAGTTGGTCATATTCTGTGTAACTGAGGTTTAATATGTAATTTTAATTTAGTATTTTAAATGTTGCAGCAAAATTTGCTTTCTTGTTAAGATAATTTCAAAAGAAGGACCTTTGTGCTTTACATTAAAAATTTATTTTACCTCCTTTAGAAATAGCTATTTGCATAAAGGCTATTGAGCTTGTAGATTCTTTTTAAAGAGGAAAACATGACACACCTGACTGAAACACAGTGCCTTACGTACTTTGACTTCATGCTGTTGTGATAACTTCAGTTTTAAAGTGCCATAAAAATAACGCTACAAAATTTTAATACCTCTACCTGATGAAATCAAAGAAATGTGTACAGAGACAAGTATTTTAGAATTAGGTTTCTATTGTGTTTTCTGTTAGCCTCTTAAAAAAATACCTTCAGAGAGGAAATGTTCTTAAAACTGTGCTTCGATGTTTCTCATTCCACTGACGTGTCAGAACTATTTATGCTAAAATCATAGTGCGTGATTAATTTTGGATCGTTGCTTCTATCAAACACACAGTGTTTGCCTGTTTTTATCCCTGAAGTGCTAAACCAATGTACGCTATCACCGACCCTGTAATTTCCACTGCGAAGCCGTGGCCTTCTCAGGAGAACGGGCGCAGCGATGCAGACAGCAGGGAGATGTGGGATCCCATCTGCCACGTCGTGTTTTCCCAAAGCGGGTTACAAAAGCCCGGAGCTGCTTTGGGGAATTTTGTGTCTCGGGGGCCCTGGGCAGACGGGTGGGGAGAGACGTCGTGTGGTGTGGGGTGCAGGTCCCTGGGGCAGACGGGGCCGGTGGGGACAAGTGGGCAGGCTGGAAGGGACCAGAGCAGCTTTCCCAGCAGAGGGGCGGCAGAGCATCCCCCAGAGCTGCTGCACATGTCACGAGTCTGCGATAACTTTAAGTCAATTCACGTGTAATCTGAGAATGACTCGAAAACCAGTCTGTTGTGGGGAAGATGCGTCTGAAGATCGAGCTTTTAAATTAATTTCCCAGTCCTGCTCACTGTACCATGGTGCTGGGACTCGGGAAGGTGGCACGGGGGCGGCTTTCTGTGGCGCTTCACAAATCTGTAGCTTGAAGCAACGGGGGAACCGAGCCCAGAGGGGTGGTGGTGGGTGCCCAGAGCCCAGGGAGGGCTGGGAGGGGCGCAGGGTGGGTTTGGGTGCCGGGACATGGTGGCACCTGAGGGGACAAAGGCGCCTCTGCTCTGGGGGCTCGTCCGGGCTCCTGAACTGTTGTCTGAAACAGAGGCTGCAGCTGTGGCACAGCTGGAACAGACTGGTACACTGTGGGCATTCCTCATGCGTGAAACCTAAAAAATGGGAGTATAGCATGATATTTAGATTGTGGTGTTTTAAAAACCTTAATGTGGTGAATTTTCATGTAAGATGCTTGAATTTCAGGCAGGGTCATTTCTGTTCATCTCCTCGGTCAGTTCTACTGCTCTGCACTTTTGTTTCTCTGGAAATGGTAATGTTTTCAAAATATCACCTGCAGAAAAAGCTGTGTATGCATCCATGTGTTTATACGTATTTATACATATATTACACTGACTAATTACATCAATGGCAACACCAAGAAAAGCTACTATAATTAAAAATAAATCTGGTTTTAGGGTAAGTTAGTAATTACTTTTGCAATACGAACTATTTAGCTAAAATTATACCCTGTGTCAAACAAATCGCAATGAGTATACATTTTTCTACTTCTGTACTCCACATTATAGCAAAACAAGTTCATAATATTAGTATCTTTAAGTATATAATGCTGGTGGGTGTTTTTCCACAAAAGAAATAAACTTTTCTTATATTGCAGGTATTTCTTGTTCAGCTTGTGATCTTCAGCTGTTAGTGCTTGCGAAAAATTGATTGGCACTTTTTTTCCCATTGTACTTGTTATTTTTTGCCTTGCTGTGTGCTACAATAATTTGGCCAATTTTATCTTAGTAGCTAAAATTTTCGAAGATAATAGTTTTATTAGCATAAAAAACTAATTTGTGATGTTATTACACGCAAGAAGTAAGATATGAAAACACCATAAGCCACAGCTGAAGATTTTTTTTCATTCCATGTCTTTGAATATGTAAAAAACATGGGTATTATATTATCAGATGGATAAAAAATGTACCAAATTTTCCCACTATCTTTTGAAAATGGAAGTTCAGAGCAAAATGTGTGTGCAAAACCAGCATACTGTGATTCTGTGAGTTTTTAGCTGGGATTGTGATACACACCCAGAGCTGGAGGGTTCATTGTCACAGTGTATTTAGCTATTTCTGCATCTTGGATTTATGATATAAGGAGGAATGAATTTCTGTTTGGGTGCAGATTTCCTGTTTTCCAATTTCCAGTATGCATTTTTAACTGCATTGGAATATTCACAATGGATCTCTTGCGTTGAATCTTCCACTCTGCAGCAGTAAAACCAAGTCTTTTTCAGGCTGTTAAAAAAAAGTGGTATTCTCTCCTGTCTTCTGACTTGTAGTGCTTCTGACAACAGCCACCTGCTTTTTCTGTACTTCAAAAGAAAAAATAAAGATCAGCTGCCAAAGGCCTGGGGTCATCTGTCCTGTCTCTTCCCTCTTGCCACCCCACAATAACCCTCATCTGCTGGAACACGGGAACAAGCGTCTGAAACTGAACAGCGGAGCGGAGCCAGGGGATGGCAGGAATCCTCGCTGATGGTTTGAAAATCAGAGAATTAGAGAATGAAACTATGAAAACTAAAAACTGTGTTTTACATACAACAAACAGACTTATCCTGAAGCCTCAGTCGGTTGTACACCTCACTAACAAGTGTCACTTCGAGCACAGCTTCATCTTGGCACTATTGCTGACGATATACTCTATAATAAGTTTTTCTGGCACTGATCTCACATTTGTGTTGAATTTCCACCTCTTAAATTCCAACTCCTGTTGTTACATTTGGCATCAGGAATAGCTGAGCTCTGACCTAAAATATATGACTGAATCAGTCTGTGGCTGAACAAATCAGATATTCTGTATGTAACTTTCTCTGTAAAGATATTCATGCTATCATATGTTACACTCAGTGGATATTTGAACTGAGATATCTTCGTGCTTGTTACGTGGGTCTAAGTGGGGAACCGGTTTAGTGATAAAAGGGCAGAGACATGGCTGAAGGAATGTGGATAAAGGGAAAAGGGACTTGTGTGTTGAAAACTTCGCTTAGATTCAAACACTCTCCCCCTCAGAATTAGCAGAATGGAAGAAAATCCGTAAGTGTCCTGTCCTTTTTTCAGCCAATACTATTCTGAACATTTAACCTCACAGTTCATTCACTTGGCTAACAACACACTGTTTCACTTAATTGTGTATCTTCTTCTTTCCCCTCAGAATTACGGTTTGGAGACTGAAAACCTGAGAACTCTGTCTCACAAGCTGAATGCCTCAGCCAAAAATCTTCAGAACTTCATAACGGGTAGAAGGAGGAGTGGCCATTACGATGGCAGGGCCTCCAGACGACTGCCAAACGATTTTCTTACCTCTGTAGTTGACCTGATTGGTGCTGCCAAGAACCTACTAGCCTGGCTGGACAGGTAATTTACTATTCTTTTATCCTTTATGGATGAGAATAATTCTTGGGCTTGTTTTTGTTCTCTTTTTTCCTCTTCTGTTATTTTATTCTAATATTAAAATGGCAGTTCTGGAATTCTAGCTCTAAATTTTGTTTTGCAAATTTCTCAAATATTGCAGGCAAAATGTAGTACCCTTTTTGTCAGGAGGGTGTTAAAGTTTTCACTAGTTATGTTTTCAGGTTCTTTTCAGTCTGATAGGATTTTGTGTGAAATGAATACTTTTGTGCTGTTCCAAGTTGACATCTCACTGCCACAAATTGTAACATCGGTAATTTCAGAAAGAAAGGTAAAGAAGAAAAGATTGTGGAGTTTGAACTGTAGTTCAGCAATCAAAAGGACATCAAAAGACGGAGTTGAGCAAATCAGTTCAGCAGTTTTAGAATAAATTATAGTACTTGTTTAGTCTGAAAACTAAATTTTCTCGTAAGCTTTTTTTATCAAGGGTAGGATTGATGTATTAAGTACGGTTGTGTTGGTTAATGCTCAACAATCAACTGTGGGGTTTTTTTTTCATTTAGAAATTGATAATTTGATTAATAGTATCTATCTGAATAAATGTAGCAAAAATTCTGACTGTGGCAATACAGAAACCAGAACATAAAATAGCATCAGTTCTGTTTCCCTTTCTTTGGAGTTGTAGCAATGGGTAGCTTTATCTTGGATCTGAATGCTCTTGAATGTATAAATGGCACATTAGAAATCACAGGGAGAGTGAATCACCCTCCTTTACAGGATTTGTATAATCCTGGTGACATCTTCCTAACCTAATGCCAGCAGTCATCTTCTCTCGGGCTATGACCTTGTCAGTTCTCATAAATTCGAATGGGGTCAGATTCAGCTAGAATTTGGAAAGCCTGAAGAAAATCCAAGTGCGCAGGAAGCTGTTAGTGACTGAGCAAGTGCTCCTTTGCTCTCTGAATTAAGGTGCTAACTGCTGCTGAAGAGGGATGTCATACTAGAAATGCTGTCTTTTTAATGAGCTGTACAAAGGAAATCTAGACTCTTCACAATTATTTGGAAGCTCCTGTTTCCACTTTCCACAAGAATGATAACTTCTGATGTTCTGGCCAAAATCCAGTTTACATCTTTCCTGCAGATGTTGTTTCTTGTTTCAAAGGCATATTTTACAAGAGTTGTCTACCTTGCTGCTGGAGATTGGCATGAGTAGGTGTTTCTCGTTTCTGTGTATGGAACCGATCTCTATATCACACATCTGCTTATACTGTAAACAGGAGTTATAATCCTAAATGCTGTAAAAACTCATCTGTCCTTTGTCACAGGTCCCCATTTGTCAGTGTGACTGAATACTCACTGCTGAAAAACAACATCGTTCAACTGTGCCTGGAACTAACAACCATTGTGCAACAGGTAGGACTGGTTGTCTTCCCCTCTGAGTCCTCTTCATGCTGTTGCTTAAAAATTGCAGTAGTAAAAATGTTGCTATGCTTTTACTTCACTGGAAGAAATGTTTTAGCATTACCTCTCTGTTCTTTGCTTATTTTCTTTCTCTGGGAGTGATGGGAAGATTTTTGGACTTTGGTTACCCTGATATGCCTGGAGAGGTTGAAGGACAGTGCGAAGTTAAAAATAATACACTTTGCTTTGAGTGGAAAATTTCACATCAGGTCATCTACCAACATGCAAGTGTTAAACAAAAGAAAACAGCCACGGTGGGATAGAGCTTAACTACTGCTGTTTATTACAGATTAAAATATGGATGATCAAAAATCTTTCAGGGACAAGTTCTTACATTACATACAAATAAATCCAGAATCTTTACTGTGGCTGCTTCACTTAAAGAAGAGCCAGTTATATGAAAGCTGTTTAGTGATCAACATTAAATATTAATAATATTAAACAAACCAGATATGGAACAAATAATGGTAGTAGTATTATCATCACTGAAATTCATTAATTAATTGTACTATAGTACAGTCCATAGGTACATAAAATTAATTTATCTGGTCTGTAGTGCTACATAATATACAAATAATAATAGTCTGACCGCGCCTTCCCCTGAAGTAAGACAAGAGGTGACACAGGGGTGCAGAAAGACTGACTGGAAATCAGTTTTAGAAATAATTACAGCAAGATTCTCCTCTTGTGTGAGTGGCTAAAAATACTATGAGACAAAATAGTGTTATTGGAACATGTGGAGAGGTTAGAGAGCAGGTGGGGCTGTCTTGGAACGAAGCAAACGAGAAAGATGAAAGTTCGGTAGGAGGGAAAGCAAGAAGGAAGCTCAGCTAAAGCTTTGGTTTTGTGAGCACGTTGGGCTGGCCCTGCCTCCAGTACCCAGGGCTCCAGAATCTGCCTCTGTCCTGTCCTGGCAGTTGCCATGGAACCTCACACCAGACCATTCATAGAATTCATTTAATTTAAAAGGCTTCCTGGAGTAGTAGCATTCTGTGAACTTTTTTTTTTTTCCCCAATTTAATTTTAGTTCTTGGGAAAAAAAAGAACTAAGGCTGATAAATATCAGTCTTGATATCTTTACGTTTCACAGTGTTATACTTAATTTATAATATTCAGCTTTATTCCTTTTAGAAATTTTGTCCTTTATGCACTTTTGCAGTGCAAAACAAAGATTATTTTTCTCTTTTCTTGGTTTAAAAATTCCTATGTAGGCATTTAATTATTTATGTATTGTTATTAAGCTTCCTCTTACAAAGTGTTTATAGCACTAAGCTATTTTTGATTTACAGACTAAGCAAAATGAACTTCTCTACAGTATAAAAAGTTCGGATTCTGATTCTACCCTTCAGCTGATGTTGCACTTTGTGTGAGTTTGATTTTTTTTTTTCCCTGTGGTCTTGGTGAAAATAGTATAATTTTGAATTGCTGTCTCCCTTTCTGTTGTTCGTTTCACTGCTTTTGGCAGATGAAATTCATTTCTTCTCTGCCAGTTTAGTTCTTTTTTTCAATTCTTCACTCCCAAAGCTGTCCTTCTTTTGACAACTTAAAAACAATCTATCTTTTAGCATTAACTCCAAGACATTCCAAGACAAAAAAGGTTTCGTTAGTTCTTCAGGTCAGTTACAAATCAAGTTTTGTTTTTTCCTTATTGTCGGATCTGGGTCGTTTGATAGGCATCTATTAAGATCTTTTTACAGTATATTAAACTTAGCACCAGAAAGAGGGGATGAAACAAAATTATTCATAGGGAGACAGTTTTGCTGTTACTAAATCTGAGGAAAATTGATGTTAATGTGTGAAAGCAGAAATGTCTCACCTAAACCAGAATTGCAGTCGTAACTGTAGGCTAAAATATGAATTGAAAGGCCTAACTAATAGAAACCTAGATGTCAGATCTTTTCAGATACTCCTTGTTTTATTAATGGTATAAATTTCACATATCTAATTTAGTGCAAAAATAGCAGCCAAGGTGACACATTTGGCACATTAAGCAAGGAATGTCTGCAACCTGCAGATTTGTTTTGTGCAAAATTCTCACGCTTTTTGTGCACAACTGACAGCTGCCGCCCAAGGTGAACTTCCTGCTTAATAGGGGGCATTACTATGCAGTCTTAGTTTAATATAGACACTGCTTATGGGTCTTCTTGCTGGGATGTACTGTATGTGTAACATTGACTGACACACTCTTGTATCTAACCAGGAAGGAGCTTTTTTAGCTTTTAGGTCATATTCTTTCTCTGTGTGAGTGTGAAGATGCGACCTTCGTTTGAAATTTAAACAAACAGATGAACTGAAATGTTGGGTATTATTGTTTACATACTGTGTAAATGCAACGATAAATAAGCAGTCACTTGTTTACCTGTAAACAGTATCTTCTTGTACTGGTTGTAAGATCAGTGATCTTTATTCTCTAGTCCTAGAGGAGTTTTAGACTTGTCCACTTATGCTTGGGAATGTATTTTATTCTCAGTTTTCATATTCCTCACAATTCTACCTTCACTAAAGTAAGTAGGGAAACTATAAAAGAATAGCATCATGCAGAAAGCTGCAATGTCCCATCAGAATGTGTTGATGATAAGGTGCAAAAAAAGGTGTTAGAACAGGGCACTGAAATGTTTGAGCTCCCTCTTGACTTCGTTTTGAAGTATAACTCCAGCTTCAAGGTGGGCTACCTCTCATTTTTGCTCTGAAAATGAATCCACCATGTTAACTTGACTGAATTTGGATGTGGCTGTGGTCTAGCGCCAAGGCCAACCTGGGGAGAGGGTAACTGGAATAACTGGGAAAGAATAGGTTTGGAATTTTGTTTGTAAAATGTAGCCATTGGTTAAATTTTCATTGAGTAGAAAGAGCTCACTAGTTCTAGTAGAAATTGGTTTTCTGAATATGTCAAAGATGTTTAAACCTGTGATATTAATAGATGCCTTTGACACATGCATTGAACTGCATGAACATACATTCTCCAAAGAAGTTTGTCTGTGTCTTACCAGAGAACGTTAGCACAACTCAGGCTAATTTTTTTCCAACAAAAGTGAGACAAATTTTGCATGTTCTCCCCTTTACTAATGCTTAACCGACATCACTGAGATAAATTCAGAGACCATATCACAGACTTTTGCCTTATTTTTAGTCAAACACTTTGTGTTTAGGAAGAAGCACATGTTTTTTAAAGCTCTCTAGTTCATACTGCAATCGGTAGAAACTGTTGTTTCTTGGTACATTCCTGTACCTGGTGTACCTTTTACATGAGCCCTCCTCTGAGCAGGTGATTGGACTAGATAACCTCCAGAGGAATCTTCCACCTGAATTACTCTGTGATTCAGCAACTGCCTTTAAAAACCTGGGTGTTATTTTCAGTTTGAACTTTGCAGACTTCAGCTTTCAGCAACTCAATCTTATTTTGCTTGCGTTTGCTAAACAACATTTTCTGACCAAACATCTGTTCACTGTTTTCTAAATATAGATTTTGATCAAGTCTTTACCTTAATTAAAGCAAGTAAAATAAGTAACTTCACTGTATTTACCAGTGTGTATTTACCTGATTTCAGAGCAACCTCATTCTTTTAAATGTGTGAATTCCAGAAGAGCGTTTGATTTTATGTATGCAAGCAATATAGTGTTAAATATAATTTTGTCATGTCCATCATGTCCACTGGCAAACAACACAAGGTTTTAAGTTCTTTTCCAAGCTCCTTTTTTTATAAGGTCTCTGTTTCTTTTCAGTACTAGACTTAACTCATGCTGGTTTATTGTACCAAGTTAATGAACTACATATTTCACAAATATTAATATTTTTATTTGTTAGTTAACTGTCCTCAAGACTTTTCATAAAACATTCTTTATAGTATCTGCAATCTTCAGTAGTACTTGCATTTTTTTCCTTTCGGAATTATAAACTGAAATTATGAATACAGTGTGGATGAGCACAAGTCCCACTGACCTTTTCTCTTTATGAATATTCAAAAGAATGCTGTTTTACTTGCTCAGGGTTCCGAAGGTGTACTGTGGCTTTGAAAGGTAGGGTGTTCTGGTTAGTCCAGAAGATGGCTTGTATATAATACTGCTGCCGTGATTATTTTTGTAGTTCTTGTGTTTTACCATTTTACAGAGGGAAACAAGAATGCAGCTACGGATTTTTTAAGGGTTTTTAAACTCTAAGAAAAAACATTTTTAACGTGTCATCTTGTTTATGGAGGATGTAGACAGAATATCATTATAACTATTATTTATTTTCTAAGAAAAATAGATCAACATTCTATAAATGTTAGTCCTGGAAGATTTTTTTATGAGGTCCATAGTGTATTGCTATTTATCAGAGAAAAATTAATCGCAATGATATTATGACCTACATATCTTAATGTTTTAGTATAATATTGCAAGTGCTTTCAATCTCTCAGTTAAACTACTCTGATGTATTTAAAAAAAAAAAAAGTCAATATGCATCTATTTTGGAAGGAATCCCAAAGCCATTAACATTTTGAATGCTAATGTAATCTTCAATGTGCAACATAAGTATAGCTGACATTAATTCTGCTCTACAAAACGATAAAATTTCAGTCTTACTATATAAAAGTCCTATATTTTTTGACCTGAAGTAATTAAGTTTGTGTAGAATTAAGCTCATATTGTACTTCTAGCACAGAAATTAAAGGAATAATTTAAAAAGGAGCATTAGCTCTGAAGTCAAGCTGTAAGCCCTGCTGTGATCATCTTGTTCTCTTGGTATTTGGAGGGTTAAAGGAGATGGTGGATGTGCTGTTAGATGTGTGTAAAACTTGTAGGAAAAACTGCCTTGGGCATTGCCAACCAAACTAACTAATTGAATTTTTTTTGTGCTGTAGAAAATAACAGTATGAATACAGAAGAAACATCAAAGGGATACTTGACCATGAAATACTGATACACATTCTTCTCTATGTTCTTTGGCACTCACAATCTTCTGATTTTTTACTTACTTATTCTGTAACAATATCCTTTAAACCGCATTCACTTAAAACTTAATTTTTCTGTGAAAGTGCACGCTGTCCAAAATAAACGTGACCCTCAGAGTTGAGGGTGGGAGAGTCACCTGTTGGGTACCAGGGCTGAGGTTTCTCCAGAGCGGCACCCAAGGCAGAAGGTTCGGGGGCTGGAGGTGGCTCCATGGAGGGGGCTCAGCCGAGGGCTGGAGCTGCTGCATGAGGAACCATAAGGAGAGTGCGACAGGCTGAGCTGGTCACCCAGCTCATCTGCTTCCGGAGCTGATAGAGCGAGGATCTTGGAATTATTTCCTGGGAAGCTTGAACCAATTAGCTGTGGTTGCTGGCACGGGCAGGTCCAAGGAAGAGGAAATCTTGAGAACTGTAGGGAATCTTAAGTTACCTGGGGGGGTCTTTTAGGTATATCAGTAAGCTAAATTTTACTTGATAGTTTATTCAAGGAAAAAAGGCAAATATACAAGACTTTATTTTTAACTTGCCATCCTTAAAAATATGTTCTGAAATCCTTATCTTGCTTTGTAGGAAGCTTTTTTCCAGTGTGAGATAGCATTTGGAGATATATTAATTAATTTCCCTCCCCCCACCCCCTTTTTTTGTTGTTGTTGTTATTAACCATTAATTCATTTAAATGCAAATACCCAGCACCAGTATGGCATTATAAACAAGATTCCTGTGACAAACAAGGCAAGGATCCCGCCCTGCCTGGTCCTCAGCAAGTTTGGTGGGGCGGCATCTCCATCCCTTCCCTCACGTGGCTCTGGGACTTTGGCAGCCACGGGGTGGGGGTCTCAGTCTCCTTGAATACAGGGAGATGCCGAGATACATTTATTTGGATTTTGTCGCAGAAGAGCACCCTTTTGATGACAGGGAGGTGTCACGGGTGGGTGCCCACTGTCTAGGAGTGGGGTGTGACCAAGGTTTTTGGGGGTCTCTTCTGATCTCTGTCTGGCAAACTTGAGTTTTCTGTATTTTCCTTTTCATTTTGTTGTAGTAAACTGTAGCTTGAGAGCCCATGTGGTGCCTTGGTGTGCTGGCTGGTGGGAGGAGCACTGGGGCCTCTCTGGTAGGAAAGGGTCTTGCCTTATGGAGGACTGTACTGAGGAAATCTTCAAAGCATTAAATAGCAGTAGAGACAGCAGGTCTCTTTTAGGAGTTTGTATGCGTTTGTGAAAAGAAGCAAAAGATGGAGCAAACCAACCTACCAGTGTAGACACATCATGTTTAACATCTTTAGCATTGCACTTCTTTTCAAAATATTCTGTTTACTCCTCGCGTGCTTTACAATAGCACAGTCTACCTAGTGATAGGTCTGGCTCAATTGTCTTCACCCCACAAGACTTGCAGAACAGCTGACGAACGGTCTGCCTGATTTAAGGCTAGTCAATGTATCTCTCTCTTTATGCATCATTGAATTTCTGACATGCCAGATTAATGACATTCAATTATTTTTGTCTCACTATCATGAATCTGTCCCCTCTGCCCTACATTTATATTGTTGTTAATATTGAGCACATGAGTTCAATGACTTCGAAGGGAAGAAGAGATCCTTGAGGTTAAACAACCGCAAGAGAAGTCAGGTTTCCTACAACTATAAAGTAACCTTTTGGACACGATGAAACTCAAGAGATCATTTGTCTTTGCAGGTACCTCTGTAAGAGACAGTTATCAGCACAGAGCCTTCTTTTCTTTCTCAATAGGAAATTTAAAACAATGTGCATTAATTATCTTTGTTTTATTTTACCACAGGATTGTACAGTGTATGAAACAGAAAATAAAATTCTTCATGTGGTAAGTAATCTAAATATTCTGCTTTGGTATTCTCTAATTATACCCCATTCACTTAAATGATTTAAAAAAAGAGTTAAAGCTACCATAGGAAAATAAAGTTCCTTAATATTTGACACAACTTCTGATGAATTATATTCATTGCTAAAAATAAAGTTTTCATATATAAGATCAAATAGTTAAAAAGTTAAAAATTATTCTCAAGACCAGCAGGAGAAGATAGATCAGCTTACATGTTTGTGACCCCCTGTAACCCACTGGTGCAAGTTCGTCGTGCCTCCTACCAGCCAGATGAGTAGCTGCCCCAGTACTCTCAATTTAAGACTCCAAAATGCCTTTTTTTGCATCAACATGAAGAAATGGAGAGACACTACCCACACAATATTAATATAATATTTTTCCACCCAATATGTTGTTTGCGGATTCTCTGAAGATTGGAGGCTTATTGAAAATGATGTAATTTACTTAAGAACCATTCCTACCAAGCCTTTTTACTCTCTCCTACATTGGAAGTCTTTCAAAATTAAGCCTTAAGAATCAGCTTTCTCCTGCTATTTCTTAATTTATGCCTGTTTATTTTAGTAGACAAGGTCGCATGCTCCCTCTCACTCTCCCTTTCCACACAGTTCCCTGGAGTAACGCTCTCTGTTATACCCGCAGTTAATTACAAATATATAATTATTGTTCTTAGATTGTTTCAGAAGCTCCACAGCACTTTACTGCTGTAATACATGGGATTCCAGCAATGGATCCATCAGACCTGATGCATTACAGGCTGCACTGGTTGTTAGACTGAGAACTTTGTGCCTTCAGCACTCAAAAAATCTGAAGACAAAGGGGAATGGAAGAATCTTATACAAAGCTACTGATTAGATAGCTTAGATTAGATGCCTTAAAGTTCAAATACTTCGTATTTTCCTGGTACTGGCACTAAAATCTTTTACTGACACTGAGATAGAGTTAAAACCTATGGTGAAAGGAAATCTCAAAGGATTTACAAGTTCAGATAAGCTTTTGACAAGTCTAACCAAGTGCCTCACTTTTTTTTTTTACTTTTTTTTTTAATCTTTTTTTTTTTTAAAGCCTTTTACACATATTCTGCTTCCAGCAGGGATTAAAATTTTTCGTAAAACATTGATGTGCTGTTAAATTCAGAAAGCATGCAGTGACTTTTAGAAAAAAGCTTACTGTTGCAAACGTGGTTCTGAAAGGAACTTCTAAAAGCATCTGAATTCTTCTGGGATGTGGAGGGAGTGTGTATATATATGTGTGTATATATATATATATTTTTTAATATATATACACACATGCACACGCATATATACATACCTTTTAACCCACTATTCTAACTGCATATGATTTCTAGAAATACATATTTAGCAAGAATGTTACTTTAGACTTTTCTACCTATTTTGGATGGAAGCCTGAAAAGGAAAAAATATATATATAGAAAAAAGTTTCCATTTTTATGTGTTTCATAAGCTCAGCAGTGAAAGTGTGATGAACCTGAAAGAGCCTGGATCCCAAGGCAGCAAAGCTTGTTTTAGCCTGAACAAAATCACCTGAAACTACCTGATCCAGCATCCATTCTATTTTTTTATGCCCAAAACACTTCAGCATGTGTTAACGTATTGATAGTGCCGTATCAGACATTACTTCCTGACCCAGTGCCACTATTCATAAATTCTGTTCAGTTGCTCCTATTTATTACTATCTCAGCCTTTGCATTATTTACAACTGGTGTCAGGTCTGTCTTGTATCTGCTGCTTTTGGAGCAAACTGATACTTCTAATTAGTCCAATATAATTTTCTCGAATATTTTTGTGGTGCTAAAATCCTACATACTTTTTAATTAACTTTCTGAATCATGGGGAGATCTGAAAGGTTCATTCGTAAGGATACATTTGATTGCACACTTGTTTGCTGTTTATTCCAAGGTTTATTTACTGTAAAAATTTTGCATGTGACAACTGTAAAGCTAAAACACTGCATCAGAAGGTAGAAAGTCTTGGAGATTCAGCCTGCATCTAAATTCTACATATGATCTTAAATGTTAAGGCATAAGAGAGGGCCTCAGCTCAAAATCATAGTAGTATTTTGATACGACAGTAATTCAAAGCTGGATGAAAGCAGATACTGACAGACAGGGTCAGCCACCAGTTCACATGTAGAATAGCTGCACAAAACATGTTTTGAGCAAGACAGTTTCCATCTCTCTGCTGGGAGAAGACAGGACCTAAGGATTTGTTTAGGAGTTGTGGCCCAAAGCTGAAGCTGCCACATATATTTCTATGGTTTGGTGACCTCTCGATGCTGTCATGCACACCTAAATGGGACGCTTTGCATCTTGCAGCTGATACAAAAATACAAATACCACATCCAGTGCTCCAGAGCGGTGCTTGGATTTCCAAATGATTAACTATACAGTGAATGGAAATATAATCAATCAATTCAGCCAGTTAATTTATTCATAGTGACAACTTTATTTGTTTAGCTTATATGTATACTGTCAAATGAGATATTAGAAATCATCAAGCTTTTGCAAATGCTTGAAATAAAACTTCCCTTAAGGAATTCGGTTATCATTTGCTATAACTAGGGAAAAAGAGAGTATGTTCCTCGAAGGAAAATAGATGCATACAGCACAGCTTTGACCAGATAACCGTTCTGAAATCCATCTAAATGAATGCTCTCACATTAGGTTCAAGTATTTTTAGGCATGGTCTTTTTGAAGGAACGCTTTAAGCGACACTTGCAAATTTGGGAATAAATCCTCACACGTGAAGGCTCCCAGAGAGTGCAGAGCAGTTCCTCTCTGCCCCATCGCCCCACTCTTTGTCCTTGATGGCAGGTTTAATCTGTCCGGATCGCTGTTACCACCCATGCAATGGATGTTCATGTGGATTGGCATTAAGGTTTTGAGATCTTTAGCTGGAAGGCAGGAGAACATAAAATTATCGCATAACTGTAGTGATCTAGAATATCAGTCAAAGGCTGTGCTCAAAGATGCATAAGAATTTTACTTCAGGAAATTGATTAACTAAGGCATTTTTCTGCCACTGTAATTTTTAACAAAGGAAATGTTTTCTAGGTTGTATAATGCAGAATTCACCTAATTATCACTGTTGGTAGGGTTGATCGTATTATTTGGTAACCAAAATAAGTTATTAAATTTTTGTGTAAGTCATTTATTTGTTTGATATTTCCCTTGACTTCTATTCTATTTATAATGATACATTATAACAACACGTAAGATGAAATTCATCAGGTATTTTTTTTCAAGTGCATACAGTTGAAGTGGAGAAGTTCAGAGTACTGATGTTCTCAGTGCACTGTAAAATCTTCTGGTCAGAGGAACTGTACATTCATGTACATTTTCTTGACATTTATGGATATTCCTTTAACCCCTGGTTCTTGACTTTCACGTACCTGCAGTTTTTACAATGCTAAGAAATAAAATTATCTATTTATTCTCAGGTAGTTCTCAGAATAGGAGCTTCTTCACTAGCAGTTTGAGTTTAATATGAGGAATTATGTTGACTTGTTTTCCTTCGTAGTGTAAAACCTTGTCTGGGATTTGTGACCACATCATCTCGCTCTCATCTGATTCTCTGGTGTCGCAATCGGCACATCTGGAGGTAGTTCATCTCACCAGCATTATGCCCAGTGAGGGTTTGGTAAGTAGCAAAGCAATTTAAAGTCTAATTGTTAGAATATAGAACAAAAGCCTCAGTTCTTTAGGGTGATTTATTTTTTCTCTCTTTTTTTTTTTTTCCTTTTAATTTATCAATAAATCAAAATATATTTTCAGCAGTGTCCTACTTTTTTGGCAAGCTGAATCAGATTTCTGAAAGTGGTTTAATTAACATTTATCCAAATAAAGGGATTGCATTTTTTTAAATTAAAACCCATTTTACCTAGTGCTTCTTGTGCAACTGGTAACTACATGAGCAGCTAAATAGAAGTTGTAGTCGTTTGATAGCCATATTACAGATTTTGGAATGTACTAAAGTAATCCCCAAATGCATACTCATACAAATAAAACTAACTAAATATCATTAATTAATGTGCTTTGAAAATGATTAGTGCAAGATATGTTTCTTGGGTTTGCATAAAACTATTTATGCGCCTCCCTAATGATTCAGCTCAACTAAAACTTTCGGAAGTACCATCACAGAAACAGAATAAATCCCTTATATTTGTAAATTATATCTGTAAATTGCTGCTCCCTGAGCAGACTAGTTAGGTGTCTGCCGAGCAACCCAGCTGCTCTGCAGTACTAATGGGTCACACCATTAAAATTTCCTGCAGAGATTATAGTTTAATAACTATTTGGCTCACACTTTTAAGTATTGAGGTACGGTTATGTTTCTTGGACAAGGGATTTTTGTGCAGTTTTAGGGTTCGGTGGGTAAGATTTTTATCTCCCCTCCATAGTCCCATGCGTTATGTTTCTGATGCTGGTGGGCTGGAGGGGACATGGACTGAAATCCTCAGAAAAGCCAGAGTGCAAGGTACCACCGCAGGCACTGCAATGTTTTTGCACGTCCTCCTCAATGGACAGGCTACTTTTCCCAGTGCCATCTCTTACACTATCTTCAGCTGCTTTCTGAGGATTTTTAAAAAAATATATATTTATTTTCCCTACAAGAGGAGGAATCCAGAAATGTTGTTCCTGGGCTTGGAGGAAGCACTTGGAGGAGGAAGAAAGGGGGAAATGGGCAGAGGAATGGGTAGCCGTGAGGCTCATCTGCAGAAAATTCTGGAATTGCAAATTAAAATACATTTGAGTGTCATTATACATATTGTGGTATATTTCTTGTTTATAATTCAGTGTGATTTATGAATTTATTTTCATTTCTGTTAGTTTTGTATTATTTCAATATCTTACTCTTTGTTCTGACATTGAGTAGCAATGAACATCATCTGCAAATCCTGTCAAAGTTACAAAAGCATAATTATTTTGAGGTGTGCGTGTTAATTTGAGAATGAGGTATTTCAATAGCATGAGGGGTTTTGTATGACTAGGTAAGTTTACTTTGTTTCTAGACTGATTTAGTCAACAGAGAGAGTTACAACAGCATAAAACACATTCAATTTGAATTTTGTGGCATCACAGGTGCTGAGCCCAGTATGTAATCCTGAAGACAGATACAATTTGCTTGCTGTGCTGCTGCATCCCAGTGGCCAAATATGATCCCTTGGTGGCCCAGTTTCCCCTCCTGGTCTGATCATGGTTTGGTGGAGGGATAGCCAGGAAATAACTGGTCGGTATCATTTACAGCTTACCCACAAGTTTACAGCCAACCAAACTGCAGAAAGTGGGCACTGCTGACAAAAGGACATGAGACAAATGCTGCAATCAGAATTGCCCGTCAAGGTTTTCTTTTTATATATTTTTTTTTAGATGAAATGAAACCACAGTGAATGACTGAGTTTCTGTGCCTAATTGTGAAGGCGCTATAAGATGTTAGGTTGGAAAGTTCCTTATAATCAATTTTGCTGAGACTGTGTTCTGTTTAGAAAAAAATATGAAAAAGGACTATAAATGGGAATAAAAGACAAATCATGTGAAAAGGGAAAGAAAACGTTAATCAGAATCAAATATAGAACAGAGTAATGAATTACAAATGGCTTTCTCATGATTGTATAGCAGTTTTTTTCCACAGGATCTCTGCTCCATTCAAGAGAAAAATGAGTACTATTCACTGAATGGAAAGTATTCAGTGTTCCATTTTTATCCTTATCATTCAGTGTAAGGGTTGAGGTCTTATTTACCACACTTCAGCTAAGCTCCGCATTCCCTTGAGTTGCTAATTTCATCGTGAGGGGGTTTTTTTATGTGGCCTCACCGATTGCTTCACAGATGCCAACTAATTCATCCGCACACTGTGAAAATGATATTGTAATTTTAGTTTTATAGATAGGAACCTAATGCACAGTGCAATTTGTGTCGAAATCACCAAAAATCTATTTTTCAGGGGGAGCTTATAGTCTAATTTTTCAGAACACTTGTTACTTTTATAGCCTAAGTTTAAAATACAGTCTCTCTTGGTTTTAAGTGTAGTGAAGGTTTTCAGAGCTACCGAGAATTTTGGCTTCAGCTTTATATAGGGTTGGCATCTAGGAAATGAACACAATTATTTGCCATTGGTGAAAAATGTTCTGTAAATTACTCAAATTACATAAGAATTCGGTTATGTGGAATAATATTCAGTTGACTTAATCATGAGTGTTTCTCTATTTTCAAAACTTCATTTGCAAACCTGCTTTTATTATATGCCTTCTAATTTCTTCACCAAATGAGCCAGAAATACTATAGACATTGCATAAGCTTACACACAGATGGAATTAATTTCCAGGTCCAAGTCCATACAGTTACTGCATAGAGGCAAAACTCCTGGAGTGCTGTGTCTGTGTGTTCAATTGTTTAAATAAATTCTGGATCATAAAGCATTTTCACAGAGGGACTGTATGTCATTTGAATGTGTACCTTCAGTTCTAGCATTTTCTAACTTTCTGTCCACGCTTTTATGAGCTTAATAGTCTTTCCTCCTTTTTTTTTTCCTCTCTGAAGTATATTTTTTCCGTCTGCTTTATTAAAACTAGTCTTATCTCACACGTTCTCCAGGACGCACACTCTGCTGGTAGTTTCATGGCAGTTTGCTGGACAAAAGAACTTGCATTGGGAAGCACACATTTTGGGTTCCATTCCAAGTTCTGATGACTGTGTTTGCATCCTGATCTCCACAGGCATTTGTTGGCCTCCAGAAACATGCTGGGTTTTTTCCTCTCTATTTCCATGCCTTCCTAAGCTGTACCAGTCACGTACAAATCAAATTGCTTCCTCCTTTTCCCTGTGTAGCCACTGAATTTTCAGTGGCAAATACTAAACCACCCTCCACATATTTTCCATATATTTTCCATTTTTTTAAGTAACTTTAAAGATTGTAAAACACTTTTTCTCCTGAATTGTAGTACTTGGTAGGACAATACCATTAATATCTGAAGGGTACTGCATGATCAGCCTGAATGAGATGTCTGGAAGGCAAAACTTTGTTTCAAACTAACTATTTGACAAACTTGAAATAAACTCCTCTACTAAAACAGAATTAGACTCTGAGAATCAGCGTCAGTTCTGATAGTACTGACAGAACAAGCACATGCATATGTAAGTTTTTATGGAACAGAATAAAATAACTTTAACTTCATGATTTGAGAAAATTCCCTTCCTTGGCTTTTAGTTTTTCGATTCTTTCAGTTATTTATGCTGTCAATTGTAGCATGACAAAGAAAATCGGATCATTTTTATACTTAAAAATGCCTTTTACAAATAACTTTTCTTCCTGCTTAGAGAAAAATAGGTTTCCATTCCACTGGACTACAGAAATTGTGGTAAATGAAACTACAGCACGATTTAAATTTTTAGACACTGCACACGACTGCTCAGTGTAAGGCAAGATTCATGTCAAATATGTGATATTTGAAAAATCTACTCCCTCGGAATTTATTACAATTCCGAAGTCTGTAGACTGCATTCTGCATTTAGGAGTCCCAGGATTTCTGACAGAGGCAGGCCAAGTGACCAGGGTTTTATTTGAGATAATGGATATAGGAGTCCATTCACAGCACAGGAGCATGGAGGCCTTTTTGAAGTTTGGGGTTTTTTGTTTCCTGGTCTTGGATGATCAGAGATTGTCAGTAGTGGAAGATTTTTTTCAAATTAGAGTCAGTATTATTTCAGACTAAAATTCTTTTTTAATCTCCTGAATTTGTTGTGCTGTACCTATATTTAAAGATACTTCTGCGTAACATGCAACTTTAATCTTCTTTGAGATTAATGATTACTCTTAAGCAGGAGATTCTAAGCAGACAGGCTGTTGGGCTTTTATTGTTTGATGTTGTGTTTTCTGATGTCTGAGGAATGTTTTGCTTCTGGAATGCAGTATCACTTTTATTCTGCTTCCATTCATTTTTTTGTTGTTTTTTTGGTCTCGTGACTGAGCTTTCTACTGCTGATATAAACAGTGCAATCTGACACACTTAAGGTATGCACTGCTTATATCCACAGTTTTGTTAATTTTTCTGCGAAAGGAGATTTTTCGGTTTCATTTAAGAATTTAAGGGAAGCAAAGGTTGTGGGAACAAACATTTTTTGTAAGATCAGCTGTGTATCACTGCAGAGAAAAATAAAACAACACATACAGAGAAGCTGTCAGATGTAAAGACTTTTTTTATTAAGGATTATTCATCTATCTACTGCACAGCTACCTTTTCAAACTGTACTTGTCTTTATGTGGAATCTGTAATTTATGGTGATGGAAGCCAATCTTCCATTTCTATAATAAAGGAATTGCGAAACGATACAAGAAGGAAAAGTAGAATATACAGGCAACTTTTTTTTGTGGAAAAACACATGGCTGCCCTAAAACCGTCCATCTAATTCACTCAGATTATTTTTAAAGTCTTACAGAAACCTGACAAAGTTCCATCACGCTTGACGTATAAAGGTTCTAGTAGCTTAACTTTGTTGTGGTCCATGGGCTTCTATTTAGGTAGGATTTAGTAAAGGGACTATAAGAAAGAAGAATGAATGCTTTTCAGTGCGATGGTTCAGATAAATACATAGAGCTGTTATTATGCTGTGTAGTGGCAAATAAATGCATATTCTTCCATCTAAAATTGATAGTTAAAACAAGGATAAAGGACCATTTTACATTTGGGGCAAAAGATCAAGGGGTGTGATGATTCCCTGGTAGTTTGTAGCATCACAAACCTGCGTCTTGGCTATTGACAATTTTTTGCGTTTTAAAAGTAGAACCTAAGAGAGTTTAGTCTCTGCAAAATCCAAATCTGTTCAAATATTGTCTGAAACATCCATGGATTAACCCAGGAATAGTTGTTCACACTTAAAAATACACTGCTGTCATTATAACCTGGTTAATTAACCTGACGACTGCAAGAAATTTTTCAAATAAATTCCACTTATAGCTGGAAACACCATTTTCTGGGGAATACTCTCGTTAAACTGGGATTTTAAATGGCTGGTTTCTTCCCATATGTTTTCAAAGGTCAGATTTTAATTAAAAACCTTTAAGTCTCTCTCTTATTAGGTGACAGTGACAGAGTTGCTCAGGAATAGTCAGCTTCTTGATATCACTGCCTGTAAAACATTCCCTTGTTCTGTAGCAAGACTTTCTCCCGAGTGGAAAAATGCATTTGGAGCTATTGTTTTATATATGATAGATATGTAAAAATACATATAAGTAATATATAGTATATAAAATATCTTGCATTCTGAACTGTATAAGATAAAAATTAAATATAACAATTTTTATATTTTTTAGATAAAATGTAATCTTTCAAGGTTTCCAGGTGGCACAGATATGTCAAGGAGATACAGTGCTACCGTAATGGTCAGCAAGAAACATTCTCTTTCATTATTTTTCTTTTGGGAAAACAAGGATGAAAGCTCTGTCTAGGATAGGTAACTATGTAGGCCATGAATCATTCACTGAAATGGTTTATTTTTATATATTTTGTTCTTCAAGTTTAATAGCTAAGATGAAAGAGCAGACAGCAAAATATAGGGTAATTCTTTGTGATTAGTCAGATTCTTATGTCTCTCAGATGGCATATGTTAAGAGATAAAATTGTAATTTGATTTTTTCCAGAAATACACGTAGCTTAATAAGAGACCAAGAATTTTATGAATAACTATGTGATCAAATTTAGCTAGAAGTTTAGCGCTATATTCCATTTTGGCCTTAAAAATCTTAGTCTATTGGTTTGTTGAGTGGGGAATGAATCTTTTCAAAACAAGTTGGGTGTTAGAACTGTGATATTAAAAGTGTGGCTGGAGAAGTGTTACTGAAGCCTGTTATGTGTTAAAATCACAGACTTCTGTGATGGATACACAATGTTGTGTAACGTTCTGGCTAAAAGTTCACTGTGGAAATCCAGCATAACATTCTAGCTGGATTTAGATAACTATTTAAGAATTTTAGTGGAGATTCAACATCCCATTTCCAATGAGAATCTTCAGGGGTTTTCATGATCTAGTGCTCTGGTTTATGCCTTCCAGTTGGAGAAGAGAAGGCGAATCAGATGTTTGTCAGTAACAGCCAAAGGTACGACAGACAACAGAATAGTGAACACTGGTAAAATCCAGCCAATTAAGGAAATAGCGGAAGAGTCCCCAGAAACTTCTTTTTTCCAACTAAACAAATTTTAGGACAGTGTTTTCAAGACTTCCAAGATCTAATTTGAACTTTCTTTTTTTTTTTTTTAGATAGATGAAATAGCTTATAAAACAATCTAATTTAAGAGAACAGTGAGTAAAATCCAAAATTAAGTTTCCTGTGCAGCAGAATTATGCAAACTTATCCGTTTTAGCCAGTCTATACTTTTAGGATTTAAATAAAGTTAAAACTTGCTGAAATTGAGTTAGTTTACATTAAGGTAGAAGTCATATTTTCTCATGGCGGAAAATGAAACTAGGTTACTCAGAGCGCCATCCAGTCAAGTTTTCATCATCTCCAAGTCTGAGACTCCACAGCTTTGCCAACCTGTCCAGTGTTTCATCATCCTCATGGTAAAATTGGAAAAAACAAACATACATACAAAACAGCAACAAACAAATGTAAATATTATTTTTTAATTGCATTCCAACTTGTGTCCCTTGCTTCTCATCATCCCACTCTGTATTTCAAGAAGAGTTTGGCTCTGTCCTCTCTATACCCTTCCAATTTAGGTTGTCATAGAAAGCAATGCAATCTTATCTTTGTATTTTTTTTTACATTTTTTTAAATTATCATTTGATTTTCGGGCGAGAGGGGGTGTTTGTGTAGAAACCTAGCCTGAAGATCTTCACTAGTGTTCAGTAATCTTGAAACTGGTTTCTCTGAACAAAATGTTCTCTCTTATTGCTGGAGGCTCTAAACTTCTGCTTTGACAGCACAAGGTGATGCAGAGTTATTGAAAGAATTATGAATCAGCAGTACAACGTACCAATTAGATTAATTAGGTTTCAAAATGTGATGGATAACCATACTGTATGGAGATATGTGAAGCTATGACCTTACTCCTGAAAGGCAAGACCACAGGCAGCTGAGTCTCACTTGACATGCCAGGCTCTGTGTGTGCGTATAGCTGGGTAGGTACCGACTTCAGTTGTATCTCTCTATCTTTTCAGTTGTCTCCTTGCAGCAGAATTTTTGCTGGACTAATTACAAAGCTCCTGTTAGTTCACCAAGCTCATTTTTCTCCATAAATTGGCAATGTGAGTGCTGGCTCATGCCTTTTCTGAGTTAGGCTCTGGTTTCATTTTTTATTGAATCACTAACTCTCTGAAGATGGGGCAGTTAAGTTTAAAGACTCTTTCTGTTTGTGGTTTCAGTTTCAATACTTCTTTTATGTCATAAGTAATAAAAAGAGGTCATGTGAAATGTTCAAATACTGAATAGGCACAAGCTTTTATGCTGATGCTCAGTGTTGAATTCTATCCACAAAAATTTGTTTGGAATACTAAAAAGCATTAAGTGAAAAAATTATGCTGTTTATAATGGATCTTGATACATATTTGTTTAACTGAGATTTGCAAATGTTAATTGACCATGGTTCCTTCCAGTCTGTTCAAATGTTATGGTCATTAAACTGGAATAAGCATACTATTTTAATTATCATGCAAACATCATTTATTTGTTTCCACAAATATTAATTACCTTTCTTGCTCTTTTTTCAGGGAATGTATATCAAATCAACGTATGATGGACTACATGTAATCACAGGAACAACTGAGAATGTAAGCTTCTCTATTCTAAAAGTATTTTATCATGCACACTTGTATTTTTTGTATATCTGCAGTGCATTTTGTAATATGAAAACTTGCTTTAAATCAGATGACTTTTAGTAATACTTTTTTTTTTATCTTTTCTCTACATATATTACACTACCCTTGTAAAAACTTGGAACCCTTGAAAATAGACATAGGAAAATATCTATGATGAAGTGACTAATAACTAACAATATCATAAAATGAAAATCTTGAACTTTTGTCCTCAACAGCTCTTCAAATACACCTCTCTAATGGTGTTCGTATATATGTTCTCTCTGGCACAAAAGTGGTTTCCTTTATATTAAGTAAATTTTTCTCATGTAAGAGCCTCATCATTAGTCTAAAATAATAGAATGTCGTATTTAATTTTTGTTCTCTACTTTAGAACGTGGGACAGTTCAGGTTCATGCAAAAAAGGTATTTTTATGTTTATATTTATATTTATATGTCAAAAGAACAGAAGAAATAATATTAACAGGGAAAGAAAACCTGCCTCAGGTGTTTATATGACCAGAGTAGTCACAAAATTGCGGTTACTGATAAGCGTAGCTTTCCTCTGAGCAGCCCTCAATACGTACAGTCAGCTTTATGCAGTGAGCAAATATTGTCATACAACAATGAATACTTTTTTTTTTCCCTAAGAGTTGCTTGCTTTCTTCTTAGAAGGGACAGTATTTTTTTTTTTTAATTACCAAATTAATTCTAAAAGAATGTTAGAAAAATTAGACTTTTGAAGACGATGCCTGTCCTAGGATTTACTCACATAAAATGAGTAGCATTTCTATATATTTGCAATTCAGTAAAATAGATTATAAAATAATAAATGTTAAAATAGTTACAATATCATCAGTATGGGATGCAAAAAACGTGGGTAGCAGAGAAAGATAACTTAAGATATTCTTTTCAATATCAGGTTATAGAATAATCTTTGATAAACCAGAAAGTTTGTAAAACTAGCAGTAATTCCTGACAGGACTATCACTAACAAGGGAGAAGTTGTGGAAAGGAGCAGACAGATTTTGGTACATGAATGGAAGAGGACAGATGATTTGACAGTGTTAAAAACCCCAAGTTAGTTAACAATCCAAATGACTATTGTGTGAAGATGTATTAAAAACTCTTTTGTGAAAATAACCATTCCTGAAAGAGCAATATTAGGATGAGTTAAGCACCATTGTATTTTCATATTTTCCATCATCTATACTAAAAATACAGAAGAGATCAAGAAAAATATGTTATTACAATTTTCATTGTAGTCCTAGAAGTGTTAGGCAAATCTGAACCAAAAGCAACCAGAAATGTCACAGCACATAAATCAGTATGATCATAGAAAAACTAAACTGTGACAAGAATAATGAAGCAGCTTCTAAATATCCTTCTTGTTACTTGACTTACAAATCATAATTATAAATTTGAAAAAATTAAACTTCAACTGCTGCAAACTAATTATTGTGACAGACTCTGTCATAGGACCCATCCCTTCTGGTTTTTACATAGTGTTTTAGTCACACTGTTTTCATTCCATCTTGGTTCTGTTTAACAGCGTATAGCTGGATAAATCACAAGTTTAGATTTTATAAAGCTAATACTGAAATGAGGTAATGGTGATACCCAAGGAATATAAAAATAGCACTGTGCAGCTAGACGAAGGTGTAATTACTCATGGGCATATGTCACTGGTATGCTAGCCCATACGGGTAAGCTTCACAGGTGAGAATTCGTTCTACTTTATTTATATATATTGAGCAGTATTGCATAATACAGTTTTTGTCACTCAGTGCAAACCCGTGGAAAGCCTGATGATTTGTGTATCACAACTTGTATCACAACAACCATTGGCAGCATTTAGAAGTCTTAAAATAACTATATGTGTATCTTGGGTCCTGAAACTTAAGAATGACCCATCTTGATTTTGTTGGAACAGATTTTGTTCACAGATTGAATTACTCATGCTATAATTAATCCACATTTTTACTGTAATTCTAGTTCATTTTAGAAATATAATGCAGTTTGTAGGGAAAATATTTATATATTTATAACTGAAATTCACAGGAGGATTTACTAAATTGCCAGTGACTTAAATTTTTATTTTGACTAAACTTCAGATGTCAAAAATTTTTGATAAGACACCACCATAAGAAGTTGCTTTTTTGTTTTTGCTGGAAGTGTAATCACATGTGCAGATAAACCAGCTTCAAAGACCCTTTATTTCTGGCATTTCAGCAAATTGCTTTTTCACTCCTTTTGAAGGGATAATTGACCTCAGAGCCAGTGTTTAATTTTAAAAGATAATAATTAGCTCAGCCTCATCAAAGTCAGGAAAGGAGCTAAAAAGAGAAAGAACCAGGCCTTCGCTTTTCCAGCTACCGTCAAGTGAAGTTAAACACTCTGAATGGTGGTGTTGGAGTTTCCTGCTTGCTTTTCGTTCACCGTTTAAAGAAATCAAGGTTGTATTCAGACTGAATTCTAGAAATACCTTTCTGTTATGCGTTTAGTCCCGTGCAAAGGAGCAGTCTGCCAGAACTCTGCAAGTTTCCACTAAAAGCAGGAAGTGCCTTTGGAGCCAGGTAGTTTGTAGGTAAAATCCCGTTTATGTGAGTGCAGAAGGATGCAGGCGGCGGGAGTTGGTATCTGGCTGTAATGACCAGGTACTCGAGCACCAGGTCTGGGCTCCCTGTGGCAGGAGACATGGAGCCCTCAGGAAAGAACAAGCAGAGATGGAGTAGGTGAGGAGCTGGAATGTAGATTGTATGGGGCAGGTTGGGCAGAGCAAGGCTGGGAATGAGCAAGCAGCTTGGAGTAGCACCTGGAGCACACTTGGAATCGCGGTGGCAAACTGGCTCTTTGCCCTATTGGCTTGGTTTTCTTCCCAATTCCATAATTAATGGTGCTCCCTACTACTGTCCAGCAGCTGTGTAGACTGCAGACGCTGTGGGTTGATCAGCAGATGCTGATTTTTGGAGAGGGATTTGACCTCCTCACAGATTAATCTCTTTGACATTTTATTCAGAAGTTATTGCAGTCATTTTCTTCCCAATGGTGATCTGGATTTTGGTGGGATTGTTTCCTTTTGTCATTGCTCCCTTTATTTGTCTATCTTATGTTTTTAAACTCCATCCCCAAAAGGGGTGGAATTGATGGATGGGATTTGTGGTTGGTGAAGAATATCCAGCTGAAGAACTCTTGCCTGGTTCCTGGAAGTCTTGATTGGTACATGGTGAGGTCATGAATAGAAACTTCTACAAGTAAACTTTTGTTCGGATAAATCTTTTCTTCCTTCGCATCTGTACCTGGCTGCTGTGCAATGGGTAGTTTATGTTGTAGGCTGGCTCTAAAAGACATCCAGGGACTGAACTGTGTTTTGATTAACATAACTCCTTTTCTGTGAGGAAATTCTTCAATATTAGAGCTAGACCAGTCTCTGTAGCTGTAAGTGGCTTTTTTGTCTGCCTTTCTTAGCAGTCTGTTTACTTGGACAGGGAACTTGAACAGTCACTCAAGAGTATTTTTCTTTAAGCATTTCTGCATTGTTTGAGGTTAGACAATCCATCCTCTCTCTCTGACTCCATATCTAACAACTAGAATAAACATTCAAGCTTGTCTCCAGGATGGTTTACATCCTTCATAGTTACCTTCCAACATGATTTATTCCTCAAGGTGACCTCTCCACTCTTTAATTCTTTTCTGGTTATTTTCTCTTGAATTTTGAGTTGGTGTACTCTGTGTCAGTAGAAGACTCTTGTAAGCTATTGCACAATGCAAGTAAGTTGCCCTGAGTTCTCAGTTATGTGCTCCTGCCTGCTCATCTCCTGCGTGCCTCACAGTTTTGTCTCACAGACTTAAGATCTGGTTTAACTGAAGTATTTAAAATGGTTTGCTAGATAGCAATTGACTATGTTCAAGTGGGTTTTCAATGGGTTTTAATCCATTTTAACATGATCAGAAGCTTTATTTAGGATAAAGGGAGTTCTTCAGCTCAGCCATCCCGAAGTTATGCGAATTCTTGCCTCCTCCAGCATTCATTGTTTTAATTCCTGCTCCTCCCTCCCTCCTCCATACCTCTCATTTGAAGTTTATTATTATCTCTTGTCTTTAGTCTCCTGCTGACCAGTGTAAGAAAATCCATGCTGGTGATGAGGTGATCCAGGTCAACCATCAAACTGTGGTAAGTATTTTGGAAATTCTGCTCTGCAGGCTTTGCCTATTTCCACTGCTAAAAAGGTAAAAGTTCTTCTTAGAATGTAACTTTGCCAAACTAGATTTTATTTTTGTCTTTTAAAACATCATAACCACTGCTCATTCTTAGTAAGAAAAGGCACAAGTCGAGTCAGTAAGCAGCCCAAAAGGATTGAGCTAAATTTACATTTTGCACAGCTGCTGTTCAACATCGTATTCATTCTATAAGGAGATCTCAGGATATTTCACTGAAGTTCTTGGACTTCTCATTATGGATGTGCCAGCTAGTTTAATTTTTTCTCTCAAACAGTATTTTGCATTCTGTTTAATACAGGATTCAGATTAAAATGTGCTGTAACAGCCATGTATTGTGAATCTGTTTGGGGAAAAAATGTAAAGACGATTAAAGTGTTGATAGAAAGTTGTCAGATTTTAGTTTTGTGCATACTTGCACACTAATTTATTTTTAAGCAGATGAGCAGTTTTATAAAGTTAGTGAAACTATTAACCTGTTTAAAACCAAATAAGCATGTGCATGCAGAAGTGTATGCAGAGCCTAAGGTATTGCGATACCTGATTTGCATATGTTTAAACGTGCTTACCATGGCATTTCTGTCACAGCTGTGTGCGGTATTGTGTACTGAATCTATACAAAACCACGCTTTGTTTTATGTAGAAATGCAGGAATAATATGTTTCCGCAGCATTCAGAGAATTGTATCCTGACTTAAAACACACGTGACTTTGCTGAAGAATCAATAATTTGTTTCTTTATTAGATTGAATTATTTGTAATTGAGCTCTAAATGCCTACCAGAGTGCCTATCTAAAAGCCTATCAGAGCTTCATCCAAGGTTGAATGCTTATATTAATATTTTTCTTCCTGTTTGGTGATGACACAAGCTGCTGCCTCCTAACTGATGCCAATTCCAGTGTTGATGGTTACTGAAAAAATACAGTCAAATTTTTTCTCATTACTCTCTTAAGTCATAGGGACTGTCTCTCTTAAAAAAAAAAAAATATATATATATATATGTTACAGAAGAATAGAAGCAGTGTTGCTAGAACTACAGGTGAAAGGAATACTTGTATTTATTACTTATGAGGCATGAGTAGCATTGTGACGATGACAATAATAACTTCCTAGAGTGCTTATAATTCAGCCATTTAACTTTGTCTTGCTGAACCTCATCTCCAAACACAGCAGCAGCAGCAAAATTAAGAAATCTCTATCTGTCATTTGTGTGAGGTGAAAATATGAAAGCCTGACTATTAAAATCTTATGATTAAAGAGCAAATATTTTCTCTTGAAAAGCAGTATGACTTATTCATTTATACTTTAAATGTTAATGCGGCATGCAGCTCTTATCTATATTAGAGAGGTTGCATGAGTTGTCATAGTTACAAGTTGAAATATGCATTAGACTGGCTTTCTCCATCAAACATACTCTTCAAGAGACAGATCTGATTTAATCTTTACTCCTGGCGGTTAAATCCCCTCATTCAGCTCATCAAGAATTGGCTTTCTGGATAGCAACTCTTTCCATCTGTGTTATGACAACAGGTCCAAGGTGTTTGATACTTGTAATCCCTTTCCAGCTAAGGCCACAGTACCAACACCTGAAACAGGTGGCATTAAAATATCTTTTCCCCAAAACAATCAAGTATTAATTATTCATTCTGTAGTTTATAACAAGACAAGAAAAGAGATAAATGGCAAGCTGTTTCTTTTGGAAATGTATTCTTCCTTTGAAATGGCTGGAAAAGTCTCATTCTGTCTTCACTGTGATTTTGGGAAGTCAGACACCGTTTGCATGTCTCAGGGGTACATGTCCAACCCTCTTCTCCTCATAGATTGGAAGTTTTAATGTTTTACGTATCTCTTTGATCTTCAAGTGCGCCCTTTAAGTTACTTCTGGTACATCTTGCTGCAGACTACACTTACCTATGTTCCTTGTTCACCCACATTATCGCAAGTCATGACGATAAAGATTGTGTGTATAATTACCATTATTTCCATTACTGGACTTGAATAATTCAGAGGCAACAGCTCATTCAATTTCCATGTAATTGATATTTTAATACTAGCAAGACCAACTCATAAAATGAGGTGTAACCCATTTGAAGTTAATGATGGGAGGTGGTTGAGCGACCTTACAGAAGCAAGGCTTGCCTATCTGTGGTGGCCTCGCAGGTTCTCCAGAGCTGTCAACTGTCTGGCTCACCAAGTGAGGAGCACAGATTTGCTCTCACTGGAACCCAGCACTTCCTCGTACAGCCTTGGACTCCACAGCTTAGCAAAAGCAAGAGCTAGTAGAAGTAAAATTGTTAAAGGGAAAAACACAAAGCAATTTGAAATGACACCTGGCTGAAGTGAGCTTGTTGAGCTGCTTCATGCTCCTCACTTTTCTCGCTATGTTCTCCAACCCTTTTTCTTGCTTGGTAGTTCATAGGGCCATTTCTACCGTTAGTTTGAATTCTGAACTGGAGATGAAATATTTATTTCTTCCCTGCTTCCTCCTTTCTTTTCCTTTCATCACATTTTCATTCCCTCTAAAACAAAATTGCAGCAATAGTTTGCATTGGTTTATAATCAGTTATCATATCTTGCATTTTCCCTTCACTTTGTTCTGGAGCTGAAAAAAGCAGGGTGTTTCTTTATTTTTCTAATATATCATTCTGTTCAATTTATTTTGTATCTAGCATTTAGCATTGCCCTGTGACGAGGCAAATTATTGCATTTACTATACTAAATAATTCCTCGGTAGTAACAGAATTTTCAAGTAGATAGTTTAAAATGGATGGAATCCATGGTCTCATGTTAAAGTATTAAAAGCCTAGGTGATAAAAATACAGCTGTTAGTGTTACTACTTATTCCTGCTTTTACCTGTTCATTGGTAAGGGAGACTCTGTGCTCTCGTAAAACACGCACGCCGGCTAAGTTATAGAATGTAAAGATGCAGAAGTATACTTTCTTCAGATACTTGTGTGCTTCAGGGATACTGCGTCCCACAGATATTATCTTCATTGTCCTAAAAAAGACATTTTGTTAAGATTGAAGATTTTGTAGCATCTTGATGGTCCATCAGGTGTAAATCCCATTCAACACAATGTGTTTTGAAAGAATCTGTTCTGAAGACAATTAGATTCAGTCATTTTATATTACCGCCTGTAAAAATACTTTCTGAATTCAAGAAAGTATGGATCTTTTTTTAAAATATTCCAATCCTATAACTACTTGCATAATTCAATCTGATTTTGACGGAATTAGGCCAATGTATTTTCTAGATAAATTAATATTCACTCATTTAATAAGATCATTTGAGTTTTAAAATTGTCATTGATATTCCCACAACCTGTTATAAATTGTTGTGGTAGTTAATTATTCTCATTGCTGGGAGGGAAAAAAAAAAAAGTAACTTGATTTGCAGTCTAGATATGTCTGGCACAACCTTCCGTTCCTTTGATCTTGATATATTTTTATCTATTAGACTGGAGAACAGGTTTCTCATTTAGGTATTTTCAGGATGCAATCAAATTCATGTCACCTTTTTTTTTTTCTGTAATCTAGATAATTTGAGCACTTTCAGTTTGTCATCCTAATGCGTGACCCTCCTCAACAACCTCTTTGCATATTTAACACTGAGTTACAGAGCTGTATGAGACTACATGAATGTAGCCGTTACCGACTCACTGTTTAATCTTTTTAACAGGTTTTTTGTCGATCTTTCATTCATACATAGGCAAAAATGAAACTAAGAGGACATTTTTAATTTATTTTTTTACTTGAAGAACAAAACCTGTAATTTCAATTTAAGTTTGACACTTTCCATCAATAAGTCCATTTTAAGAGAAGAATCACGAGCTGTTTTGAAACTGAGAGTTCAGAAAGTATCAAAGGAGAGCAGCTTACAAATTGTGTATTGCAACAATTGAAAGAGAGAGAAATAAAAGACTTACTACATGGAATTTGGTCTAACCAAGGAGCACTCTGTAATATAATTATAAAGATCAAAGAAAAAATAATAGTACTGCAGGCAAGAAATTAATTAAATATGGCGACTCTCCACTGGCTGTTAAAAATAGTTTATTATTATCCAGTTTCTTTATTTGCTTTTCTGCTTGTCCTTGCTTATTAGCTTTTAATAAAACAGCATAAGAAACTTTAAAAATAAGTTATACATTCTAAATTACTGCCACACTAACTCTTTGTTTTCCCCTACAGTAATACCAGGCACTAGTTCTGCCAGTGCCTTGTAGATTTTTAGCTCCTCTCTTATAAAATGATACCAAAGTGCTGAATGTGCCACTGTATATTTATTTGATTGCAAACCTAATAATTACACCCTAGGTTCCACAGATAGTATATTTTCTGCTGCTCATTTGAAACAGTAAACTTCACATTGTCTTTTTTGTTGGGATGTTTTAGATATGGGACGTAATTCTTTAGTAAGAGAATTTGGACTGTCATGCAGCAAAAATAGGGTGAAATTAAAGCTAAGATAGTAATTAGCCGAGAAACACTTGTTTCTTCCAATTTTCCATGACAAGGATAGCATCAAATGTAGAGCAAAGAGAATAAAACCACTCGTAACAAATATCTAGGTCTATGCACATCCAGGATGGAAGCAAAGTTGGATAACTTACTGCCTAATCATCTACATCTCAGTTTACTGAAGAAACTGAAGATTTCAATTGCAAGTCTCTAAGCGAGGATTTTTAATTAATTGTCTGCTTTGGCATGACATTGTATGCTGGGGAAATGTAAAAGGGGGCAAAACTTCCTTGTCATTACTGTGCAATATTTGAAATGCAGCATAAATTTATGAGAAGTAAATTGTGTTCATGTTCTTTCTTTGATGATTTTTCAGAAAACAGAAAGATTGCAAATCCAAACAAATATTGATCCAGCTGCCTGACCATCTGTAAAGTGTTTGATCTACTTCTGTATAAAAAAGTGTTTGATAAACTAGAGAAAACTGACTTTCCGGAAAACTGAAGGTCATTTAATAGGACAGAGAGCAATAATAATGCTTTTAGTAATTCCTGTTGAAAGCTAGATGTTATTAAAGAGCAAGTGGCAAGACTCCAGAAGTCAGAATGTAGTAATTAATCCCAAATCAACTCAGCATCATAGAGGTGATGTGACTGAAAATGGCAAAGATGAACTTGGAATTAATTTGGAACATGTTTCCAGGAGAAATAGAGTTTTAGTGCCATTGTCTTGACCTTGGTAGTATCTTGTCTGAAATGCTGTGTGATGTTCAGGCCATTTATAGTTGTCAAAGGTGTGAAGTTACACACAAAAATTAAAAAAGTGTAATGGGGGGGGAAAAAAGAAAAATATATCGTCTGTCTGATATGAAGAGAATTGTTTTATGGATTTCAATACTTTTAACCCATCTGGCTAGGTCTGAGGCAGAATTCCTCTTTCTTAACAGAGAGGGGATGTATAGACCAGAGAGAGAAATAATTGTTTAAGGTGAAAAACAGTGTTGTGCAAGAGCAAACATCCATGCAAACACCTGTAAGTAAATCTGGGGTAGAATTTGAAAAAGGGCTGCCTGGGATGGTGGCTGAAGAACTGATGGAAATGTTACAGAAGAGTCAACAAGTGGACGTAGTCACCTAGAAGAGCTTTTGCAGTTCCAACACCTTTGCTTTGTTGTGTAAGGTGGTTTTTTATCTCTAAATTGCTGTGGTTTTTAACTAATGTAGTTGCATTTTCACACTTGATAAGGTTATTCTTTAGAATGATGGATACTATGTAAACACATGATCGACAGCCTAATACCTTTTCATAATCTTCCTTGTCAAATTCCATACTTAAATTAAGTGTGTCAAGTGCACTGGCACAATGAAATAATTTCAGCACTAATTTATTGCTGTTAAGATTTTTATTGAATTAATATCCTAAATGTATGTTTGTTGAATTGTAAATTTGAGTCTTAATGAGAGCTCATTTTAGATGGAGGTAAATCTGTAAATGTGGTGCCAGGTCACACCATCTGTTTTTCAGCACGCTCTGTGTTGTGAATTACAAGGAGGAAAAGGAAAGACAAAAACTAAAGGGGAGATGTCATGAGAATTACAGCTTCTTCTCCCCAAAGATGCCATTCTGTTTCCAAACAAATTGCCACATGTTACTTATTCTCAGGATTCTGCCTTTCAAAAAGAGGCTTAGTAATGTGTGTCTTCCAGATCTCGCATCTTCTGGGAACCTTGCTGTGTTTCTCCGTTAGTTAATGAAAATAACTGTGTAAGATAATGGGAGAACATTTGGTTTTCCATCATCAGTTATTGTTAGTAACAGTTAGGATATTAATAAGAGTGAATCAGCTACAGGTGTTAATGATGAGCTTTCCATTCAGTGACAGAAAGTAGTCTTACGATCTTCCAGAACAATTTTGTCTGATAATTTCTGATTTCCATGTTAATCAAACAAATTCCCTTGATTAATTCCCTAATGAGGCAAAGTGAATTATAGACATAAAATATGAAAGGATGGTAGTCTGTTTCCTTTAAAAAAAAGTTTACACGGGCTTTTTTTTTTTTTTTCAATGCATATATGAAGAGAGGTCACACACTTGAGGTTCCCGTAAGTAGCCAGATGGCTTTGCTTATGTGTTTGAACAGCCTTGAGGGGAAACATCTGTCCTGGTTCACGTAAGGGTTACTGCAGTCACAGCAGAATTACTTGTTTTCAGGTGGTGTGCAATGTAGTATGTACTAAATATTTAGAAAACACTATTCTGTAGAATTGATTTCGAGATCAAATGCCTGACAAGGAAGTTCTTAAATTCCTGTTTAGTTAATGCTCTAACTAAGAAGTCAATAATTTTAAGTCAGTAAGTATCAAAGTTTCTCTGATTCTATTCTTCTTACAAACTCTGTGCGTATCACTGCGGTACCAATTCTCATTACTGCCATCTGACTCTATTTTGGTTTTCCTTTGAGTTATGAAGTAAGACAACAGCAGGCATGGGGCTTTCCACGTTCTAGGTTCTGTAGGCCCAGTTTAGAAAGAGATAAGAAGTAGTCCACTGTATTTCAATATGTTTAGTAGAGGACAGTGCACAGTGACTAGAGTAGTAATGCTGTGCAAAGATGACATGATAACGTCCTTCTGAATTTGTTGATTTGAATGCAATGGATATCCCAATTGCTTCAATGTAATTTATTCAGGAAAACGCAAAAACTCTCACATTAGTCTTTTTTTTTTTCCCACAATTAGTCTAATTTTAATGTTCACTTTCATTACTGAGTGAAATACCTTAACCTGTATTATAGAATCTGGTTAACTGAATGTATATGCTAAAATTCTTAAAGGAGCAAAATACCCTTTTGCTGAATACTTCTTACCATAGCCAGAAGCTAGTGATTGCTATTAAAAACTGATTCTTTAAGAACAAATGTCAAAACCCTTCTCATGGACTGGTTTTCAACTAAGGTTCTTAATCCACTGTAATGACTTCTATTTTTTTCAAGGATATTTTTAGTAATACAATCTATAACAACATGTCCAAATTCCTAAGAGCATTTTATCATAGCCTAGTAGTAATGACTGCAGACTGTTCTCTAATAGATCTTGGTATTTAATGGTTTTGTCATTAAGATTCTCATTGGAATAATTTATCATTAAATTAATTATTGATCATTTTTTTCTAAAAGAAGCTCATGGAACTCTAAAGATTTCAGCGTTCTGAAATTACATCGACCTATAAAAATAAAAAATAGTTCCTTTTAAATTCTGTAATTGAGTAAAAAAAAAATATATATATAGCCTCTGTCATTTTATAAACAAAGCACAAACTAGCAGAGTTCATTTGCAATGCAAGTTGACATATTTGCATTTGTTTGGCTGTGGCCTGCTTATAATTACTACCAATTTCTGGTTTCCTGTCCCAGGGCATTTTTAGCAAGTTTTCAATAGAACAGCAACATTAAAAATAGAACTTTAAATAGCTATTACAATCTTTTTTTAGAATTACCACACGTATTGCCGTTCTTTCTAAGCCGAACGTTCACACTTGGGATCCTGGTTTCCGCCCGCTGTGGCGACAGGCTGGAACCTCGTGGGTTGTATCTGAACTTCTCTTCAGCCCTTATAAGAGGATTTTAATTGAAAGCTCTTCAAGGTTGCCTTGATTATTCTTCCTCCACCTTCATATGTAATCAGATATTATCTGCCTGTAAGAGGAAGTAATTATAAACTATACCTGATATGAAATGGTGATATATGTAGGCTGCTCTGATTCCGAATTTTGTGTGTGTGTGTGTTTTTTAAGAGAAGTGGGAATACACACTTTGGTTAGAAGAGCAGTGATGATTAAAACGTTATAGGGAACTCTGACAAGCCAAAGGTAGTCAGAAAGCATAGCAAATATAACTGCACGTAATGCGTGCAAGTACTTGTTCGGTTACTGCTCTTATATTCCTTAAGCTTTTCATTCTTAACTGTTGATTTTCAGGCTACTGCAGTTTGGCCTCAGTACAGTTGTGTCTGGAGAGCTGCTGTGCCAACACCGCATTCTATTATTTATATTATTATTTAATAATTCCTGTACAGTACAGAACTGCTTGACACTGGGTCTTAAGACTTGTGGTAGCTATAACATTTATGACAGGTCTTTACTGTGGTCATTTATTGCTACTGTAAAAATCTGCCATGTTTGGAACAGCAAATGGCCAGAGGAGTCTAACAGAGGTGCAGGAGGCTCAGCTTTTCTGGAAAATAAAATGACTTGCGAAATAATTTTCTGTGCAGGGTTGGATCCATACTTTGTTTAGCAGAACTGTGTGTAGAAATTAACCATCAGCATTCGAATTAAAACCTAACTCATCCATGTAATGTTTTAAATAGGACATGATATTTAAAAGGGTAAGTGGGAATCTGTCCTGCACCTATTGACTTTCCTTGGGTGGCAAGTCTAGAAATCACGTGTGAAGAGAAGAAGGAAATGAGTAAGGCTGGGAAAATCCTCCAAAGTCCTCCCTATAACTATGAACGCTTTGTTGTTCTCTGGAGCTCAGTGTGAACCAGGAACCTCATTGCCACTTGCAAGTGGTTACTCTCTCCAGTAATTCCTTGCCAGGTAGGCTTGTTCTTGTAATTTGAGTTATTTCGGCAAGATCCTTGGAGTATTTCCTGAAAATAGCACGACGAGAGTAACTGGAGGGAATAGGTCAGCCCTTGGGACCAGGGCTGAGCTTGGGTGTGCGTCACTCAGAGTCTGCTCCAGTTGTACCGTTTTTCTGCGGAAGAGAGAGATCTCAAAATCTGTGGTATAAGCCTGGTTATCTAGATCAGGTCACAAGTATATTGACAAAAATACAAGCTCTAGAAGTGAATGTTAGCAAAGCCTATAAGCTTTGCAGTATATTTCTGTCTATTGGTACTAATTCTATTAGTACTGTAATATTAAAGAAACTTCTTCAATAAAAGTGTTACCCAGGAAATAGGGCAAACTAACTTTAATTTGCTGTGAAGTACTAAGTAGTAGGAATTTCTTTTTTTTTATTCATAGTGAACAAGCGAGCACATCAGTTGCATACAGGAAGGGAAACAGGATTGCTGAATTGAGTCAAATTTATTCTCCTATTTAAACTAGTACAATTTCACTGATTCCAGTGGTGTAATTTGGAATGAAGATTCATTTAGGTTTAGAAAAATGTGAATTTTTATGAATTTTATTTTCAGTTCTAAATTTCCATATCTGATTTTTCTGATACCAGTTTTTGGTTTTTTCTTGTGTGCCTGTGGAAATACAGATAGAAATTCAGCAGCACTTAAATGTGTAAGAAGCTCCTTTTATCATAAACATCTTTATATACTGTCATTTATATTATTATGCAATTTTAAAACCTCTTCAGTGATTTAGGATAGTAGGATACTGTAAAAATTTATTTAAAAAAATGCTATAAAAAATACATTTTCTGTTTTCATGTATAAACAGTTAATGGTGAATTTGTATTTTAAATAATCAAGAAGATTGAGAAATGTCTCTAAGTAGTGTTTTGTGAGTGGCACATATAAAATCCTTTCAGTACTAGTTTGCAATGTTCTTCTTTATGACTAAGTTTATATTTTATAGTAACTTGGGTTACTTAGCTCTGTCCTGAGGCTGTACAGATAAATCAAGGAAATCATCATTTATCTTCCATTAGGACCTTAAAGCTGTTACATATATGTTACGTATGTTGCCGTAGGATAGTCTGTCCTCCTCCTCAACAGTGAATGCTTCAACTAAGGATCCAGACTGAAATTATTTTATGACTCCTAGTCCTCATCATTTGATTTAAAATGTACAGTGATCTCACAAATTATTAAAAGGGAGAGAATGTTCACTTAAGCCTTATTTTGTTGAGAAATGTGACTAAAAGAAAAAAATCCAGCTTCAGCAGCATCATTTCAGTCCAACAGAAGCGATGTAATACCGTTTATAAAAACTGCTTATGTTTGCGAAGAGCAGGCTGTAACAGACCTCTTCGGTTAACAGATGATTTCCTTCACATTTAAAGTTAGCTGGAAAGCTTTCAAAATTCAGTTATGGAATTTTTCCTTAGGTTGGCTGGCAGTTAAAGAACCTGGTAAATGCCTTGCGAGAAGACCCAAACGGAGTGATTTTAACCTTGAAAAAACGTCCCCAGAATACCCTGGTTTCCGCTCCTGCCCTTCTGAAGAACGTGAGGTGGAAGCCTCTGGCGCTTCAGGTAAGAAGGCTCTTGCAACACTGCTGTCCTGGTAAACCCTTCATTCAAGGGAAAGCACTAGCATTTTTCCTTCCAGTGAAAGGAACAAAGGCATCTAAAAAGTCCCAAATTCCTTTGAAATAGTGTGCTAAGTTTTGTGGCAATACTAGATGTGTCAATAAGATGAGTTTCCTCTGGTTTTCTGGTGAAGCTGGAAGCCAGAGGAATTTGTAGAGGGCAAGAACGCTTATGTGTGCCGTTACTGAAGGACAAGGTGGCCTGAGGTTCAGTCCTTTGCTTTGACTGGCAGAGGCAACACTGTCTCCTTGTGCCGTTATTTCACAGTCCGTCAAAACAACTTGTTTGTAATCAAGTGTGTCAGACCTTTTAAATTTCAGGAAAAATCTGCTTCTGTTTCACACCTCTCATCACGTTTGAGTTTTTGGTAGCACTGCTAATAGAAGCTCTGGTAGTTTCTGTATACTTATTCCTTGAAAACCTGTTGATATAAAAAAAAACAGTTGTGAATGTCACAGCTGGTTCTTCCCACAGCATCAACATTTGTAGTGGAAACTGACTCACTGTACAAGGCTGAATTCCAAATGTCATTATTAAAGGAAAGTTTTTTGAGCAAGTTAGTAACTATGCATGTTTAAATTCAACGCTATAGAACATTCTGTAATACGTTTATACACTTTCATAACGTGGAAGCTTCAGAATTGTTTTGTTTGGAGCACACGATACATGAAAGTGTTGCTGAATCATCTTTAAAGTAATGAAACAAAGCAAACCCTTCAAGCCTATCCAAGCATATTTCCTCCCTGCAGGGCGCTACTTGAATCTTTCATTCCTGAAGCGCCCAACTCCTCCACAGCAGCTTCTCTTACCGAGTTTGTGTGATCTCTGCAGCTCAGTTCTGGCTCCTGGGTTTAGTGCCATCGCTCCTTGCTCTCCGGCTGCTTCTGGGGGAGATGCACAACTCTGCGGTTTCTCCGTCAGAAGTGTTCAGGAATAACATCCTTCTCTCTAGCAGATGATTGTGAACTTCATATGAAGCCTCCAGTGGCAGCAAAATGGAAATTGCATTTGCAACAGGGCTTTCATAGAGATCCTCTCATTATATTAGTATGTTAAAGAGTCATAATTCGCAAGCAGCCCTAGTTCTGGAGGTTTTGTCGGTGTGAAAACCATATGTACTGTATACACAGCATGGCACTTTCCATGAAACACGCCACTCTTTGTTGTGGTAGATAAGTGAAAGAGCACTAAGCTATTTTTGTGGAATTATCAACAGTTTCTAATTTTGTGATGTGTCTTCTCCTGATGACCCAGCACACAAGAGCCTTTGAGCATCAAGGGATGCTCTAAGTGTCTCTCTCACTAGGGTGAGGAATCTAAATAAAAATATAAATCACCTTGGAAAACAAAAAAAGCATTGCCAATGTTACTTCTTAACAGTAGATTTTGTAATAAGATGTTGAAAACCAACTTCAGGTCTTTTTTAGCATCTTTAGGTTGTCTTTAGCTTTCATGCCACAGAGGTAAGCTCAAGTATTAGGACCTGGATATGTTTCAGGATGCAGTTTTTTGTTCTGCCTGTTTCCTGCAGTTCTCACCTGGACCTAGCATTATTTATTATTCTCATTAATGACTTGGAACTAGCATGATTAAATTTCAAGATGATACCAAAGCTTGTGTTTCCTGGACAGCTGACATAACAGCTTGATGCTGCTGAAAGCAGTGATCTCACTTCCCTCTGCCTGCTCTTGGCTGCGGAATGTCCCAGCCTTTGTTTGACTTGGGCATTTTTTAGACTCTCTAGATCAGTTTAATTCATTGAATTGGCAGGAAGGCTTCTGGTTTTGTTTATTTGCTTTTTTTTCTGGAGTTTTCTACTGCTAAATGGATTCAATGGGCTCTCACAGAACAGAGGCTATTGACAGATTTTCAAAATAAGCAGAATACAGTCAGAAGGTTTTATACTTACGCAAAAGTAACCAGTTGCATGAATGCAGGGTATAGAACGACCAGTTAAGCAACAACCTGTGGAAAAAATCTCAGTTAAAGTAGATCAAAGCTGAAAACTATTCAGCAAATGTCACAATAAAGAGGAGAAGGTATATGGATGTGTTATATTTCATGGTTTGTTACATATATGGATACGTATATTTTGCTCCATGTGTTATTCCTCATGGTGCATACATATATGGATATGTATATGGATACATGTAACACATAATGAAAAATAACACATGCAGAGCAACTCTTCCATTCTGATTTAGTGTTGGTGAAAAAACACAACAAAAGCAGTACATAATTAGGGAAGGAACGAAGGAAGTAAGGCCTAAGAACTTGAAATTCAGAGGCCAGAAATGTTATTTGTTAATTCAGGTTGGTGCACAGCAGGAATTTTAAAAATAAAGTTGTCATGTTTTCTATTCTTGCTTAGGACACTTATAGGTATTATTAATATTTTTCCCACAGTAATTATGTTTAAAATTATACCACGTAGCTAATTTATGAATCATTAATGATATAGAATCTGTGAATCCTTATAAAAGATAATTCTTGGTCTTATTGCAGTATTCCTTTGCTGTATGTATTTTCCCTTGATGCTCAATTAACAACAGCAGAAGGTTATTATAACATATGCTGAACATACAATTATCTTTCAGTGAGGCATCGTGTCAGTCATACCATTTTCTCATTTTGTCTCTATTTGGTCTTATGTGATATTAGATAACTATTTTCATTTTAAACTCTGTGATTATCTTCCCACTCAATACAAAACGGTTCTTCTATCTGCAATGGCAAATAGTGCTCCGTTTTTCATAAAAGTGTGCAGACCAGAAAGTTCATTCGTACAAAATACAACATTTATTGCATTTTTTCATTTTATTTGCAGAAATTTTCTAACTGGGATAATCCTTCCTGTTACAACTACTTGATCCAGAACATTAAACTTTTAAAAATTCAGCTTGAGATATAGAATCTGTCCGGTGAGAAGACTAGTAAAGCTTATGTCAAGAGTGACAATTTTATAATAGTTCTTACGTAATAGAAAATACTTTTTATGCTCCGCAACTTTATAAGTATATTCAGAATAATTCTAGCTAAGTAGCTCATTTCAGATTTTGAAAACCATATGGATTTGGAGAGATGTTGCTTTGTGCAGAAAAGAAGTTCTGTAGCGTTATCAGAATGGATGCTTGTAGAGCAACTAAAGGAAAATAAGTTGGTGTATACCACTTCTTGTATGCCACTCAAGTTAGGTCGTGGTTCATCATTCAGGTACTGTACCCTCTTAGAATTGCTCAAATGAACTCTGAAATTATGTGCTGCCCATTTACTTCACTATGTTGGCGAGAAAAATCTTGGGCAAGGAAAGACTTGTTACACCTCAGACAAAGAAAATGCAGCCGTTGTGTCCTGTCCTCTTAAACTTCTTGGAGGAGATGGCGAACAGCGGTTTCCTTTTTCTCTTAATGCCACTCATGCTTTCAGTGACTTCTGTCATATTCACGTGTATTTCATTGTGTTCTCTTGTTCTGAGGACAAAAATTAGTCCTCACACATCAAAAAAGGTATAGGCATCAAGTTTCAAAAAGTAAATGTACCTGCTGTTTCACAGCACAGCTCTACCTATTTGTATTGTTCAACATTTAATTTTTCTGAGCAGCAGCTTGCCCAAGAAGCAGTTAGTCAGCTGTATCACTAGCATGAATGAATCTGCTCTGACAAAAAATATGCACTGTTGGAATTTATAGGGTGAAACACAGTTACAAAGCCCTATTTTCCCTTACCACAGGCAACCCATGCAGAAGAGTGTCGCCTGTGTGTCTTCTGTGAATTCACCCATCAGGGGAATTCTGGAGGTTGAGTTTATTCCTTCAAGGGAGAAGCAGAGACTCAGTTTCCCGTTCTTAATCTTCATACCCCCCTCAAAGGTGAGGGATGTCCATGTTCAGACCTCTCGTTGCTGCAACACTGGGCTTTTCCAGCCTCCTGCACCTTGTCCTGCTGCTTTTTGTAGGATGCACGGCAGCCATATGTTTGCTGTTTTGAGCAGCACTTTTAAAATAGGTACAATATTTAATTATTCCAAATACGCAGGCTCAGAATTGCTCTGTGTTTTGTTTCTGAAACAGTTCGAATCTTTCTGTTTGGCAAACAATTGTTTCTGAGTGTCAAATGTTGTCTCTCATTTTTATTCTGACATTTCAATGTTGCTTAATCATTTTACTGATAATTAGGTATTCTCGTTAAAAACTTTGAATAACATACAGCAGGTGCCTGAAGTGTCACTTTTCAGAAGTCCTCTATCAACAAATGTGTTTTCCTTGAGATTTCTTTCAACTGTGCATGTGTTTGCACAAACTTCAGCAAACATTCGTGTGTACACACACAAAGTCAGCATAATCAGTTTAAGTAATTTTAATGGACTTGAGACATAAGACTTCAAGAACTGGCTATGGCTAATTGGTAGTCCTGGTCGTGATAATATTTACCATTTATTAAAATTACATTTTTGGATTTTGTATGATATCTAAATAATCTTATTAAACCGATGTTTTAGTAATATGAAAAGACCCCCGAGCTATTTTGCAGATACCTAAACCCACTGAAATTCCATGTCTGATATCACAGACGTGTCTGGAGCTCAGAGTGAGGGAATACACCTGTGCTACATTCGCTCTGAGCTCCAGATCATAGAAGAATTACGTTTGCTGGAATTATCTGAGTGATGATTTGGATGGGGTGCATCCAAATTGCTCCAAAGACATAATGGCCAGAAAATTCTCGGAAAGCACTGAAGATGGGTATTTTTCATAGAGAAGGCAGAGAACATAAGTAAAGCTGAGAGGGAGAAGGCAGGAGGTGGCTTATTGGAGTGCAGCCATGCAGTGCTGTATTTTCTTAAAAACTTGCAGCCCTTATACAGGGAATGTGAACTTTGAGAGCACCCGTTTCAGTAAACTCAGCGGGTGAGCTCTCACAGTTGCCATTTGAAAAGGTGAGAAGAAGAGCCGGTATTGCCGTGGGGAGGAACTCTGGGACCATTATTTTTCAAACGTATTTATTCTGAAATAGTGGGATATGGATGAATGACAGTAAGCTTAGAAAAAAAACAAAAGTATAATGCTCGTCTTCAGAAAGGGGAAATGCAAGAGCCGGGGAATTACAAGTCAGTCACTTAATACGCACAAACAGTTTGCGAGCACTTGGAAGATAAGAAGTGAGTGAAAACAACATGAATTTATTATGAGGAAATTATTAAACAGATTTAATGCTCTTATGTGAGCAGTTAAACTGGCCTGGTAGATAGGAGAAAAGCTGTATATCTTACTCTGATATTAATACCTTTTCTCATGATGTTCTCACAAGTATGGCATAGAGAATTAAGGACATGGGGAAACTGAGATTGAATGGGTAGAGAATTACTGGATAATTTGCCTAACAAATAGCAGTTAATGTTTCCCTATCAAATAAAGGATGTATTATTCAACAGATAGGTGATACATATGGTTTTGTTCCATGTTTTCCTGGCAACCTGAAGGATTTGCTTACTGAATTACAATAAACCTTCTACTGAAACCAACATTACGGTCATGAACACTTGGATTCAGTGCAAGTATTTCAGAGTTCTGTAATTAATTTTTGTATTAATAGTATTTAATAGTGGATGTCCTTTCTCCTTACATAAGTGATTTTCTGCATTGGTTAAAAATCTTATTTTGATTCAGAGTCTCAGATCTTTCAATGAAATGGCTTTTAAATTAATTTCAGTACTGGTCTTTCATCAGTTTCTTTCATAGCTAGTCCTGAACTCTTTGGTAAAACGGAGTTTCAGTAGACATCTTTTTGTAAGAAACTTCAGTAATCTGAAAAAAAGACTAATCCAAAAAAAATAAAGGGATCGAGATTCCTAAAATTGCACACATTAACTTTGTTGTTACTAGTACAACAGAAAACATTGATTTATTCTTCATATGCTTTTTTCTTTTACCCAGCCTGTAATTCCAACCAGTCCAACAAGCAGTTCTACAACACCAACAAGTACGATGGGCATATCCTCAAAAATGGAGAACTCTGCACTCCAGGATGTTTTCATTCTGTCTCCTATGTCAGGACTTTATGGCCCCAGGTATTTACATCCTAATGAACTTGAGGTTTTGAAAATCACTTTGGCTGTCTCATTAAATGGTTAATTTCTCCATAATCTTCTGGCTCACCGTTTTTAGGGATGAAATTGGAATAATGTCTTGTGATGACATCAGCAAATTTGGAAAGTCTGGAATGAAAGGCTCTGAGTCTCCAAGCTATTTTCTGGAGCATGAAAGTGGGAAATACTACACCTTAATTGAAGGTGAAGGCCACCCTGTGGGCTCTGAGTATGAGAGAAGCCGAGCTACAGGAGTGCGGAGAAGAGAAAAAACACCCACTCATGGTAGGCTTGCTTTCTTTAACATTTTTAAATTGACGGAATTTACAAATTGTGCTATTAATACTGCAAAATCCTCAAATATTCTTTATTTGACCATGGTCTGTTGGCTCTGAATACCAGACAAAATTTTCTGTGAAGGACTAATTAGTATAATAGCAAGCTAACATTCAGGATCAGGAGTGTGTAAGTTATTTATAGATTTATTCTGCAATGCATCCTTAAAACTTTGAATGATATTTAAGTTAATATTATTTGGATATATAGCATCCTGATTTACTCAATTCCATTCACAAGCTCTTGGAGATTATTCTAGTCGCAATGATCTGGACTGTTAAACTTTAATGGAGGACCTGAAAAGACTTGCAGGTGGTATGGAAGTACCTATAAAGATGTAAGACCCTCCAAAATTCAGTGCTGTACTAAACAGATATAACTACATGAGTAGTATCTTACTATGCATTTGTTAACACTAGAAATATATTTCAAAATCTTCGAATGGGGGCTGCTTAAACATAGAAGATGCCATTAAAACAATAATAAACTCTGGTTTTATAGAGAAATTTCATGTGTATGTAAGTCTATATCGGTGTACAGATATACAAACGGGTGTGCTTCCATATGAGTATATGTATCTAGATGAAGATATAAAAGGTATTACTGAAAATGAGTTGATTTTTTTTTTTCTTATCTGTTAAAACTGTTTTGTTTGAATTTTAGAAGAATACTGCTGAAATACAGCAGTGTACTCTCCATATATTTGTGGTGGTCTTATTTTCAAGGTAGTAAGTTGGGTTTTTTTTAAGTTTACAGGCTCAAGATTAAAAAAAAAAAGCAACTAATTATATTTGATTTTGAAAATGGCATTTTTTCTGAACCTCAGAGAAATCAATGACTCGTCCTTCTGATCCTAACCTTCTGTATGCGTAGGCTTTATCTTTTGGGTTGTATATGAATACATGTGATGCCATCACTCAGTACTTCATTCACCTGCTCTGAGACTAAGGGTGTTTTTTCCTTTCTCCCATTTTAATAAAAAAAAATTCCTAAATCTTTTTGCCTTTGCTATCCAGGAAAGGGAAAACCTCTCACAAGCTCAGAGCAGTAAAGAAAATTGTGTCTGTGAAGAGCACAGGTAATAAACACATGCTGCAGTTCAAAGGAGATAATAGCAAAGGCAGTTACAGTGGAAGATCCAATAACAGCTGAAATGGAACACGACTGAGGAAAAAAAAGAATCTTTAAGCACTGCAGGCACTGATTCTGCCCGTCTGCCAGGGAAGCGGGTAGTCTCTGGTGCAGGATTTGATACCATGGATGTTATTAAATGTAGTTTCCCGTGACTCTTTCAGTCGTTAGTACTTCAAGACGATGTGGCTTTCTCTACCCTGTTCTCAGACTGGGGAGTTCTCACCACCGTAAATGTTAGGAGAGGGCAACTGATGGTCCCAGATGCCGAAACAGTTTTTGACAATTAAGACATACAAGAGTTTTCCTCTGTCAATAAACATTTGCTGAGGTTTTGTCATCATATGTGAGGTATCTATGGTACAGTTCACGTAAGTTACCTGGGTTAAGGTTTCGGCTGGAATCTCTTTTGACTGAGATCAGCTGTTCAGTGATTTCTGCTGCTGTTTTGAGAACTGAGAGGGTAGAATTCAAGCCTGAAAACATGACGGCTGCAAGGATATTTCAAATTATGTCAATCCGTAGTGATAGAGAGTGATAATCCATCGTAGCTGGGTTTTCCCAACAAAGGACATCTACCTTGCCAGGTGTTGGTCTGGTGTTGTCCTCCTAGTAGTCTGAAAGAAATCTTTGCTTAAGTTCATCAAGTAAACAGAATTTTTTTCCTGTCTTAGTATTTTGCTAACTACAGATGGATTTATGGTAAAAAAATGGCAAAACATCAATCGTAAAATGGACAGGATCATGTAAATATATACACTACCTTTTCTGAATAAGCAAGTTTTAATAGAGCTTTGTTATTTGTAGGATGTTTTTAGTAACTTGTACAGCCATATGCTTGAAAGACCTGTAACACTGAAGAGTAGGATTCCAGCTTAAGACTAGTAATATTCAGTTTTTATCTCCCTGATAAGTGACATCATTTTATAATAAAATTAGAATGAAAGATAAATCTTAACTGTGATTAAAATTGGAGCCAGATGGATGTATTTGGCTTGCTTTCATATATTTATGCCGCATGATGACTTAAAATGTTTGGCTCTGTGCCTTAGCCCAGTAATATTCAAGACTTTCTCATGTTTGATAGACAGATCTGATTTTCTGTAACTGAAAAACATAGAAGGAATTAGATTTTAAAGTCTCGAGAATATGCCTTTGTTTCAAAAACAATTGTTAAACTAGAATATTTTAAACCACAGAGTAAATTAACCTGTCAATGAACAGACTTCCAAATCCAAATTTTGTTCTAGAAAAAATAAAATCTTTTGCACTTTTTGACTTAAAGATGTACATTCAAACCATCAAAGTGACAATATGTCTTTGGTGGAAAGAGAGGATTTATGATCGATCCAATCAACTTGTATGTGATGCTGGAACCAGATAGCCATGGGCAAAGCGAGGGGAAGAAATCTTCCAGAGTCTTTCATGGTTGGTCAGGAGCTTTCATTATTGCTCGGACTCACACAAACCACAGTTCAGAAATTCCTGCCATGGTCTTACCAGAATTAAAATGATTGTTAGAAACCAGTTTCTGTTGCAGCGGGTAGGTAGATGGATACTCAGGCAGACAAGACCCTCAGTATTAACAATATGTGCAAAATGCAAGGAGGCAAATAAAAGTCCATTTTCTCAAACCATTTGTGAAAATTTAGTTTGTATCATTGCTGCATTACTTCTCCTTACAGAAATAGTGCTAGGTTTTGTTATCTTCAATTGTTATGCGCATTCTTATTTTCATATTTTTCTGTTTTGTTTTGTTGGCTTTTTTTAATTTGTAAACTTGTTTCTCATTCTTTGCCATATTACTGATTCTTCCTTTTGTTTGATTTGTTGTTTTTTTCTTTTTCCTTAAGTAATATTGTGCTTCTAAGGCAGAATTTGAGATCAAGAGTTGAATAATACATTTATAGTAGTTTCAGCTGTTAGGCAGAGTGGGAAACTTACATATATTTTCCATCCAATTAGTTATTCTTCCAATTTTCAGGAAATCATGTTATCCAGAAGCATACTTGTCTTATATACCTGTTTGTTCTTAAATCCTCCTAACATTTTAGTAGCTAAAAAGCTTCTATTTTGGAAATATGGTGAATTTTAAAACTATATTAGCATACAAACGATCCACAGAAAATACTTTGTCACTCTAATCGACCTGGTGAAATTGATAATGAAAAAGAAACTCTTGTTCACATCTAAATTATATAATTACCCTAGAAACGGTATCAAACTACTTTAAAAAAATTGCTTGAATGCTAAAGAAATACACTAAATTTAGTCAGCTGGCACTTGGAAAAAGGAATCTCTGGCTTTATGGGTCAGACAGAACTTAACCCACAATCTAGAGGGTGCGTTTCTGTGTTTTGTGACAATGATGCACACTGACAAGGCCAAAGTGCTGATGCTTTATAGTCATTTTTTGGTAGTATTTCTCGTTTAATGGCCTGCAACCATGTTCTCCTGACCCTGTAGCAGCGAATGAATACTGCACATTCATATCTTGCAGCCAATAGTGCCATAAAATCATACTCATTAAAACTTTAATGTCTGAATCTTCTTTTTGGTGGTTGTTACCAAACTGCACTCCATGTTTTCTTTTTAAGGCATTTGAAATTAATGTTCCTTGAAACCATGAGATCCCCTCATTACTTTACCATGTGATTTTCCAGGTCTGATAGGTCTTACCGTTTAACCGATAGATATGTGATGTTTTATTTGTATTAATAATATTTCTAGTTTTACTGAAGCGTATTACTCCATTTAAAAACTGCGTGTTTATTCCAAAACATGCATTTAATGAGTGAGCAAGTTTTTACAGGACAGAGTTTAAAAATAAATTCATAATCTGCTGTACAATAACAAGTAATTTCACCCAAGTCAGTGGTACTTTCCTTCGGATTGGTATAGTGAAGAGGAGAATCTGGCATGGTGACGTTTAATTGATCCGGAATGCTACAATTCAATAACGTCTGGGTGCTGCTAAAAAGGATTCCCCTGAAGGGTCATGTCATGCCTCTAATTGATAGGCAGTACTTACTCTGCAGCCTCTGTTTTTAATCCCCCCAAATTATATTGTTTCATCTTTAATTGTTTCCAGGAGATTTAAGGCCTGTTTCTATGCCCACTGAGTACAGCTGGATAGGGGAGTCAAAAGAACAAAACGTGTACAAGAGGGGAAGCAGAGGTGAGTAGTTTTTTTTTCTGTGCTGTTCTCTAAGATTTTTTTCTTTGTTACTTAAGAATCATGAGAAGATCATCACAGGAACCAAATCTGTTTTTCTCGAGTGCCACGGAGAACATAAAAGAGCCAGTTTACTATCTGTTTTTTTGTGTTTCTATTTCTGAAAATTAAAAAGTTTATTACTATAAAGAAACATAAACTTCAAGGGAAAAGGGACTTATAATATCCAGAGATACCTTAGTAGCAATCAGTTCTTAATCTTCACAGTTCTAGAAAACAATGAGTGATGTTATAGATATAAGATAATGTTCTTTGAGACACATTTTAATTGGTATGGATGAATATTTGAAACCAGAGTCAGCAATTGTACTGTCACTATTCAGACCAGCAATCCTGATCCAATCCATTTCTATTGATTTTAGTGGGAATTATGAACTTTGGAAGAAGCATGGTGATAGCAAAGATACTTTTCTCCTTTTTGCCCTCTTCTAGAAAGTGATTATAAGAATATTCTTTGAATATGCAAATATGCTTATTATTATGCCAATTGCTAAAGATTCTTAAATACTGTTTTTCAGAATCTTTTAGGCACAGTGCAGGTAGCTGAGAGGAGTTCAACTTGACTGCTTATAATACGACAAAATTGAATGATACTCTTGAAAATTAATACAGGATTTTAAACTAACTTTTTCAGTAATCTTCCATTCCAAGAGAAAATTAATTTCATTTAAGGCACAAGCCTTTTCTGATTTATTCCAAATCTCTTTCTTTGTCAGTGCAAGGCCTCGGAATTCACTTGACTATTTCCAGTTTAACAGTTCCAGCTGATGATCTTTGACCTTTCACTGGAACTTTTGGCTGTATTTGTATTTTCTTTGTTACACAAGCCATACAATGTGAACTAGTTTCACACTATCTGTCATGCAAGGATCTGGGTATGCATCATCATCTTTCCTGAGCATAAGTTTCTGCTGAATACATAGTTTGCTCCTGTTTGCAGAGGAAAGAGCCTCAGATGAAGTGGGGAATTAACAAAGCTGACAATAAAAATGCAGCCAAAATGGTTCTCTGTTTGTTTCCTTATACTAATATTTCTTTTTTTCTTTCTTTTCCCTCCAACAACTGACTCTGAGAATTCACTCCTGCGGTATCTGAGTGATGACAAGATACTGGTTATCCAAGAAGAACCTTTGACACAAAAAGACAACAAAAGGGACACAGGTCGTAGGTCAAGAAAAAAGGGCAAAACCACAAGTAATCCAAACTACCCTATGAGTCCATCTGTGTTGACATCTACTATTAATGTTAGGCTTGAACCTGGACAGCAAGATGTCTTGAATTTCTCACTCGCTGAAAACAATACAGTTCCACTTTATCATGTAAGTACATAACGAAAAACCTTATATATAAAGTACGTGGGAAAACTCTAAAATGTTTTCATTTTAGGACTGATACAGGTATAAAGGCACATGCTTGTACTTTGTGGTTTAATATTGTATTTTACAGCCCAAGAAAGTTGTTCAATGTCAGCATCACAATTAGCTTTCACATAAAACCAGTCTAGACAGAATAGAAAAATGCAAACCAACAACCATTCACTATCAGGTGGTTTAAGCAAAATAGTGCTCTTAATTACTCATTCTCACTGAGTTTAGTTTAATTTTACCATATTCTTCTTTCAAAGGTTCTCATACTCATCCTTTGGTAATAATTAATTATAGATTAGTTTATATGCTTTAATATTTCCAGTTCAATCGCTATGTCTTATAAAAACAGACAAGCTTAATGGAGTTACTGTTTATTTCAATTGCAGTACCAAGGCCACAGCGTAGTAATGTGAATTTGTAAATACATTTGGACTAATATTTTGGACTAAAAACTATGGAGACTATATAATTCCTTGGATGAATGACTGGCCAGTTCTTGTAGCCACCATGAAAAAGCGCTAGGTTCTCATGACTGTCAGCTAGTGCAGAATTTCGCTGTACTGATTTGGATGTCTTGAAATAATCAGTAGCCTTTCAGAGATCAGTCCTCAGTGTTCATGCTTTGTATGCATATATTGCCTTTTATAGAGGTATTCTTAAATTTTACTCGTGGTCCTACCATTTGGGAGCGGACTGCTCTGTTCTCAGGACAAGGAGTAGTAGCTTCACAGTATTTTGTGCTCAAACCTTCATCAAACCTTCATATCTTCAGAGCAGTTTTTTACTGAAAAAAAAAAAAAAAGCAGGCTATTTCCTCCCCAGATTTGATATGGAAGATTTTCAAGGCGTATTTATTTTCTAATCATGGTGAATTTCCTCCTAGAAAGACATACGAGAAAAAGCAGGGCTTGTAGCGAGGTTTTTTTTGTTTGTTGGTTTTTTGGTTTTTTTTTTTTTTTTTTATTTTGGGGTTTTTCTTTTTGTTTTTTTCTATCGAGCAAAAATTTAGGGAGTTATGTTTCTGTCTTCACTAGNGTTGTTTTTTTTTTTTTTTTTTTTTTTTTGCATTTGGGGCTGTTACTTGGTGTTTCTTGCTCTGAGCAAAATCTTGGGAGATGATTGTACTTGCATCAACTCTGAGACCTGAGTAATGTTCACCTAAGAGGATACATTTGAAATATAGCCAGCCATTCATCTCCATTGCTGCAAGTTGACAGCATTTGATAGTCTGAAGATCAGATACCTTTCTCTGTCTTGAGGAAATTTAAGTTTCACTTTTCTGTGCCACTTGAAGTTAGTATTTTCTGAAAGGGTAGAAAGTCTTCTTCCCCAACTTCAGAGAAAATGAAGTAGTTTATAAACCAAGTAATGTGATTGTTTACCGAGAGATGTTTCTTCTCTCCATAAACTGTTACAGAAATTATCAGGATCACAAAGTCAAAGAAAAGGATTTCAAATCCAGAGGAAAAAGCTGTAGCTAGTTTACTAGGATGAATGAGAAAATTATTATGCAAGTCTGCAGAAAAACAGTATTTCATAGCTTAAAAAAAAAAAAAATATATATATATATATATGTCTGAGGACATCTTACCTTTCCTTGCTTTTCTAGCCTATGTTTTGTTATTTCTCAGCTGTCTGGAGGCAGTACTGTCAGATGATAAAACAGGGTTGGTTGTGTTGTTGTTGTTTTTCATGGAACTCAAAACTGCAGAACTGTTATCATCAAATTTCCATTAATTCCTCTATGCTTAACACATGCCCAGAACAACTTTTGGATAGAGATCTAAACTTGAAACCAGGTAAATGCTTTGGAAAGTGGAGATCATAATGTTAAATAGCATCTTAATCAGCTTAAGTAAAGGGAAGGTGATAGTGTCTTGTAAACACACAAGTAGAGCATGATGGAAGGAGAAGTTGAGAAACAGAGTGTCACTTAACCATTGCTTTATTTATTTTATTTTTAGTCACTTTTTTTTAAAGTCACTTACTTAACAGTACTTTAAATTATCGGACACAGACATAAGAAGTTTTAGAAAATTGGTAATTGCATAGATTCACCACTAGATTAATGCTTTGGAAGGAATGTTAATTTGGAACCTAAAATTAAACAATTAGACTGATTTCATAAGTTGCTGTGAGGATGCAGATTTACTCTATAAAATGGATATTGAGGTAATGCAATATTGGCAGCATGCCCAGGATGTAAAATGATGCATCAAGCTATGTTGCAGTCAAGAAACGCTGCCCCTTTTCAGGATATGTTTGTAAATCTAAGTTAATTGATATGCAGTTCTGTGATGCGTGTCAGAATCTGAGGAAGAATCAATTACAATTAACAAGGCTGTTACAATTAATTATTAATTAACAAAGTATTTCTTAGAACATGACTTCCTATGTTTACTAATGCTTTGCTTCTGAAGTGATATTGTTTACCAGAGTAAGCCTAAAAATTGAGGCATATGTAAATAGCACAGAAGTTATATCCATTATATATTGCTGAAATAGACCATTGGAAGAGGCTCTGGGCTTACAAGAATGGAGCTAAAATCTGAATATGTTTTTATTTTGTATTACCAGAGCTCATTCTGAAAAAAAGTTAACTTATCAAGTAGGACTCCTGCACAGTAGACCAGATTTACAGGAGGAATTTTTCATTCTGCATTTTTCCCCATAAAACAAAACACAACAAGGCTTGAATGGAAAACACTTTCCTTTAAACTGATGTTCCAGATATTTAAAAACTCCAGCAAACTGTGTTTCCTGCTGCTCAGTTACAGTTTGCACTATGGGAACCAGCTTCTGTCTAAAAGGAATATTGGAGTTCTTATTCCAGACCCCATCTGAGAATCCACAATGTTGAGCTTTGCAGTTTTACTGCCTCAGGTTTGCATGAGTCTCTGAAGCTCTGAAATTTAATTTGCTGGCTACTACATTAAATTCTCAAGTAAGATAATGATCTGTCATCTGGTTTTACTTGGCAATAAATGTTCTGGGCCTATTATCTACAAAGTAATTGGGTATTTTGTTTTGTAGTGTCATATATTAAGAAATTGGATTATAAACTATTGAATCTTCTTATTTTTTTGTGAATTAGAATTCAGTGTGTAGAACAGACTTAATTTTTAATGAAATTTAAGATAGATTTTTTCATCTGGATACTCCCTACATAGTAAAAAAGAAATAAATAATGGCTGCTTTAGGGTAGTCATTGAGAATGTTATGGCAGCAGTCACTTTTTATTTTAAAGATTACTTGAAGCATTGGAGTAGTTTAGGTTTAGTCATCGTTTCACAACACTTGTTTAACTTGCTTTTTATTTTCTTCCTGCTGCTCCCAGGAAGTTGCTAATGCATGCCTTTTAGCCCAGAATGATGGAAATGCTATTTAAATGTTCTTGGAGCTGCAGAAGGCAGCTTGACAAATGACATAAAGTTTAATGGGACATGCTGAGAACTAAAATGTGTGCAAAACCGATATAGGTCTGGTTTTTCTGTAATGCATGCATGCTGGGATGTGCCAGATGTTCCAGACACTTTTTTGGGATGATAAGCAATCTGAGTACTACTGTGATAAGTAAAATAATTAAGATAGTCTGGGGCAATCATACGTATTCAGCTCCATACGACTGAAGGAGGAGTCTTTTATTGCCAATTTTGTAGGAAAAGTGCTCGTATTTTATTTTCCTTTCTGGTTTTGCAGGAAGAAACAAAACTCTGCTGTCAAGGATGAGAATTACTTTCTCGAGAGTTTTATTTCCTTTCTCAGTTGCTGAATAAATTTTATCTTTGCTTTTTATTTATGTACCTGTAATACGGCAAAGCTTCTTTCCCTACCTTGCAGGTATGTTGAAAAATTGCTCAGAGGATGATTATGTGGAATCTAGCTGCTCGGAAGAGCTAATAGAAGCCTTTCTAGCTTCTGTAGCTTCACACTGATTCTGTTTTATTATATCGGTTATAAATAAGTTTATTTTGCATTTGTACTGCACGATAAGTGTCTACACGTATCTAGCTAGGACTGTAAGACAGAGTCCTCCATAGCAATGTCCAATAATACATTTCTTTACAGTTCTGTTCAGACATGATTCTCAAAACTATACTCTTCATTAATCTCTAAATGTTTCAACAGGGGAATGGCATTTTACAGTATAAGGGAAAATAAAGGGAAATAAAATGTGGCTGTCCTTGGTTTCTATAAGTAACACTTATTTGCAGTAAGGAGAAGCAAGAAGGCAAATGGATTTGTGTTGGATTTTAGTCCTGAGCAATTAATTCCATAAAGTAACTTCTGTCATATACTGGAAAGTTTTGCCTGTGAGTTCCACTGCACTAACGAAGTGAAATTGCCATTAAATCTGAACTTTTGGTACCCTTTCTACTCAGCCTATTATGCAAAATGAAAACCGTGTATAGGCTCTCTAAGTTAGACCCAATTGAGCTCATGTGTCTGCACAGCACAAACCAACGCTGGTTTCAGATGTACCTTTTCAGATCCAGAAACACCCTAGAAACCGGTTGAGCTTACTCCTGAAATATTATAATACTATATTAATATACTATGTATGTATATAATACTGTGCTGGCTCCAGGTGCGGTGGGTCCATCTGTCCCTGCAGAGCACCGTGCAGCTGGGGAGCTCAGCCGAGGTGGAGCGTCTCCATTACTTGTTGTGGATATGTTTGGGCTGCAGTCGCACAGGATTTCGGGAATTTTGTGTTGAACAGCCTGCAGTAGTCAGGGCTGAGGTATTTGTACTGCCCTGCGGCACCCGCTTCAGCAATTCAACCCTGAGACAAGCTGCTTGTTTCCAAAGGGTTGGGCTACCTCGTTTGGTTTGAATTCTTTAAACTGATAGGTACATTAGGATGCTTTACAGCAAAGCAAATATGAGGCTGTCATTATCCGAACATACACAGTGTTTTCATAAGTAATTTTGCTGTATTAGAGCGTATTTAAATTATGTTCTTCTGCAGTCTTCAGGCAAACACTAAAAGCTACCAATGAAAGTTAGCAAGTGAGGCATCCATTAACCCACTGTACCCTCGTATGTAAATTGCAATTTGTAAAGTGTTCTGGAGTCCTTTGACTCCAGAAAGTCACAAGAGACCTAAGATTTACTGTATTGTATTATTTTAGCAACTAAATTTATGGCTTGTTTTTATTATTCCTCAGCCTACCAAAAAATGTATTTTATTTCCAATTTTGTATATGTAGTCTAAAGATAAACTTGACAGACGGATTTGTACGAGTCAGCATTCATTAATAAGTGTTAGCTACAACTGGTATCATTGCTACCATAATTGTAATATTTATCATCCAAAAGAATGCACCAAATGCAAATTCGTTGGCTCTTTTAAACTTCTCAAAAAAACCACAAAACCCATGCATTTCTTTGGAACACAGTATTCTTAGTTTTTGAAGAAAATAAGAACTTTGTTGTTGTTTTTGGGGAGTGTGTGTGGATATTTTTGTTTGGCTGCTTTTTACACTTTTGATGTTCAGATTAAACCTCCCTTATTTTATTTTTTTAATGTCCCTTAAGTTAAAAGAGTGGATTGATGAGGATAAAGGTAGCGTTCAGTCAACATAAAATGCAGTGTATCCATTGCCGTGGTTTGTCCTTTTGGACCATTTTTTGCTTTACTACATGAGATAAATTTTGTTAGCCGCAGGACAGTCTTCCTTTAGATGCTCTTTTAGAATACTTTTAACCTCACGTCTAGTCTGGCGTAGCTTCTCTTTTGGATGTAACATTTTTCCAAAAATGGAACTTCCATTTTTAAAAAATTTGCTGCTTTCTCTGTTACCTACTGTGTGCTGACATAATGTTCATAATGTACCACATAATTAAAAATTCTGCGTGGATATTTTTCTTCCGTCATTAGCTAATTTTCTCACTTGTCGTCTTGGTTTTTTTTCAGCATAAAAACTGAGTACCTCTGAACTATACGTGGATGCAGCTTGCATGAGATTATTTCCTGTCTCTATTATCTCTCCCTCCAATGAGAGAGGAAGAAAAACCTCAAAGGCTGCTTTCGTTTTTAGCTGAGCACAATAATTTTGCAAGTGTATTCGATGGGTTAAACATCAGCTCACTGAGCTAGAGAGAAAAGTAAAGCCCCTGGCAGCAAGGCGACTGTTTCACTTTTGAACAAACATAATGTAAGGAAATGCTCAGGATAATGAATATGTGAGTTAAGGAAGCAGGAGAAGAAATCACTTTTGTAGGGAATTCAACATCTGAGTACAGAAGAATAGAAGACAGTTATTTTATAACAAAGGTAAAAGCATCTTTTTTGCATCTGAATTAAAGACATATCTCGATGGAATTAATCGATTACGTTTGACCATTGAGATTACGAAGTCTCAAAATCAAACTATTCTAGTCTCATTATCAACTATTTTAGTCTCTTCCACCAGTAAGCAACAAATAAACAATGAGTTTTGAATGTTTTCACACTATTTCTGCAGTTCAGGCTTCTTTTGTTTTCTGTGACTTATGTGCTTTTTTTACTTCTTAGGAGAAAATATTTCTTTCTATTATGAAATCCTGACTCAAGGAAACAATTTTTTTGTTATTAGAAATCTCAGTTAAATAGCAGTTTCTACAGAATTGGCTTTGGGAGGAGATCATCAGATCTGCTTGTTAGACTGCATAGGCCTCATTCTCCTTTTGTTTCTACTTGTGTAAGTCAGAAGTAGATCCACTAAAATCCCTAGAGCTACATAAACGTGAGGCTGACTCTAAAGAAGGCTGATAGGTGCCAGTGACCTGAATTTCACAGAATTTGTGCTTTATAGACTGTGACAGCATGACAAGACTTGTGCCTCCTGAGCCTCCCACATGTCTACTAGTCATGAAAGTGGCCTTTTAGTAAGATGAAGTAAAGTTTTAGTCTGGGATCAAGGATACAGCAATTTGCCTTAACGGGAACATAACACTGTTGAGAAGCACCCGCTCAGATAAAAGATTTATAGGGTTGCTGAAATTGCAGATAGTCTACTCCATATAAGTCATTGTCAGTGTTGTATCTGTGCATATAATTACAGTTGCACAAGGGAATTAATTAGAGCTATATGTACACATGTATAGGAATGTCAGTGTGTGAGTTTTTTTCCATATACACTATCACAAATCCTATTATAAGGTTGGTATTTCAAGCTAGGAAATAGATTGTACTTCAATGATACCTTATTTGGAGGTAAAAATTCAGTGAAGTATAAAGTCATCCATAAGTATGTGTACGTAAATCTGTAGTAATCCCTAGTGTCCATACTGGTAATAATATGTAAGTCATTAATGAGTCGGTCTGGAGCAGAGATTTTTTTTCTTAATAAATTAAGTATTGATAAAAAAGTCATAAACATGTTTTGTTGCTAGCATTGTAATTATATTTAAAACCTTTCAAGTACCTATATCAGCTGTTTTCTCTCTCTCTGTATTCATACAGATATTCTTTTTTGCTCTCTTCTAAATGCAGTGAACTAATAATCACTTACAATTTACATAATTTATGAGTAGGTAAATGATCAACTCATACTTTTTCCCAGTATTGTAGAACCGTTGTAACATTTCCCTAGTACAAACTTTTAAAACTAATGCTCATTAATGCAAAAAAATTAATGGTGTTGAAAGAAAGACCTCTAAAAAACCCCCATATTTTATTAACAGAAGCACATTTCACTCTGGTATGTCTTTTTCAGTCTAATATATGCAAGTTCACGATATCCAAACAGTTGTTTATAGTTGTACTGATGGAATATATCTGACCAAAAGGAACCTCAGGACCATGATCCAAGGTGATCGGCCCTGATACAGCTGTTCTTTGTGCATTTGTTTGGAAAGAAATAGCTGGGCTAGTTCTGTAGTGGTATTGAAAATTTGTACTACAGGTGATGAAAAGATGATGGCCAGCCCAGTGTGGACAGCTTTGTCCCGTTTGGAAGAGACAGTGAATAAACCCTGATGTGGAAAACACTTTGCTTTTACTTTGGGAGCAGAAAAGAAAGGCCTCTCCTAATTAAGAAATAGAATGGGAAACACTTGAACTAAATTACATTTTCCCACTTTTAGTTGCTAAAATTAGTAACACTAGAAGGCAGAGGGATAGGAGAAGAAAATCTTTGAGCCTTCTAGTATGAATAAATTTTATTTTTATAACAGTGTCATGGGTAGTACTGCTGTCAAAGTTCTTTTACTCGGTTGACCACACAATATTTTCTAGGCTGTCCACAGAATTTTCAGGGATGATCAGATTGGTTCATTCATATTTCATAGTGCATTGACAGCAGCAGAAATCTGACGTTTATGCAGCATTTTACTGAAGCTCTTCAAACAGATATTTTGCTGTAGATGTGTACTATTATCTCCTACAGTCTGCTTCAAGAAAATATGAATATTTCTACATGGCATATTTTCATTTTTGTAGGTTCTTTAGGCTAGATTTCAGTGTATTCTAAGGGGGATTAAGTTTTTTATAGCTCTCAGGAGAGCCTGTTATAGTTTTGTGTACTCAGTTACTCAACGGGGAGCTCCTACCTTTGCCTGGTTTCAGCAAAGTATGTAGGAGAACTCCCTGCTTTTATGTGGGGGGGCAAAATTTCATTAGTTTTCATCAGCTAAGTTCTCTTATTTGAATGGTAACAATCTTTGATACTCCCATTTGCCAGGATATTTTAGCTGAATTAATTCCCAGAACAAGTAAAAGGCTTTTTTTTTTGTAGTAAATATTATTTAATGCAGCAACAAGAGTTACTTGTAAAATGTGTAGCATCCTAATTCTTATGGCAGGTAGGAGACAGGAAAGCCTATCTAAGTGAAAACTTTTAAATGTTCTCCATTTATGTGGTGTTGTAGATAGTTTTGCCGCGACATGTTCTCTGGCCTGTGTGTGGGCTGAGTGTGGCAACGTTTTATTCAGAACACAAGCACGTCACAGAACGCACCAGCTGCAAAATCGGGCAGAGCGCTCACTGTTCTTCATGTTCAGCCCTAGGATAGTTACAGTAATCATTATGAAACCTCATGTACTGATTTAGTGATCCACTTTTGACTGTGTGTAGACTGTCAGTACCTTCATGTGCTTGACGGTTTGGAAATAAATCTTTGCCGTTAATAATCCTACTGTGCGTTCACCATGTTCCAGCAGCAGGCTGATTCTCCTTTGGATATAAAGAACATTTTTTGATAACAGGAATGCTTAAGAGAAAAGAAGAAAAAGTTGTTGTGTAGAGCAACGTGGTCCCGCTCTGGGGGAAATGTCTTTCTGATCTTAGGTTAGATAACTAGTCTAATCTTATTAGGTGCAAGCCGGTAGCAAACAAGGCTCCTCAGGTGTTTTAATATTACTGTAGCATCATCAATCCCCTCCAAAGTTATTAGTTTTTACAAGGGTAACTTGATCATTAAGGGTTGGGGTTTTTTGCCTGCTTCAAGTGGCAAATCATCCATTGTCTATAGTAGAAAGGGCACGTTAAAAGACGCTAAATGATTCTGCGTGTGGACACAACAGGGGATATGTGAAGGAAGGAGGTGGCAAGTGGTGTATTTGTCCCCTGAACATTTTACAGCTTTCTGAGAAACGCGTGGTGTTAGAACATCGCCGTGCTGCAGCCGCATGGTTGTGCGGATCCAGCAGACTTCCTGCTGTCTACGCCTGCAATGTGCAGTGCAGTTTGTTCTCTAAGTCATGGGTGATTAGATACCCTACAAGATGGCTAAAGCTGTGAGATTAAAACACAAACATTATACTTCCGAAAACCAATCTGTCTCCTATTTGATTATTCAGAAAGCATGTAGTAAAGATTTTTCAAGTGCAGATTTCTATGTTTGTAAACAAATACACATTAAACCTCACAGGAACAACCAGTGTAGCATATCAAGTTAGGTAAAGCTATGTAAGTGTGGTATTAAAGAAAGTTTTGACAACAGGTTCATCATTGCTCTTAAAATCCTCTGCAGTTCATTCTTCTGAAATTCTGTATTCTATATTGTGATGTTTGTCCTTTACAATTCAACGAACTCCCTTTCAAATATTAACATTTTTGCAACCATTGGCTCCCGTCTTATCTTAAACAGCTTTGATCACAATTATGCAGCAGCTGAAACTGTAAGTGCAGATGTAAGTTGCTTTAAATATGATTTTTATTGTGAAATAACATGTAGTTAGAAATTGAAACAAATTTTCCATTTCCTTTTCCTTAGAGGTACAGAATGATTACTGTGGTTTACGCCCGTGACTTCTTTCGCTGCAGACACTGCTACGTTGAGTGCACGAAGGAAGTATAGTCTTTGGTCGAGCTTAACACTATTTGTTTTTCTTCTACAGAGAGCAGGGGAAACAGTCGGTGGAGATACTGAAAGGTAATTATTTCTGTTATTCTGTATTTAAATATATACATAATCTATCTATGAATTACATTCGCTTGTTTACTTTTAGAAATTTACTTGCAATATTTGAGGGATAAATTTGCAGCGTTCACTGATACTAGCTTTAACAACGTTTAGTAAATGCTGTATCTTTCATTTGCTAGCATCAAATATAAAGATTATAAAGGCTGAAAAAAATTTCAGGTATAACTTTGTTAAAAATTACGGGGGGGGGGGGAATCATACTACTACAAAGTAGATGATGTTTTCCCCCATTTTTTTTTCTTTACTTTTTAAAATTTAGTATTTCAGAATCACTCTGAGGATGAAAAGTATAATGCATGTCTAGCATAATCTTTTGGAAATAACAGGCACAGTTTTTCAATGAACATCTAAGTGCTAATTCAGTCTGTACAAAAGTTACTGTTTATTTGTGTGTCCTAGTTGACAAATACTAAAAGTGAGGGCTTCAGTTTGTCCCTTACAGTTGAATTTAATCAACTAATTTTAATGAATAAAATAGTGATTTTGTCTTTCTCTCCTTTGCAGTTTATCTGATGAAGTATGTTCCTACTCTAGTTGCATCCAATAAGTCATATTAAAAGAATAAGTTTGAAATAACAGATACTTGGGTATCATAGAACATCATAATTTAGCCTAATTTGAATCTGTTAATATGGCTAATTATTCGTTTTTACATCTTTTCATCCTGTATGTGGCCCAAACCTATTTAAGAAGCTAAAGCATGCACTGAATATAAAATAATTACAGTTCAAGTGCTTCCACCAATCTAAAGGATTTACAATTGATGATGATCTTTTTCAGTGGTATAAATACCACTCCATTACAGCTAGAAGTCTTATGTACAACAGCATTAGCGTTGATCACCAAACACAAGTCAGTTCATACCTCATTTTCCAGGATTCTCAGCGTTCTGAGCTCTTACATCGCCGTTCATTTCAAAGGCAATTGTAACAGTCGGACTTTAGGGATGTTTCCACAAACGCAGGGTGCTGTGCGTGTTTAAAATGGCATTTAGCAGAACCGAGTAGCGCTGCTATCACAGGTCAAAGTGAGGTAAAGATGGAGTTTAAAATATTTTTTCTAGGGCAAAATTCTACTTCATCTTATAAAAGACAGTCTTGTCTCTCCACTGCCTCCATTGTAGTAGTTCATTACTTCACCATCCATTAACTCAACTGAAAATCGATTCTTATTTTTGCAATAAAGTCCCGCTTGGCGTTTAGTCCCAATTCAGTGCCAAAGCAGCATCCACCTTGTATGGGGCAGGGGCAACGTGGGGGGAAAAAGTGTCTCATCCTCAGTCTCTTTTTTAAATAACAACTGGATTTCACCTTTTGGTCTTACCTCTTATATTGGAGTATTCAGCATCTTTTCTGTAAATCTTATGTCTTTGCTGTTTTCACTTAGTCTCTCAGCTCTGTCATGCCAGGTCCTGTTGCCCTGTTCTACCCTCACACTTGTTTCTCCTTAATTTTTATCGCTCCCTCCCTCCCTCAGGTCTGTCCTACCTGACTTTCTGCCTCAGAAAGAAATCACAGACCAAAAAAAAAGTCATACTTCTCACTCTTGTTTGTCTTCCTTCTCCACACCCATAGTTTCTTGCAGTTGCAAGGAAGAATTGCAGAGGAATTTTACTCTTCCCACAGCAAAGCACGAAAAATTATTCTGAATGGGTTGCACATGCTCAGTTTGGCAGGGACGTTACCACCCAGATGGAACATCCTTGGTGGACAGGATACAAGTCTCTATGGGACATCTGCCAAGAGATGTTTTCCAGGGACATACGGCTTGATGAAATTTTGGCAAACTTTCATAGCAAAAGGCTATTCTTTTATATCCTTTTATAGAATGACTCTCCCTTTCTTAATCCTTCTCCAACACATTTTAAATTTCAGGTCCAAAATATGACCATATTATATCTTTTCAATATGTTGAAAAATGTTTATAAAAGACGCAGCATTGTTACCTCTTGCTCCTAATAACGTTCTTTCAAGTGGCTTAAATGGTCTAAAATAAAAATATTTCAGCTTACAACCAGCTGAGATGGGCACTGGTAGAAAGTTTTAATCACATGTAGTTAGGTTGTGGGGAGCTGGAGACAAACTCTGTAGATAGATTCACATATTTGGATGAAATAATTTTGTCTGCATTAACTATACAGTTAACTGAGCAATTTCTGTGACATAATTTCATCCTTTTTTTTAAAGAAAAAAAGAGCCTAAAACAAGAAGGGAGATGCTTCTTGCATGTAGCAGAATGTGCCAAAAGCTGCAGGGAATATTTACCAAAAACACCAGCAGCTGTGTGAGAAACTCGAGACTACAGAACGTTACTATGAATATATAGTTTTCTAAACTCTTCAAATGAGTTGAATGTAAAGCAAGTCTAGCAGCTTTTCTTTTTTTCCAGCCTTGAACAGAAGCCAGGTATTTCTGCATCACAACACTGGTTTCTTCCAAACTCCCTTGGCACATCCACATCACCTGTTTGGCCCAGCACTATGCACAGGGCTGGACTTTCACTATCCGTGCAGGGCACCCACACCCTCGTTACAAGATACTGCCCATTCACATGGTAAACTCTGCCTCTGTCTGACCAACGCAGAAAATCCGAGCTCTGCTGTTAAGCACTCTTGTGGCTGGAAAAGTAGGGCAGCCACAGGCGGGTTGCGACTCTTCACTTCTGAGCAGGTGTAATGACTTCAGAAGTTACACTTTGCAGCTGGGGGTAGAATCACTAGATATATGTGTGTGTGTGTGTGTTCTCAGATTTTAGGAAGGTAAACTAAACTAAACACTTCCTGAAGAAACAGCTGATTTATTTTCCTTTTTATCAGAAGCAGTTTACTGTCTTTGTTACTGTTTCACAAACAAGGAAGTGGTAATGGGCATCGAACATGTAGTGGTTGCTGCAGCTTTTCTGCTGACAAACATCTGGCTATATGTTTAGCAGTGTTCACTGTGCTCTTTCATCTTCATTTTACTTTAGGAGAAATCTTTTTCTAGTAATAAGAAAGCTTGACACCTGCAGATTCCAGACACATGTGCGTAATGTAACCATGACGCCATTCCGGAGACCGTGGGTTTGAAAATCTTCCTCCGCTTAGCCAACCACGCACGTCTGCAAGGGAAACAGAGGGCAGAAAATTGTATCAATCATGCATTGCACAACTGCTAGTTGAATAAACAGGTTTTGTGACTATTTGCACTTAGTTTCCACATGAAAATACTGCTCAGGTTCTTTTTCATAACACATTTTGTCTTTGTAACTGTTAATGCTTAAAATCTGTTTCAATCATGTCCACAGTGGGATGCTTTGGAATTTTTATTTTTATTTTTTTTTAGTTGTGGTTAATGACGGGAGGTAAGAAGAGATAAATATTTTGAAAATAACTTTTAGTCTTGGCATTGTTTCATCAGCTTTGCATGTACCAATACACCTATACGGCAGCGACTGCAGAACCGTCCAGATGCATCTGAGCTCGCTGGCCAATGTTTGAAGTATCAATAGCCTGTAGTGCAGTGCTGAGCTGGTAGCTGAGCCAGCATGGAACTGAGAAGGGATTTCAGATCTCCGCACAAAATACTCAATAATTAATTTGCACTGAGAATTTACCTGTTGTGACAAGAATATATTACATAAGCTATGGAGGTTTTAATAACCTAAATATAAATCATGAATCCAGGCAAGGTGGTTAAAAATGCATTCCTGTGACCAGGTATATAAATCCTAGTTGCTACGTATGTGTTCTTGTGAACCAGGCATAAGAAATTTCACATAAGGTACAATTCTTATGCGCAGAACTATATTTTCTAAAATGTTGGTCTGGGCCATTATAACCATATTGCTGCACATGCCTTTCCCGTCTCTTAATTTTTTTCCCTTTCACTTCTGTAACAACTATTTTTCTTTGAAGAAAGGTGAGGAATAACTCAACCAAATGTGATACAGATTGTTTGAACCAGAATAGACAATGTACTAGGATTTCTCTGTGTCTGAACTAATTTGTTGTCACTTTCACACAGAGAGTTTTCTTGTCTAAAGAGGAGAAAAGGTCAGCATTTCTTCTTCTGTGATCAGTAGATCTGAATATTTGATGAATAATTAGATTTGGGGAGGAGTACTTGATAGACACAAAATCTTCAAAACAAAACTCTTTCCAAATAAAAGAAATTAAGCTCATATGTTAGAGGACCTGTTCCTGACGTTTTATGAGATTTCAACTTTTGAGCAGCTTTCAAAAGCCTGACTGCAGACTGCCAAAGGTCTGTGTGTCCTGAGACTTTAGTCCGTAGAGGGGAGGAACTGTTTTGGTTGCTTTTGAATCTTAGCTGAATCAGATTCAAGTGATTGAATCAGAACCAGATAGTCTCAGATTGATGTGTTCTTAAGAATGGTTTATGTTTCTTGATAATATTAGCACTGTTCATTGAAAATTACAGCTAAATTTTCAAAGGGTCTCTTGTTTTAAGTGCTATATTTTAAATAACTTTGGTACGTGATTATATCTGTAGGTATAGGTTTGGAAATGCATAGAGTGTGTTTATATGCACTACTTATTCAGATTATTTTTTTCTGTAGTTGTCTGACACCTTTCCTCCCCTCTCTCCTAGGTATGCAAGTTCTGCCATTGACCGGCAAGGAAGCACATCCATGAGGAAGGTAATGATTTATAAACATACTTAAAAAGAAAAAAGTCCCCAACAGTTCAATTCAGTGTCATATTCTTAAAAGGGACCTCTGGAGGGAAGGTGGCCCTGAAGGTTAAGAAAATTTTTAAAACTCTTATAATATTTAAATAGTATGAATACCATGACAGGGAGATAGAGCAGTAAGATTTTTTTTCAAAGATTTTTCAAATATTTTTATGCTACAAATTTTGAAGGTCTTAAATGGAAAATATCTAGACATTATTTTATTACTTGGTATTTTGCAAATATTTCATACAAAGGACAAACAACAGAACTTTCATTTATAGAATGCCTATTTCTTCATTGCGACTTAGCACTTTTTTCACTAGGTAGGCGCTAACTAACTTTTGCAAGTTGTCAGATGTCATTCTGCCTCCTGAATATTTACAAAGTGAAGCTAAAGACGGGTGACAACAGTGGAAGGTGTAGGACTAAATTTCCTGCGGTTTGTGAAAACGTGCAGTTGTGTTTATGGATCTGCCAGTCCCTCAGACCTCGGGCTGCTCCCGGTATCCTGGTCCTGCAAATAATCTGATACACAGAATTGGAGGAAATTAGCACGATGTGCCCTGCGATTCATGTATTTCGCTACTGAATGCACCGATGGCCATTTGGAACTTGTTAATGGTTTTCATTAAAAACTCCCGAGGCTCAAACAACAGAGACACACACAGCCAGGTTGGCACTAATAAGCTTGGTTCTGTCATCCTGACAGGTCACTGAATCTCCAGTCTCCAGGGCATTTTTTAAATGCAGGGTAGATTTTCATTCGGTGATCCTTTGACAGCACTCCTACTACTACCCTGTGATTATGTTGAGGTCTCATTAATTTAGCTTCATGTAGCACAGATTCAATTCTATCAAACTATTTTTTTCTTCTTCGCCATGGTGTTCTGCTTGTTGGGCTGGGCTGGGAGGGCGTGCGTTTGGCTTAACATTCGACTTCGTGTTGTGGTTTTGAGATGAGAACGTGAACGCTGACAACCACAGTATGTTCTCTCTGTCTCCCATAGCAACTCTGAGTCATTTTGAAGTTAAAAGTTCTGACTGTTTTCTTAGGGTTTACCACAAAGTTAATTAAATAATACTTCCTTTATCTCTCAGAATATGAAGCTTGAATTTTCTAAGTTAGCAGTACTAAGTACTGATTCCCAAGGTATTGCAAGCAGTTCACTTTCTTTAGTTTTCTTGCTTTGAAACCATTGTATGTGTGCAGAAACAAAACATAGTAAGATTAATTAACTTTTGTTTTTAGAAGAGCTGATATTTTCAGCTCTACTTGATTTGTTGTGCTTGTATTTTCATTATTTTGAAAACTTTTTTATTGAATGATGCATACCAGTTTCTGGTGAGTATCCTAATGCATATATCCTCCAGTTTTTCCATATTTCTTGTAGACCATTAAATTTAATCACATGTGAAAACTATAGTTTAATTATAGGGTTTTATTTTGTCACTATATTTTTTAGCCTAAATTGTGGACAAATAGGGTGATCTCTGTTTCAGAAACTGATACTTGCTCTGTCCAAATGCATTTTTATACAAGAAGTGGAACATTGAATTCACAGACACCACAGAACCCCAGTTGGTACAGTATGACTGACCAGTACTGCTGCTGTGGCTTGCAGTGCATCAATTAAAGAACAAACAAACACACACAAGCAAACAAAAAAACCCAAAACAAAACCAAAACAATGTTGCTGTGCATCTTTAATACTTTCTCACAGACTTACTTTTGGTTTTCATTTTCTGACTGGTTTTTACTACGGTTCCTATAGCAGAGGAGCAAGCATTAATCTTTGTCTTCTCTAGTGCTCCAAACAGAGAGATACATTTGCAGCTATCAAGTAAATGGAGAATATGTACAGTTTTACAGCGATACGATGCATATACACTTACAGAGCTTGTCACCTGTTAGAATTACAATATTTTGGGGGAGAATTCCTACTGTGACTGACTTGGTGAACAGGCTGAGATAAACCCCGTGCAGACAGCTGGTGTCCTCTGGGCCAGCTCTCTCAGCAGCCAGGAACTGCTGATTTCTGCAAGTCCCTAGGAAATGTCCATGCTGCTCAGTGCTGTAAACTGGTGGAATTGCAGAGGGTGACACGCAGGTCTGTGCCTGTGCAAAGCACCTCTCCCCTCCTCTACTTGCGTTTCAGATAAAACTTTGCCTCTCCAATAGCTAGAGTCCTGTTTTCAGCTGTTGTTTTTCCGTAGTGCTTAAGCTGTAATCCTTCGTCAGCCTAAATATTAATTTCAATTATTTTTGTTTTAATCATAGCCCTCAGCTGTTTTATATTTTAATATTGTGACATTTGAACACTTATTTAATATGCTGTACCACAGTTGTTAATAAGGACTTCGTGGCATGTGTTCGCGTTTTGGCCGCGGGGCTGCGGGTGATCTCTGGAGAAGGGACTTGCCTGTGCCCACACACCAGTCACGGTAGCACAGAGACGTCCCTGCCAGGCTCTGTGCCTTCTTCTGGGCCCTCTGCTGAGCTCAGCTTACCTGCCACAAAGGGAAATCCAGAAAATTTAAAAGATGGCCCTTTCTATGCTAACCTTTGTCTGGATCTCCTGATTTTCCTACTCGCAACAGCAGTTACTAACCAGGCAGCAACTTGGTCACATTGACCTGTCATTTTTCTCCTAGTATTTCCATGTTTGAGGTAAATCCTTCCTATCTTTCGAGTAGTATCCCTGTTTTCAAGTTTTAAATAGTGAGTTGCTTTTAGGTTGTTCTTAAGAATCTGTAACAATTTTATAATGCAGTCACAAAAGGATTTCTTTTTTTTCTTTTTTCCCCCCACCAACCTAACAAACTTAATTGTTTCCCGTGGTTGGAAATAATTAAAGAATATGACTTCAACATCTCATTGAGGATGACTTTACACATTAACTATATAATGTTTGTGGTGGATATTTCTTTTTGAATGAACATTTTAATAACGATCTCGTGTATTTACAACAAACTTCAAGTATCATTGACTTTATTAGGTCATTCATATGAGTTTATGTCCTTAGTTTTAGTTTTCAAACTATTACTTAGTTTTCAAACTATTGCATAACCATTCATGCGAAGAATCCTTAATGATTTGATTGCAATTGTAATTAATAACTGAAAAAATGGGATTTTAATTTGCAGATTTAGCACTGTGGCATTTTCATTACAAAGTGTATAACACTAGTAAAAGAAAAATGAGATCCTATGATAACTAACCCTAGGATAACCGTGGAGATGGTAGTTAATACCAGCTGTTTCATGTTGCTACTATTACCTGCGTTGGTTTTTCATAAGATTTTTTTTTTTCCTTGCAGTCATTCCATTACGCTTCCCTCAGGGTAAAAAGCAGAAAATGGTCAAAAGGTAAGTGATCTGGATCAAATGCCCAAGTTCAACCTAATTCAAATGTTTATAAATTTGATAGCAAACACCAAAGTAAAATACCAAATAGATGCATTATAAGGTATAATATTGCTAGACTTGTTGGTGAAATTTCCTCTGACTTCAGCGGAAGAAAGGTAGCATCTGTATATTCTGCCATTTCCTTCTGCTCTCTTTCTTTATCTATCCATGGTCTATTTGAGACTGTTAAAACAAAGAACATATGAAAAATAGTTACAGCATAATAAATTCATATGAAAGTGTATGGCCAGAGAGCTCTTTTTATTCTGTTTGTTGATTTAGTCCCTTACCTATGAAAATTTTTCTTTTCTTATACAATAAGGTTTTAATACTTTTAAACCTGAGCAGGACACAGCACAGTATCTTATTCTAAAAGGAATAAAGTATTAAGAATTTGGTTGTGGAATATGGCAGAACAAAGGATGGTATTCTGCAGTTATCTAAATTCCTTCACTGTTTCACAGCTTTAGGACAAATATAATTTTTGTAACAATATAAACATTATTTTTTTCACAGAAAAATGTGTAATATTTTAAAGAAATTTCCTGCAGAGTCTTTTTCAGGAAAAATGATACCATAATAAATGGGGGGGGGGGGGAAGTATTCTTCTTGATATTTACAAGGCACACTAAAATTTTAAGCCTTTCAATTAGGATGTATTGAAATAACAATGACAAAATCCTGGTGCTGTGCCTTTAAACAGGATGCAATTAAGTTAAAATATTGTTTGGTTAAATTCAAAATAGAAGAAATCTAAACATGTATTTTTATGGAAGTGCATGATTTTTCTTCTTTATTTGCTATAAATATTGACCATACAAATTGAGTTTAAAATTCCCCAGAATTTGACAGGCCGCCTTTTGCTAAAAGTAGTAACAGAAGACATGCAGAAGAAGTTGTATTTACATCTGTGTACACATGACATGATAGTCTGAATTTCAGATTGAAGGCTCAACTAATACAGTTTTACTTTGGAATGATGATACCCATCTCAATCAGATAAAAATGAACCCTCTAGAGATTAAATATAACATTTCATAAAACAAACCTTTTTGTTTTGTGCTCATGCTGGAGCTAAACTAGCAGAGCATTGCCGAATTTGGAAATTGTTCATTCAAACACTTCTCTCTGAAACTGGAGAGGATTTGGCTTGAAGGATTTTTAATTAAAAATCAGTAGTGTTTTTATATTCAGCGAGATGTCTCACACTATTGTCGTGTTCTCAGGGAGCTCTCTGACGAGTGGGAGCAGAAGACGGATTTCCTGCAAAGACCTGGGGCACGGAGACTGCGAAGGCTGGCTCTGGAAGAAAAAAGATGCCAAAGGTTATTTCACACAGAAATGGAAAAAATACTGGTTTATACTGAAGGATTCGTCCTTGTACTGGTACACAAACCAGAATGTAAGTATAGCCTTTATTTGGAGAAAGCCAAAGTTAAATCTTAAACTTTATAATTCTTTTGAATAAAGACTATTTTTACTACGTGGTAGGATATGTTAGTGACCTGCCACTTTAATTGCCAAGCCTGGATCACTGAAGCTGGAAATACTTCAACTGAAATTATTTTTTAAAGTCTCTGAATTCCATGCCCAAACAACAGATGTTCATGGCACTCTTACAGACATTAATATGTCAGTAGTTAATACTTTTCCACAGGTATTATTCAGTTGGACTAACACAGTGATCACACACAGTGTGGGAAGATCTGTACAGTGTAACCATTCCCGTTAGTTCAGCATTATGGGAAGTGGATGTGAAAATCTGAATTTGTAGATTTTTTTATCTGAAAGTTATTCTTATGCAGATGTTCCTCTTGCGTTTTGCTGAATTAGTCTGGAGTTTGCAGTTTCTCATGGGTACAGCACTGCTCTTGGCAAAATGTTATTGAAAGTCACTGGGCCTACGCTTGTGTAATCTGCATATCTGTAGGAAAAAATAAGGGAGGGGAGAAGCCAAAAATCCTTAGACTGCTGTTCTTCTATTGGTACGCATTGAGCCTTGGTGCCTGATCTAAACTGCGTACAGCCCGCTTTGAGTGCTGATATTTTAGTATGTATTTTCCATTCTGTTCAAGAGGACAATTTTACTAGTATAATTATTCTCAGTTTTAGTATTTCCCTGTCTGCCCCAAACAGTATTGTTTCAGGTTTTGTGTTGTACATTTTGTTTGTGTGACACAGTTACATGCAAGGTGGTTATCACTCTGTGTCCCACTGATTTTCAGTCTGTTGTTTACAGCCAAGCCATAATTCATAGTACACTTGCTAACGCTTCTCAAAAATCTGACCGGTGTTAATATGTCTCCTTGCTTTTCCTGGTAAATTACTTCATAAGAAGCAAAAAAGTGGCAAGAGATGCTTCCTACTTATTACTTTTGCATTCGATCACTGGTGAGCTCGCTGTAGGAATCTCCTCAGTTATTATTAGCAGAGCAGATGGTCTGCACAATCGTGACTTAAAGAGAAGGCATCCACAAAACAGTTTTAAAATGTAGAGTATATGATGAAGAAACTAAGAATTCTCTGTAGTTGTTGATGTTTTTAAATGCTATTTTAGCTGCTGTATTTGGTGCTGAAAGGCTGCCTGTAATCCTCAGCAAAGTGGAATCAGGATGACTGCAGCTCCTTTAAGAAACTGTCAGTTTAATTACTTCATGAAAGTTACTGGCATTGTATGGTGAAGTAAATACATTTTTATAAATAAAAACATTATGAGCAATATGTTCAGTATTTCAATTGATTGGATGGTTGCTCTTAGTGTAAGACCCGAATGGCTACTGCTCACTTCTCTCTTCTTTAACTCCATGTTCTTCACCATCACTTCCTCTTCTCTCTTTTGATAGGATGAAAAAGCAGAAGGATTCATTAGTTTACCTGAGTTCAGAATAGATAGAGCAATTGAATGCAGAAGAAAACAGTAAGTAATGTGTCAATTATGTTTATAAATTAAGGGATCACTCTTGGAAGTATACTATATATAGTACTGAAAATTTGTAAAGCCCGGGATAGGAAGTTACTCAGAAAACCTTGAAAGCTGTAAATAATACATAATAGATCCTGTTAAGCTTTAGAGTTTGTCTTTATTGTAAAAGACACAACTTAATATGAATTCCATAAACTGTGTTACAAAGAATTGGATAATTCTTTGATCTGCTTTCCAGATAGCTCAGTTACGACTTCAGTTAGCGAAGTAAAGTAAAGCAAAAAATAATGAATATGTTAGCCAAGAGGTGAAACTTTCTTAGGTTCTTTATGGTCTGGTATGCAAGAAGAAATTCCCATAGGAAGTACCATGAAAAAAATCATAGCAAAGGATAGCGAACATACTCTCCATTTTCTCCTTTATGGGGGAAGCTTACTTCCCCAGTATTGTGTTATTCTCAACTGCTAAAATATTTAGATTCCTTATGCAAAATGAACATTGCACTATTGCTTATGTGCATATTGCTACTACTGCATTATGCTCCCAGTAAAAAGCATATGCTGAGCTTTACCCCCCTTAAGGCACATTTAATAACGGAGACTCATTGGAAATGGCTTGGAAGCAGCGTTGGGACTGGAATTCATAGCTGTCCAACAGAAGGTTTAACAGAACAATCCTAATGCTTTGAGACCGGCACTTTGCCGGTACCTCTTGAATTATTTGCATGTGTCTTCTGTATGCTGCATCGGGACTTTTGAAATTCACTGCTATGAGGAGCTACACAGAATGGCATTAAAGATACTCTCTAACTAAAGCTTTCCTAATTATAACTAAGTATCCTGATGTGGTTTTGTGTGCTTTTCCAATGACTAAATGCAGTTTTGGTCTCAGAGATACACGTCTTACTACTATGAACACGTGTACAATAAAAATACTGAAGATATGAGTTACAATAGAGACAACTCATCAGAAAATCAACCTCTTCAATTGCCTGTTCTTTTCTGGAGGTATTACCACTGTCTGTGTGAGAATTAGAAGACTTTGCATTTATACTTCTATTACTCCTTTCAGCTGAGTGTATCCCTGTAGAAATTAAACATGAACTAAGCACTATAAATTCTTCTAAGGAATGAGTAGATATTAATAATGATATTGAAAAAAAATTAGAGGAAAAATAATACTCTTTTGTTAAAATATAAAACACTTAGCAAATTTCAGTGAATTAACTAAAATCAAACAGAAGGCCATTGTGCACAGCTAGAAATAGCTTCCAGAGCTTTGCTTGAAGTATTTGAGCACATTTCCTCAGAACATTCTTAGAGAACAAACTCTGTAGGGTATATGCACAGGAAAGAAGTCTGATTAACTAAAACTTTGCACACTGCTGAAAAATGAGTACCTTCAGGCTTTGAATCCTTTCAAACAGAGGTAAAAGTATAATGAAGAGGTTAGTAGTATTCCCTGTGTTCACTGAGATGAATTTCCCTTTGATTTCTTCCTTCACGAAGAATCTTTTATACACTTTCATCATCAGAAAAACTACACCTTACATTGGCCATTATTTTACCTTCTCCTCTGAAAACTGCAGAGAAAGTAAATCCCGTGTTACGCTCACATTTCAGTATATCCGTTTTGACCCAGCATATTCTGGAAAAGTTCTGTTCTCTCTGCTAAACTAGGGGAATCATCTCAGTTGCTATTTTCTTGCTTCCTCTTCAGAGAGGTAGTGAAAGACCAGTTATCGCTTTTTTCTGGTTTAGGATATCTTCAGTTAATAGCGGGGTTTTAGTAGGTACTGCAATGTAACCTGAAATTTATTGCAAGCTTGAAATCTGAAAACATAAATCTGGTTGTTTTCTTAGTCACTTCTATATGATCGAGTCCATTTTAACATTAATGCAAACGTTAGTGAAGCAGTTACCTTGAGAGATAATAAAGACAGGGGGGAAAAAAATTAGTTCTTACGTTTTTATTATTATTTTTGGTAGGTTTATTTGTTTTAAAATTAATATGGCCTGAAAAGTACACGTAGTATTTTAGTGCTTAAAGAAGTCCAGCTAAAATCACAGAGCTAGTTTTCTTTAAGCTCTCTCAAAAGCAAAACTAAGAACATTTTGGGGCTCAGCATGGATTTCCCCTCAAATTTCTGTTATTTTCAGAGCCATCAATGTGAAATGTTCAAACCTGATGGAACAAAAGAATTTGAAGTCTTACTAGAGTAATCAATAGATCTATCTTTTCCATAGTTCTGTCAGATGGAGAACGTTGTTTTATAGAATGACTGTCACTGATGCCCACAGTATACATGGAATGAAATAGCCTTAAGAAAGCTTTCACAAGAATATATAGTAACTGAATGCATTATTCTATATGGTTTGATGATTTGCCTCACTAATGCATTTAATGAAGATACCCTGATTATTATACAAATCATGGCATTATCTGAGACTGGTTTAGCTCTCCAAGCTATATTTGGATGTAGAATGACCTTGTCCTTGTGAGAGGAGGTTTCTTGCCTTCACACTGAAAAACTTGCCACTGCTTTTATGCAATACCTGCATCTTCATGATTAAAAATGATAATACTGTATTAGAAATTTTAGTTATTTAAGTTTGTGTGACGTGGCATGGCATGAATATCATGTTATTTTTGGAGACACTGATAATTATAATGCATCATGATGAAGCTGATCCACAGACTAAAGATTAATGGAACTATGTTTATAAGATCCCACTGGATCTGTTGTTTGTAAATAGAGAAGGGCTCGTGGGCAATGTGTTGGTTGGAGGTCGCCTTGGGTATAGTGATCATGAAATGATTGAGTTTACTATCCTTGGAGAAGTTAGAAGGGTGTTGGTCTCTTCTCCCAAGTAGCAAGTGATAGGACGAGAGGAAATGGCCTCAAGTTGCGCCAGAGGAAGTTTAGACTAAAAAAAAAAAAAAAATTCTTCATAGAAAGGGCTGNTAATACTTTGCCTGAACTTTAAAAAAATCTCCGCCTACTGAAAATTTTCATTGCACAATTCATGCAAAATTAGGTCTTAAATTTATGAGATCATATGCCATACAGTTGGCGCTTCATATTGAAACTGTACAGTAAGAATTCCATATAAGATGTCATTGATATAGCATAGGCAGACATGAAGTTTTATTCAAGACGTTGCTACAGTTTCAGTAAATTTTATTACTTCTTCTGGAATGGACTTGAAGGTTTTGGTATACAGCAAAGCAAACCCGAGGCACCAGCAGGCCCCACAGGGAAGCAGGTTGGCAGCTTCCCGCGCTGCGTTAGCTGCTGCACAGCCAAAAGGTGAAAAAAAGTGATTATTCCCTTTTACTTGGTGCTCATCACACCACAGCTGGATTATTGCATCCAGTATGCAGCCCTCCGGAACAAGCCAAAGGTAAAAATACGTGTATCATTCTTCTGCATTATTCATATTTGTCTATAGATCTAGAATTATTTCCCTGGAGACTTTTCTGCAGTTCTTAATGCTCGTGTATCTAAATGATTCCATAATAATAATCTTTGTGACAAACAGAACTGCCAAACATTTAAATCAAAAGTTTGCACAGAATTGGGATCTCTATTTCGTAACAATAATGACCTGTTTTCTTCAGCATATGTAAATATATAACAGTGCAACACATTATTGCAGCTGTAAGTGCTCACCACTGCAGTAAATGATCAGAATATCAGGCAAAAAAATGTATTAAGGAACATTCATGTAGTGACTAATTATTAAATGTGTCCACTGCGACTTAGCAGCACGGGAGAACTCCTTTGCATAAGTAGGAAGACCTGCAGCATTTAACTGATTTACCCTTGAAAAGATTCTTGCTCTTTCTGCATTTATGACACATTCAGGAATTCCATAACTGAGACAGCAGTCCTACAGAAAATAGCCTTATCTGTCACATAATCCTGATTCACATCTCCAGCAAGTCCACTCTGTACCTTAATTGAGGTAGGGTTCCTGCGAGAAGGTAATATTCAAATACATAATCATATGTTGTATCACATTGCAAGAGCATAGTGGAGCCAAATTTGTTTATCACTCTGACTTATTTTAGCTTCTAAAAGGTTGACTTTGAAACCCCAATATTGGCATTTTAATGCATTTATGTATGTAAATTTCCTGTCTAGGAAAATAATCCTATTTACAAGCAGAGACTCTATCATGTGATATTCTAACAGGATTAATCAAGAGGATTAGAATCTTTAGATCAGCCACATAATCCTCTCCAATTTGAGCCAATACTTAAACCTCAGAACTGGAAGATGGTTGGGCAAATAGAACACTGGAAGACGGAGATGTGGCACAGAGCATGCTGACATCTCAGCAAAAAATACATCTGTGAAGAGAGTGGGTCATGCTTAGACAGTATAACAACGCAGGAGTATTTGTTTAGTAATGACTTTCTATTTTGAGCATTAAAAATTAAGTTCTGTAGAGAACTTCTGTAAGGAGGTATTGTATTTGTTAATTACTGTGTAATGAACAGTGTGTCATGTACCACTCTAATATACGTGTGTGTGCATAAAGTCATATACAAAACTAGTTCACATTTCCTATCCACAGCCAAATACCATTGTTTTGCTAGCGCAGCTGGAGTGGCTGGTACTCAGCTGGCATAAGGGGAGTAAAAACTTCTACATTAAGAAGCAGGAGATTAAGCATGATAAGAATATTTGACACTAAAATGATATTATACTAATTGGGTAAAAGAAATCATAAAGTTAGAGTATACTTAAAACTATAGTTATATAATGATCAAAAACCTCTTGCACTGAAATCTTAAAATTCAGTACGTATAATTAACAAGCCTGTGCCATCTAGTGGGCATCAAAAAAGTTTCCTCCTATTCAGGACTTCCCATTTACTCTCTATTTTCATTTGCAAAATACAAGTACGTAGGGAGATGAGGATCTGCAGTTGAAATTCTCAATGTCCAGATGCCAAACGATACTTAAATACCTCTCTAGTCTTCTTTTATGGAATTAAGATCTTTTATGATGACGGTCTGTGCCAAGGTAATTAATATACTTCAAATCTCATGAAAAACGGAATGGCACATAAATACAGCTCTGCTGTTAGCTTGGTCTTCTGTAGAACTTTTGCTAGTAAAGCCTGTTGCTGGACACACTCGTATTAATAATACATATGAGAAAAGCAGTGTGCCTAAGTGAAGCTTCTGCAGCTTTCATTTCCGTCTCTGAAAATTGCAATAAATCGTAGTAATTACTAAACCACTCATTTGTATTTAAGCTGTTAATCGTAGAAACTTCGCTTTACAGGTTTTTCATTATGCCATGTGTAATGATTCCTAATCTAATTCTTACATCTGCTAATTACCATAAAAATGTTGGTATTTTAACGTAAATGTTATGAATGATAGTGTGAGGGGTTTTTAACATTTGTCAACTAATCAAAATAATAATCTCTAATGCTCTGAGTTTGTGGTTTCCTTGACAGCAAGACTTCTTCTAATTATATTCACACCAAAAAATGTAAAAAATATTATCATTGTTCTTAGCAGTTTTCAAATAACTGCTCAACTGAGGAAGAGCTTAGGGATTATACCATATAAAAGCATTAATAAGAGGCATTTTTATGTGAACTATAATCACCCAGCCTGACAGATGTTGAGCTTGATTATACCTCACGCCTATAGTCTGACTAGAGACAACTCAGCGTAGTGATGTCTGTAAATACCCAGCCTCAAGTGAGAATCAGACCTTGTCTCATGAAATTGGTAACAGAGGATGGAACTACGCTGGCCAAGGGACTGGTGAAGGAATTGAAGTTGGAGGAAGGAGAAGGAATACTTGCAGTGCCCAGAGCAATGTCACTCTTAGAGTCACCTTTTGTCACCTGCTATTCAGTACCTCAGGTCAGTGTAGCCAGAATGTTGTGTACTATACTACTAATATCGTACTAGTTACACAAGCAAAACAGTGTCGACTTTAAAAATTAAGTTAAACTTGTTGTGATAGGCTTTTGGAACTACTCCAGTGATTTCTAATTTAAGTTGCATTTGTCAAATAACTTCATTCTATAAATTAAACTCTGCGTAAATTTAAAAACTCTAACAGGCTGGGCAGGGGAACCACAAACAACTAGAACTTCTTGAATCAAAAGCTATCTGTGAGAACAAACTGTGCAATAGCGGTGAAATACATAGAATTGGCCATGAATTATAAGGTAACAATAAACATAAGGTTTAAATTCAAATATTAGCAATTCTGGTTTTTTGCTAGGTGAAAGACAAAGAAGCGTTAACTATTAATGACTCATGTTGATTATAGGAGAAATATAGCAAAGGTTAGTAGATTGAGGTGAAAAGTACTTGGGATATAGTTGGTTTCAGAGTAACTTGACAAAGCAGTTCCCACAACCAGAAGTGTCTATTTAGTTAAGACTATCTAAGGAACTTCTTTATTACTGTCTACCTCCAAACAAATCAAACCTGCCACTTATACTCCCTAGAACTTTCCATATTGCTTCTGTTAAACTCAAATTGAATGAAGATTATAATTAGGGATTAAAAATATATTGTATCAAATTTAGAAAACATTATTTTATTGAAGTTTATTTAAAAGATCTTGCAGTCTTACGGCATTTGTATTTTAAATATCATCTCCAGTTGAATGCAATTACTACCTGGTTATTCATCTTTATATTCCTTCTCCTCCTCATTTATGCATGCAAAATAAAATTTGGATAAATTCATTTTCATCTTCAGAATCAAAGTTACAATACAGATATGAGACAGTTATAACACATAAGTTGTCAGTCCTCTATATTTCTTTGAGTAAGACATGAAACAGTCATCTAAATACACGGGAAGAGGTGGTGGGATCAAACTCTTATACCTTTAGTTGATCTTTGGTATAAAACTAGCAGATACTCAATAAGACTCCTAAATTCACCTAAGAAGTTTTTAAGTGTATCACCTCAGTGTTATTGAAAGGATTTACATTTCTAAGTCATTCAAGGGCTTTACAAAGTATCAGGCTCACAAATGTATTATAGATGTACTCAGATCGTAGGAATCCACGTGTAAGTTTATCCGGTAAGAATCAGACTGAAAATTCAAAATGTGTTTGAAACCTGCAGCATGCTGAAAACTCATAGAACAGGTCAGTCTTGTGTATTTGTAGACAAACTGAAATAAAAGGATTTTGTTTTCTATTCTTTGTACTTATTTGATAGTGCCTTCAAAGCATGTCACCCCAAAATAAAGAGCTTCTACTTTGCAACAGACTGCCTTGAAGAAATGAATAGGTAAGCTATGTTTCTTCTTTATCATGGTATATTCTTTATCAAAAAAAAAGTCTGATTGAAAGTAATAGTTCATCTCATGTAAAAATATATTCTTGGAGCTTGATGTGATGCTGATTGATAGTGTTCTCAGTACTTAGTCCTCCATTAATTCCAGTACATACATTACATTGTATGGCTCACTTTGCTGAAATTTTCTGTCATGCCACATGTCACAATTCTGCAAAGGGGTGTTAGGGAGATCAGTTGTGTTGGTCTCATCTATGTTTATTAGAATTTGTGTTTGTTAATGGGCATAAAGTATATCACACTTCTATTTTTTCTGTTGATCAATAAATGTTAGGAATAATGTGGCACAAATGTTCTGGTATGTAAAAACAACACATATTACCAAAGCTCATACTTAATAGTACACCCACATGATAAAATATTGTATAGTCAGCTCTACTGACAATCCAGAGTAACATGTCATGACCTAAAACCAGAGAAAGCAATGTGAAACATTTTTTAACATGAATTGAGCTGATGAGATGCATTTATTTTCTGTGCCAGAATTAAAAAAAAAAAAAAAAAAAAAGTCTGCCCCCCCTCCAGAAAAACCCCAAAAGCCACCAACAACAGGAAGCCCAGTAGTAATTAATGTTATTCATCCCATCACTGTCCCAAGCAGAGGGTAGCACAGTTCAGCTGTTGGCATCGCTGCGTGTTCTCCGGTGTCCTCAGATGTGCTGGGAGGACACTCAGAACCCGGCTGGACATGCCCCTGGGCACCCTGACCCATCATCAAGGCTGGCCCTGCTGTGGCTGGGCTGGGGGACTAGGGGACCTCCCGAGATCTCTTCTACCCTAAACTACCCTCTGCTTCTATTTTGTGACTGAGTGCTGAAGGGAGAGGTTAGATAAAGGTGGGGAGGTACCTTTGATGCTCAAAGGCAGAGTCAAATGTTCTACCTCCTCCCGTTACTTTGGTAATTTGTTTATTTCCAGCTGAGATAAAAAGCAAGGGCACACAGGACAATGTTACCACACTCCGAAGTCTTAAATCTTCCCTGGCATAGATGGCTGAAGCTTTGAGTTTTAGTTAGTTCTTTCTGTTCGCAGACTTGGACACAACTATCTCAGGATACAGCTGAGAATATTCTTTGGAATAATAACGTCTAAAAATTATGTTTAAGTTGAACATTTATATTCTGTGGCTTACATGGCCCTTCAAGAAAACCTGTATTGATGTAGAAGACTGGCTGCATGAGAACAGTTCAGTCTAGTTCATCATCCACTGATGACAATGATGAGGTTCAGGCCTCAGGAGTATCTTGCTGTGGCTAGCTGTCATTTACAGGATATAAATTTGCTGAAAAATATTTTTCCAATGTTAATAGTGTTCCATTGTTCAGTTATGTAATGTGACTGAGATTTGTTTTGCCCCAAAACTGACACGAGGATCTTCTCCTATTTTTAGCTAAGCCTGGTCTCTCCCTTGATTTTAGCCACTTGGATAGCTGTGATTTGCTGAAGTGCCATTGATCATATCTTTCTATTATGCCATAAAATGTTCCGACTCAAGGAAAACCAGGAAGTCTTGACACACATTCAATAAACTGCTCTTACAATATTCATTGATTTTGGTCCACCGGGGAGCGAGGAAGCTGTCTGCGTGACAGTTTACAGCCTCTCCGGAGACTCGCAGCTGGAAAGGTGCCAGGATGGATTTTCATATCGCGCTGCCATGTTAGTCTGGAATTTATGAGAGACATTTTCCTGACTTTTTGAGGCTGCTCCCAGGGGAAAAGACAAAAGGTGAACTTCCTCTTGAAGTAATTTTTTTTTTTTTTGGCAGTATTTTTCATTCAGAAATGCTGTTCCTGTAGAGTAATTGTAATTCACTCCCCAGCCCAAATGATGGATGACTGTGCTGCCTCTGTAAAACCCCCGGGCATCCCCTGCAGCATTTTACATGCTTCCTGGAGTTCCTTTTCACAGATACCCTGTGCAAAATTTGAAATGAGAAACAAGATTCATAGATGAAAAATGCACTTAAAATACTAATTTCAAAAATCTCTGTCTTCCCAGCAAATTGCTAGCCATGTTATCTGAGGAAATAGGGCAAATACTCTGCATGGTATCTCACATTCCTGCTGTCACCACAAAATTTAACTGGATTTTCCATGCTGACAGAAGGGTAGATTTTTCACGCTGAAAAGTAAAGGAGTTCTAATATGGAGAGGAATATAGCATTTCGTTATTTGCTATGACGGGAAATTATACCCTTTCTTCAATTGCATTTACCACCAGCTTTTGTTTTTAACAGCTGTTTTTACAGTTTCTAACTTCAGATTCGCTGTTTAATAATTTTTTCCACTCCAGAATATTTTAATCTGGCTTTAGTACCGCATTGCCGTTGAAAGAGTTGTACACCCATGGGTAGTAATTGATTTGTATGTGGCAGATAGAGTTACTCTGCAGCTGAATTTTGCCTGCTGTGTTGCATGGTGCAGACAGACTTCGGTTTGCAAAATTAATGCTCATGCTGTTTTGTCAGGTCTTACATGAGCATAGTTGTGTTCTTAGAAATGAATTAATAATGAAATAGATGAGCTCATCTTTCGCTTGCCACGGTCACGGGGCGCTCCAAGCTTGTTAAAGGCCTTATTTCCCAGAAGTGCTTCATCTACTACCATACCCTGCATAACCTGTTTATGGCTTTAATACTCCTAAGGAAAGTAGCACTGAATTTAATATTCAGTTGTTTTACAATATCTACTTTATTTAAAACTTTCATGTGATTGAAGTCTGCAGTGCAGTGCATTTACAATCTCCTCATGGACTCCAAATATTAAATTAAAAAAAATAGTTTCTATTTTAGGCTGAACAATTTGATCACATTTTATTTGAATAACTGGGTTAACTTTGCAATTTTAATAACTCCCATAAATCTTTTGCATTCATTCAAAAAATAGAACCAATATCTGCTACTCACTGAAACAGAATGATGATTGATTTTGTAGGGGTCACTTCCAACATTTTCCAAGTAAAGACCTGAAAGTTTCTAACATAATATTTCCCTTTACTTCAATTTTCAGTTTGCTTTAATATGAATTAAATCTCTACTGAGTATAACCAAATTTCAGGGTGCATATCCTGTGTATTTTTACATAGGGAATATAACCAAGTCACTCAAGGGTTTCCCTAAACCATCCCATTTATCGCTGAAGCTCATTCAACTGTCTTCCTTAAATTTGTTGCATGTTAGTCCCCTTGACAGATCTTGGCCAACTCAGATGGCGGGCCACTGTTAAGGTACCTCTCACAGTTTTAATTTGCTTTATGACTAAAAATTTCAGACATACACCCCTGTTAGAGATTGCCCCACTTAAACAAGAGCTCTTGGAGAAGTGAGCAGGAAGGTAATCACGTTAGATCTGTCTGTCCTAATTTAACTGTTCTTTAATAAATAGAGCTGAGTAAATTATTTAAGAGCTGTTACTCCCCAGTCCCTTACCTGATGAAAAGCAAGGAGAGAATTATGCAGGATATGAAAGGCCCTTTTCAAACAGAAATCCCTGAAATGGGGCTTCCCAATGGTGGTGTAAGTAAACATCAACAGAAGGTTTTCCGCTTCTTCCTTTAGATTCTTAGAAACTTGTTTCAAATCCAGGAAAAACAGTCCGTGCCTGAGGCCGTTTCACTGCTCTAATTCATTGTTCTCACATAAAAGCTCACAAGCTGCAGCACAGGTAAAACAATTTTCTGATCAGAATGAGTTGTGGGCTCCGGAGACTGGATGAAACCATGATGGGAATGGTGGGGAAAATACTACACTAGAAAGTCCTAGTACAGAGCCGCAAGTCTTCAAAATCGGCTTTTCTTGCCTAGCCACCTAACTCCTCCTTTCCCCAATTTATGGACCACTTACTATAGACTTTTGAACTACCATATCCCCCTCAATACCACTGGTTTATAGCATTACACTGAAGCAGTTCAAAGGAGTTTGCAATACACAGCTGCATTTATCCAATGTGCAATCTAAATGAGCATTCAGGTGTGAATTCATCCCTAACACACTGGAGTTAGGATTTGTGGTGGCTTTCTGTGCTAGTTTACATTACAGCATTAACTTAATCCAATTTTGCTGTAAATAATACCATTGTGAATTGGTATAGTCTTCTGGGAGTCAAACAGTTCAACTGCATTCAGTACAGCAGATTTGTGATTACAGTGATGTAACTCTCAGTAATAAGTGCATGTGCATTACAGTCACATATCATGAGGTTATAGTGGAGATTCTAAGTTAACACTGCAAAATCTGAAGTTTTTAGTAATAGAAATAAGTAATAGACGTAATTAAATAAGTCAGGTATTTAACAGTATTGTTGTTATTATAATATTGTACGTATATTCTCTGTAATAAACAGTTATATTTATACAAGAAGATGCTATTTCACTTATTACCAGGAGGGCAATTTATTTCAGAAGCAGTGAACTTTGTCTATCACCGACCAGGAGAGAGGGGGGGGGGGGGAAAAGTGCATTTGGTTGACAGAATGAAGTTAAAACAACAACAACAAATACAAACAAACAAACGAAAACCCCTCCTGTGAATTACATTAAGTAGATGCACATGCAAAGAGGGTATAAATTTCCACGGTTCACTTGTCAACTCTTAAGCTCTCTGGGGCTTTTAAATATTTTTCTAGTCTGACAAATCTAAGAAGACAATGCATGAAACAAGATCAAGAGAGTCAGGTCAAATTATCGAATCAGAGTGCTTACGGTTTATCCCATGAATGATTTTACTTAACAAATTCCAGCAACTGTGACAAATAAAATAGTAGAAATACAGGCTGCTGAGAGCTGATATATTCGGAGAGATGAGCCCATTGAGGAGACTCTGCTCAGTGTTATATTTCACTGTGACACATCAGTTACGTTCTTGGGCTTCTCTTGTGTTGAGAAAAATTAAGGCATCATTTTTGCCCTAACTATTACAGGAACCTTTGTTCTATTAAATGAATATATTACCTGTACAACCTTGGAAAATAGTGAAAATAATGTATGTTAGCGGCTAAATCAGGAAACATATTGATTTTTCAGGTGTCCACTAGGAAAGACTGGTCAGAAAGAAGCCAGCTTAACAAATACAAAATGAATTCTAAATATAACTCTATTGCAAAAAATTTCACAGGGAATTCTGGAATCCAATTATCCCACTGATGTAAAAAAATATAATAAAAGGTTTTCATCAGAAATTAAATATAAATTGAACTGAATAAATCTCATGTATGAGACAGATGGTTCAAGGGAATCTGTATTTTAATAGACTTAAAGATAACTTGATTAAGTCAAATTTGACTTCCACTTCCATTCCTTTTTTTTTTTTTTCCTTTTAACCAAGTGTAGATGCAATCTCAAAAGCAAAGACAGACATGTTCCTGCTCTGAAACATCTATAATACAAACCCGAGATGATGTACAAGTGCAACGATTAATTGATGAAAAGATGCAAGAAAGACAGGAAATACATAACTATTTATTTAGTCTATCCTTTAATGCCTTGCTATTTCACTGGTTTCATTTTAAGGGAAGATTTAACAGAAAGAAATAGTGAACACAGACCGTTTCTTGGATTTATATCTTTTCAGGATATACCCATTGTTTACTTTTTCACCTGAATTAAATAGTTTCTTCAATCTACCAGCTATCTGGTATATGCAACAAGTGTACCCAGCATTGAGGATATTAGCAAGTAAAACTGATTTAACCCACAGAAACTCAGTACTTCCTGACCTGCTCTCCATGGATTTATGGAACAGTTTTAATTATAACCCTAAAAATAAGTCTTTGACCTATTTTTTTTTTTTAATGGTTATCTCTTGACTTTGGTTTTTATTTTCCTGTGTTGAACGTAACAGTTCTCTCAAGTGTATTACGACTGAGGTTGTCCAAGTTGGTTTGGTTTTCTCACTTGTGCTGTTTCACTCCAGACTGTAGAAAGGAACAGCCAAAGGAGTGAAGGCTGATCCGCTATGAAAACTCCTGTTGCCCTCAATCCCAGATCCTCACACGGACCTTGGACTTGGCCCATCACCGGACTCAGCAGCACTAAATTATAACAGTCAGCAAACGGAAATTTACTGCATTTGTACCATGAGTGGTGACATACTCTTGTTTTCCATGCAGTCTGTTAGGACAGTGAAGCTAGAAGAAATTGTTTCCCTGCTGTTTGATCCACTTTAACGTTGCTCCAGTGTTTTTATTAATGATCGGTAAGAGAATGTGCTGCTGACTCTGGACAATCCAGGGCATTTCAAGCATGTCTCACTCTTCAGTATCAAGTTTTGATTATTGTCACAGCTATTTAGTTCATCACTGCCCTCGGTGCCTTTGCAACCATCACTTGCCAGGCCTGGGGACAGAATCCGACTCTTGGAAGAAGCTCTGGGCTGTAATCCCTGGTACGAGCCAGAATTATCTCAGTAAATTTAACTGAGTTTCCTACCACGCAGCTCTATTTCATCCCGAAGCAACGGCAACAGTGCCTGTTTGTAGTCAACAGAATTAACTAAAGCCAAGTCTGATTTCTTTAGGATTTAAACCACTGAGACAAAGTACAAAACTTACTAACGTATTTAGATGACTTTACTTAAGGATTACCTTTCCCTGCATTTGCCTCACTGAGGTATAGGCAATAAAAAATAATGAATATGCTTCTTGGTCCCTTCTAAGTTGTTATATCTTATGGAGATGTTGTACAATATTGAAGGTTCAATGTTGTAGTAGAGTATCCTTGGGGTATTTAGCACAGCTCTATGTACATCACAGTTAATTTCTACCTCGGATGCAAACCCTGTGGTTCCTTGAGTGACTTCCTTGAACTTAGTGAAACGTGCTGTTTAAGTTGTTTAATTATCAAAAGAAATGTTGAAATTATCGAATAATCTGGGGAGAAGATGTCTCCAAATTGTGCCTCAGAGGGCCAACATACATAGAGATGTACATGTGAGTTTTCTATACGTGTAACTGCCAGAATATCTCATGTCTTTTTGTGATCACATGGAATTCAAAGAGCTATTAGGGGAACAGCTCTATAAACCAAATCAGACAAACAATCTCCTGGGTTTTTTTCACTATTGCTGCTTGTCAGATGTCACATAGACTTGCACCACCTGACCTTCAATTAAACACGCACCCGTCCATCCCTCGGGGAGTCCCATTCTGACACAGATTCCCCTTTCCTTCCTGAAGCCTTGACATCTGCCTACGAGGCATTCATGCAGCATTCAGAACCAAATGGCTGAATTTCCAAGCTTTCCACAACTTTTTATAACCTTCACTGCCTGCTTTCTTAAAAATGAAAGTGGTTTGCTCATCAAGTAAATTCATCGAGTTTACACAGTGTTCCTTTTGAACAGAGTTTGCATTTCCTTGAAAAAAACCTGTGAACTGTAAGAAAAGGATCTGTAACCTCAGCACTTCTATAACTCCTGATTAACCTCAAAAACATTCACCCGTGCTTTTTTAAAAAACACAAAACCTGAAATTGATATTCTTTTTCTTTTATTAGAAGAGATTTTATCATCATTATAAGCCACTGAATGTCATCAGATAAGCCTTTTTGTTGTCTTCACAAAGAGCTAAGTCTAAATTGTGGTAAATGAAGTAACAAAGTACTTGTAACTATAGCGGGCAATCTTTGTGCCCTTTGGAAGAGAAAAACCTGAGTGGTTTTAGGAAGATTTCTTTCTGCTAATTCCAGATTTGGATATCGAGGCCATATGAGTAAAGCTGATACTCTGTCTATGCTAAGAACATCTGTGTTCTCTTGAAGGTTAATATTAACATTTTGACTATTATCTATATACACTTCCAAGATTTAAAACCTTCAAATTAACAATGAGCAACAAGATAAATTTGGCAAGAAATTTAAGACAATATAAATTTCCAAGTACCAACCACCAAAACGGCTGACTCTGTTTTAGCTTTCAAAATGGTAGAAAGTCCTAATTTATCATCAGTGCTTAAGCAGAACCTTCGCTGAAGTCGCTGAGGCATTCTGCTTAATTGCCAAAGGCATATGGGAAAGTATGACTAAAACTATTTCGCCTCCAATACTAATGAGTTTAGAAATTCAGGAGCAACTATTGAAAAAACAGCGAATACAAATGCCTAATAACGAGCGAGGGGATGATGTCATTTCAATTACGGCAATAAAGAATATGCCTTTCAAGAGCAGCAAATGTCAAGTGATCAGCCGTTTGAATGAAATTACACTGGTGCGCGCTGTAGAAAAGCTTTTCAGTGAACCTGTTAATGCATTTTAAATTTACTTCATGATAAAGATGAGTTATTGACGTGCTGATACAAACAGTGTCTCTGGAAGCAGTCTGAACCCTGCAGCTGATCTTTGTGAGAACTAATCATTTCCACTGTTGTTTCCAATTTGCCGACTTCTTTTTTACTAGCGAAAGGCAAAGCGATGTTATTGTATAATTCTTTATATTTTCAATTTTGCAAGTAAATTAAACCCTATAACAATTCCCTGTAAGAAGTAAATGTTGTTGTCCCCTTCGGACACTTAGGAAAGTCGTAAGATACGTAGAACGATTTGCTGAAGGCCACACGATGAGTCAGTGTTATATCCAATATTCCAGATTAAGATCATGGCTCCGAGCAGCTGCAGAGCGTGGCGTAGAGCAGATCGATACATCCTGAACTCTGCGCTATTTTTAGTGCAGAGTTCTCTCTTTGCTTTCTGCCTCCTTGCTCTCTATACCATCTTCCATATATTGTGCCATTAGACCAATAATACCTGCACCTGTGTCCCTAGAAGCTTTTATTCTGCTCTATTACAAGTGGGAAAGAATTACACTGAATAGTTTTGTTGTTTTAATCTGCAAAAAATTTGTCCTTATGACATGGTATGCATTGTTTACTAACATCTGTCTTGGAATCCTTGAAAGATGTTTTTGTCAGCATACAATTCATCAATCAAAACCATCATTATTAACAAATGTTATGTTGAAATGTTAAAAACATAAAAGAGCTGCTTCTAGAAAACACTGACATGCAATACACTAGCAAATTAATGACCGTAAATAATCTAGTCACTGAGTAAGGCAATACTTAAGAATGCATCATAGTCATTACAGATGTCTATTAACAGGGCTTTTTTCTTTGGTTATATTTCTTCATTGATGGAAATAAGCTGACTCTTGATTTTCCATTTGCTGAATATTAAGAAGTGACTTTCCTCTCTACGTGTTAGTTTCCTTTTTTCCTGTCTTTCAACTATATATTGTATAAACATCCAGTAATCTTACATAAGGAAAACTCTAAAGGTATTTTCCCAAAAATAAACTATAATGTTTTCCTAATGAATAAAAAAACCTTATTTTTGATCAAACTAATTAATTTGGGGACAAGGAAAGAAACCAAAACATCTGATATATAATGCAAATATTGAAGTACTTTCAATTTATCAACATCAGGTTTTCATGCTGTTATTACCATAACACTATTTTATAGTATTTTGGCAATTCAGGCAATTTCTTGAAATGAATAGAAGTAGCAATCAAAATAAATGCAATCTACTCCTTTAGGTAATGTCTCTGGAAACCACTCCACACAAATAGTTTCAGATGCAGCTTAGAGAGCTGCATCTGGACGTTCTCTGTTCCACACAGACTATCCTAAAAACTTTGTTTAGCATCTTAGTGGGTACACCTCACTCTTTCTTGATGGTATAAGGAAGATCGATGTCATGATTCTTCAGGTTTCTGGGCAGCAGAATAAAAAGCAATGAGTCTGATATTCCAGTATCAAACACAGTCCAGCAGATGTGAACAGAAGACCAGAACTACATCTGCATTGTATTATATATGAACTGGAACACCCTCGCTTAAAACTACTAACTGCTGAACACATCTGAATCATGATTTTAAGAGCCTCAACAGTGCTCAGTTTTTGGACTGAGCATCATCTTTGAGTTTTCCAAATGTTAAGAATGTGTACGCCCTCACGTTTACACTACACGTTCCTTTAAAATCTCTCTCTTCCTCATTTCCCATTGTTCTATTAGATGGATGAATCGTTTGGGTCTCGCGGCGATTGGTTACACCCCTGATGACAAGGACATTCATCCAGATGAAGGTAACACTTCAGAAATTGTCATTAGAAGAGAGTAGAGTGCACATATGGTCATTATTTGAACAAAGAGACATCATAACTAACATATTTGTTAAACGTATGTGCCATACCTTTTAAAATATCAGTTTTCATAAGAATACATATCCTTTAAGAACTCTTAATATATCAATATTCATTTGTGCCACCACCAAAGTAAATATTTTCAAACAAGCAAGGAAGAGAATGCCGGGTTCAGGGTGAGGAATGTCCCAGGTCAGAGCCATCGGGTGCCATCGTCACCCCAGAGCAAGTGAAGATGCTGTGAGCACAGGTCAACCTGCGCTTCAGAGCCGTTCTGCACCTCCTGGGCTCCGGTGCCAGCCTTGCCTTTTCACCATCCCCCGTGGGGGAACCTGCTATGCTAACGCAGTTAATTGAAGCATTGAGGCTCGGCTCTACTTCAGCATCTAGAATGAAGTTGCACTTTGAAAGCGTGTGACCAGAAGCCATTTTTACGCACAGCAGGAGCTGGGTGCCCAACCTGCTTGAAAGTTCTTCCACGTATCTGTGTATCTTAGATACCAGACATATTCACAAGTGTGTTCTTACCTCTGCATGCTAATGATATTTTTACAATGTGGGACTCACTTTCTCGTGGAAAAGCTCATGAGTGACCCCGGGATGTTTTGCCAGATTACTGGAGCGAAAGCGACCAGGATGACACCGAGGGCTCCCTAACCCTGAAGCAGGAAGGCTCCTCCACTCTGGGTGACACCTACCACCGAACGCCCTCAGTGAGTTCTACATATTGCATTTGACAGTAGGTTACCAAAAAATACCTGTGTGCCTTGATTTGCCTTTCCCTTGTTTTGGAATATTTAATTATCATAAAGGCAGAACAAAGGCTTCATTGTAAGAACAAAATCACTGCTGATCCTCAGGAGCTGAATGTTTCCGCAACAAGCCAGTGACAAAGGCAGGAGAGGTAAATGTCTCCTTACACAGATATGTTGTATGACATGGTTTGTGGGATTTGGGAGACTACACCTAATAATACAAACAGAATATTAAAATGTTGACTTTACTGCAGAATATGGAAAGAATGTAGTGGATGGGATAGTTTGTATTAACCGAGACTGCTTCTCACGTACAAATATTGGATACTGGATGCTAGAGATTAAGACCAGATCACATCCATGCAGTAATCATGTTTGAGTACAAACATTTTTTTAAGAACATATCTTTAGAGGCAGGGTTTTTTTACAGTATGAGGCATTGTGTACAATACCATAGTAGAGACAATATTTTCTGTTAGTGTCATACGATGTTCAATAGCTGACAAAAGTGCTTCTATTATATTGTGTACAGACAGGTTTGGGTAACTGCGGGAAAAGAAAACCCAAACATTTTGTATATGAAGAGGCTCTAGTAGCAAATAAGAACATTTCTATTATCTGGAACACAGACAGGCTGTGATAATTATTTTGTTCCTAAGCGTAGATAGGACTGTTCTCTATTTTTCTTTCAGATTTTTCTTCAACGTGAATGACATGATCCTCACACAGCCAGAACCAAAGAAAGAGTGACTGAGACAACAGCATCACATGGGTGAAGTTCAGACTGATTTTCACCCATGTGATGCTGTTTTATCAACTGGGACACAGGTTAAGCCCCTCCCTTTCTGTTTTTCCACTTTTTTGCCTTTCACTTTGTTTTTGAATTAAAATTATTTAAAGACCCAGCAGAATTACTTAAATAATTTGAGATGTTCAGCAGTCCCCCCGAAATTCAAAACTCTTCCTGGATGCTGAAGTTGGTTTGGTTTTGGGTTTTTTTGTTTTTGTNATTCTGGTTTCTTTTGTGGCCTTTCATGTCTTCAGAGCAAACTGCTGGACTGAGTGTAAACTGGACAGGTCTTCAGGAAACCTGTACCAGTATTACACTGTTCTTTCCAGCAGGAGCTGCTCATGGGCAGAGAATGTGCAAAACAAGAATAGGGAGTGGTTAAAACATAGCACTTGCATAACAGTTCTCAACGCTAATTACATTCTGTTTGCAGAGGTTCATACTGTGACATATCAAAACACACACATCAGTCCATTTTATTAGTATGTATCATATAATGTTCTGTAGTCATTTTCTTGGGTCTGTTCAAAACATTGTCTTACAACCAGATGGTTTTGTATCTTTGCAGGTGAATTCTTCCAGCCCGTTCCCTGAAGCCCAACATGGTCGACACTTTTCAAGCGAATCAACGTATTCTCACTCTTCTGCCGAGGATTCTCGACAAGACGTAGTGGGCAGCACACACTCGTCGGGGTGCAGACCTCCCTACCGAGAACGACGCTCGTGGCAGGACCTGATCGAGACGCCGTTAACCAGTTCAGGGCTCCATTTCCTTCAGACTGTTCCTCCCGAGGCGGAGTACGCGGGTGGCCGGCCCGGAATGTCACCCGACAGACGAAGACAAGCAACGCTACCAGTACAAAGATGTCACAATTATGAGCAGGACGGGCCTTTCCCTTTGGTGGAATGTCCAAGGGGACACAGCGCTCACAGCCGGCCACAGAAGCAACGTAGTCAAAGTCTTCCCCGAAACAGAGACGTCAGGGGTAAGGGACGTGTAAGGTCCATAGAAGGAACAGATGACAAGCTAGAAGAGAAAGTTCCCCTGAGAAGGCATAATAGTTTCTGTGCAGAAGGTAAGATTTTGGAGACATTCTGGTCCTCTTTACTGCCATTGAAAGGCAATATTGCCATTATTGTCAGCAAGGTTTTTGTGGTGTTGGCAAATTCATCAGTCACTGTACAGGAGTTTGCACTTCAAATGCTTGGATGCAGTGCTGAGAACGTAGCTTTGGGGCTGATGAAAATGCTCTTGTTTTATCAAAACAAAAATTGGAAGAACGTGTTATAGAGTTATTTCTACATTAATTTTCATTACTGCTTGCTGGATTTAGAGACTTCATTGGAACGATTATATTTGTTCTTAGGTTTCTCTACCTATTTTCTTCCAGAAAACATGAAAGAAATTGGAGAAAATACAGATGGTCTGCAAGAGCTATATAAATCTCTGGAACAAGCTAGTTTGTCAGCTTTCGGAGAGCAGCGTCCTTCCACCAAGCAGGAGTTCCGCAAGTCTTTTGTAAAGCGATGTAACGATCCAGTTATCAATGAAAAGCTTCACCACATCAGAGTTCTCAAGAGCACTTTAAAAGTAAGGCTTTGTCATTAATTTTGTGCATAAGCAATAAAACCGAGTCAAAGTATAATCTCTTAATGTTTTCCATGGATAAGTCTTTCTTTGTAGCTCTAGAATTAAGTTCCAAATAAACTAAAAATATTTGAAAGCAAATATGTTCCAGTTTAAGAAAAAAAAAAAGAAACAAAACCACACAATAATTATTTGTCCTTCTTTATAGACATCTGGTAGAAAGTGCCAAGGACTGAGTTGCCAAACAGGTTATGCTGTAATAGTTCCTGAATATGGGTAAAAGATTCAAGTGTCCATAGTAGTTTCCATAGCACTTTGCATGAAAATGAAAGAAGAAATAAAAGTGCCGAAATACAAAATGTAGCATAAGTTTCATTTTGACATGTACTGTGTCTTTCTGGAATTTGATAGGCGAAAGAAGGGGACCTCACAGTTATCAACAGCCTTCTGGATGATCCCAACTTAACGTCAAAGAAGTTTAAAGATTGGAAATTAAAGAACTATGAGTTTTTCCTGGACATCTGTGAGTACAGTGCTGCTGTGAAATCTCAAAATGGAGCCTCTGAACTTGCAACCTCAGCACCAATGCTGACACACACACACTCGTTCATCGAAACTCACGTCTGACAGGACTCGTATCCTGAAAAATTGCTGGGTGCCGTGAAAAATTGAATAAGACAAACACTGTAATATTTATTGATAAAGTACTCAGCAGTACTGTAAATAAGTTGGGTAAGAGAATAGTGCCACAGGATGCCTACTACATTGCATGATAAGACAATATTATTCTTCATGAATTTTTTTTTGTTTGCTATTATCAACCGATGTCCGTATCAAGCTCTGCATTAGAAAGAAGCAGTGCGGAAGTGTGACTGAAAATAAATACCAGTATATTTAAAGTACTGTACTAAAACTAAGCTTATAGTATGAGCTCCTACAATCATTTTATATATTTAGATATATAGAAAGACATATCTACGTATATAAAATGTAACACGGTAGTCGACATTTACTTTTTAAAATGCCCTAAAGTTCACATTTTCACACGTTTTTTTCTTGAGAAAATATAAAATGAAAACAAAAATACATTGGCCACTCTTAGAGATGAACATTTATTTTTGCAACATTTCCAGGTAGTGACCATCTTTGCAAATAAAAGGACAGAGTTATCAAAATGTAAACTCGATCCCTATGGTGTGCCTTAAAATGTACACTGTACATCTAGCAAATAGATCCCAATCTGGCCCTATGGGCATACTGTACATGCCATTTAGGTACTGTGTTTGTAACATGCTGTGCCTGCCTTTAAAATGAATGCATAGAAGCAAGCAGGTATGGCACAGAGGTTAAGATATGAGTAGAACAATGTTGGTTGTTCACTAATGCTGCAACTTAAACTGATTTTAGTATAATTTGAAGTATTTCATGGTGAAAGAAAAACTTCTGCGCTGAATATGGTACGTACTGCAGGTTTTCATAGTTTCTTCACTGTGAATTTAAGTCACACAGGACTGTGAGTCACAAAATTCAAAAGAGCTCTGATGCTTCAAGGATGGGAATTAAGTTTAAAAAAAATCCTGAACTAATCAATTACATTTTCCAATAGACTGGCATCTAGAGCTGAGTAAATTATTCAAAATTAGAAAATGTCTGGCAATAATTTTTAACTGTTAGGAGTACATTAGCAAGTAGGTGAAGTTACTCAATACATCATTTGAAAACCAACCTGTATTGATTGGTTTGGGAAGACACACAAGTCACATAGTGTATTTCACTCCCTTGCCTGGATGCGAATGATTTCTGAGAATCAGATTTTGGAGAAAATGCTTGTATTCTTGGGGAAAAAAAAAAAATTGCTCTGAATGCTACTGAACATAAATTTCACACACCCGTTCACAACTTCCTTTGACTATGCTTGCTCGCATATTTCTAGAAAGCAGAACAAAGGGGATGTGGATACAGTTGAAGACAATTCACTTAAACACAGATATTCACTGATCATTTTTTCACAAGATAAATCTCGCTTACATCAATCTCTCATACATCATGAACTGTAAAATTCATACGGTTCACTATAATATAGGGAAAAAAAGTTATTTCAATGAGGTCCTAGCATCCAGGAAGAGATGTAATTATTCCCAAAGCCAGAACTGGGTGATGTTCTCCTGTTCAGCCTCCTCAAAGCAGCTGTGGTGGGCTGGCCCACCAGAACACACTCGCTCCCCCTCCTCAACAGGACAAGGGGAGGAAATATATAAAAACATGTATATGATTTTAAAATAGCTTTCAAAAAGGATTTCAAATGCCACTGTATTGTAACTCAAGACAGAAATTACAATTGTCCGCCAAGCATATTCAATGAAGTCCCTGGTGAACAAAGCAGCAAGATATTTCTCTTCTAAAATGCTACTTATAGATACAGCTGAAAATTACAAACATTATTAGGAAGATATATTTCTCAAAAATAACACAAATAGTAAGGAAAATAGACAATCTCAATTTTCATTTCTGAAAGCTAAAAAAAATACATCTCTGACATATGAGATAAAAAGTTGAGAGACCACAGTTTTGCTCAGCTTATTTTTCAAATCTTGCAATGTCATGAACGCATATTCTCTGAAATTCTCAGAGTCATGAGTCTGTATTCTGCTCTTAAGAGCAGTTCTCATCAAATGTGATTTACACTGAATAGTGAAGATAAATTATCCAAGAGATTCATATGATGAACTGAGATACACTGGAGAAATTTCCTATAATGGGGTTAAGATCAACTGGGAGAAAAGTTTGCAAGATTGTCTAGCATTGCTTATGCCTTAGAGCAAGCAAAATCTGATTGTTAAGTTAAGCAATACAAATACTTTATTCTTCCAGAAACACCAGCTGGCATTTGAAAATCATTTCACAAGACTTCTGTCATACTTCTTGCATGTGTACTCAACCCCATACGACAGCCATTCTCTCCCCACCACTGGTTTCTTCTTTATGGATCGAGGTACTCATCGAGCTGTACTACAGAAAATAACGTACAAAGTCACCATGGCACAATTATTTGGTATTTCATGACCTTTGAAATAGCTGGAATGCAAAGTGCAATACAGATATTGTATTTAACAATCCATGCATCAAATCCTGCTCACATATTAAAACATGTCAAATTCTCCTGGACCAAAAGGTACTTAAACACGCTGCACAACATAGCTGAAATTATTATGGTGGTTTTGATCAGATGCTTCTAAATGAGGGAAAAAAAAAAAAGAAAGAAAAAAAAAAAGATTGCTGTTGAATTCATCAAGGGAACTATACAGCACCAGTACAATACAATTCTTAACTTACTAGACTTCCTGCCTGAATGCTTAGATAAAACTTGGTTCTTAACATACCGAACAACACAAAGAGATTTTTGGGATGTGCTTTATTTATCCATATCGTATTAATGAGGAGAACAAAGAAAATTCTTGTATCTCTTATCTTTTTCTCAAGTAACACAAATCAGACCTAAGACCACCACATACCATATTCCCCATATTCTTTCATCAGGTAGTCTTGTCCTCCAAAATAACAAAAGCATTATTTTTTTGCACAAAAATAGTGGTACTTACGACCAAGGTGATATATCTGGGGGTGAACGCTGGCCTAAGGCAAGGTCCAGCACAACTGATCAGCAGAACTTAAGCCCCATCTGCGACACCTGTCAGCTGCCCCCAAAACTGTAATACAAAGGTGCCTATCACACAAATTTATTTACTATTTAAACACTAAATCTGTTAGCATAAGCAAATCTTGTGTCTCTACAGCAATCCTGACTCCCGTCTCTGGACCCAGTCCTAGAGAGATTCTGCTTAAGAGAGCACAGACTCGTTGGTATTACTGGGCCTCAGCCCTGAAAATACTGGTTACAGTACAGCCGAGTTCCTGCAGCGTCACGTTAGAGAAATAAGTGGTAACTTGGTCTCACAAAGGACTTTTAATTTTTTCTTTAGTTTTCACAATAGGGAAATTGTAAATTTCTAGTGAAGGCAGAAGGGCGCCAGTCGTAACAAAAGCCTTTTTGCTTGGAGTGTAGGTTTGTAGATTTTCCACGTATCGTATGCCTTAGACCGCTGATCTTAAAATCACCATCTTCTCTGTTGCCAAATTATGTTTATTTACCACTAGTAAAAAAAATGGGTAATAACAGGAAAGACCAAAGAAGCAATATTATCTGATTAATTTACATCAATTAGAAAAAGTTACTTTTCTGCTCGAATGTTTCCCTCATTAAAGCTGAGGTACAGAGGAGCTTTTTCAGACGACCTACTCTTGCCCCAGATGAATCCCCACTGTGTGGCTGAGGCTCTCAATGGGCGTTAACTGGGCGTGTGTCTGCAAATCAAATGGAAACGGAAAATACATTATTTTTTCTGAAATGGAAAATACATTATTATTTAACCTGACAAGAGTAAATCATATTTTCTTAGTTGATTTTTAAAATTATTTTCCTTACACCTGTTACATATAAGCATAATGTACTTCTGATCAGATCCATTCACTAATGTGTAGGCAGGCAACTCTGTTCTTGGTATAACTAATAGATGGGGAAGCTTTTTTTTAAAGCTTAGTTTCTGCGTTTTACAGTTTATACCGTACTTCAGGATTACGAATAATATCATTTAAGCTTTTACCAGTGTTTGAGATAGATGAAATACTACTGGGACCTACTCTTAATAAAAGTATTAAAAAATTCTGACAGAAACTGCCTGTTGTTATCTTCAGGAAAAGAACCATATTCATTCTTAATGCAGGCCGGACAGCTTAATTCTATCCGGCACATACAAGTGTTAACAGTGACAATTAGGGACTTTGCTGTATGCGTTAATGCCACTGTACGAACAGTATTTGAAAGAAAGGAATGTTGTAAAAATGATAAAAAAGTCGACAAACTGTTGTTTGACCAGCTAGGCCCTCTAGCTTCTGTCCTCACATTTCTAGAATAGTGTTCATTCTCAGGCATTGGTGAGGCTATCAATACAGATCTTTCTACTAACTGTAAATGCATCTGTCCGAATGCTGCAGATTAAATAAGGATGCCATAATATACATATTAACTCTACTGCATCTTTTTCACTAGCAACCATGAAACAAATATGTCTTAACAAATCTTGTTCACTGGCCAAAATATCAGTAAGACCCTGTTACCAGTTAAGACTTCTGTTTTACTGAGAAACAAGGATTTCAGCTTAAAAATCTGAAAAGAAAACAGGTTAGGATATAAGAGAAATGCACTAGTATTAATAAACTTTTTACATTTGACACATACTGTATTACAAAGAAAATATCCTTGTAAGACCATTACTTGCTGGGCCATAGGTGACTTCTGTCTAGTTTACTAAAGTAGCTAATAAAACTTGTATAGAGAGCCTTTTTTAGATAATGCTTAATGTATGACAATGTATGACACCCTTGTACTATGGCTTGCACTTTACTTGCATTAAACTGTGAAGTAGGCTGTAGTCATGTCTTTGTATATTCAGGGGTTGAAATACCAAAGCGCTAGAGTATCGTCCTGCTGGTGTTCAACCTGTACTGTTCATTAAATCAGAACATGCTGACTCAACGTGTATTCTGAAAATCCCACTAATTTAAAATCTTTAGCAAATAACGCTATGGGGTCTCCATGGTCTTTGTTTCTTTGTAAATATAAGCATTCTTACTGTTTCGGTAGCAATAGGAGGTTATAAACCAAACTTTCACTAGGACTGTTTTCAACAACAAAGAAATCTATAGCGCCTTGTATAAAAATCATGGAGACTCCATGACCTGTGGGCATTTTTTGTTTACAAGCAGTCTGTATATATGTATTAGAGGCAGAACTGTTATTTATCACAAAGTTATGTTGTGGTTGATTCTTTCTCAAATAAATACATGTTTCCTGTCATTATGAAAAATAAGTATTTTACAGCCATCTTGAAAAGTTTGAAGTGTCGAAGCTTCAAATATTAGTAACCTTCCATGTTTCAGCCTTGTTTTTTCTGATCAGCTGTGAGATGAACTGAGAGCTAATGGCAAACCGCCTGTCCCCGCCAGGCAAAGAGTCGGAGTTTTATCACAGCTCAGGAGCGTTCTGCAGCTTTTCTATAATCACCATTTTGCTCAAGCGTTTTAATGAGCAGATGCTCTACCGGTACCGTAGCAAAGCCCCTCAGTTCATTGATGCTACAGAGAGAGAATATTAACTGCTCTAGACCAATACAGGTAAAACGAGGTTTCAACCCCTGGATAATACAGTATTTCTTCAGTTTCACAACAGTATTTTTAATTTTATACTTGTCTATGTTGAGAGATGATCCAATAGTTTCTATAGGCAATGAACGTTAGGTTTCTTTTTTCCCCTCTTTTCAGATGAGTTCTGTGTGAATTACTGTAACCGGCTGCGTTTTTTCTATCACAGATTAACTTGTTAACTTTTTGTGTGTCTACAACGAAAATTTATGAATGGAAAACTTCACTGTGTGTTGCTCACTGGGCATATACCTCATGGTACATTGCACAGACGTGTAAGTTGTAAGTTGCACTGCAACATTAAAAAAGGAACATATTGCTCTTTTTTCAAAGATATTAACTTATTTAAGAGATATAGTCTGTACATTATTTAAAGAAAAAAAAAAAAAAGAACATTTATTCTTCCTAAATTCAAACAAAGCTTTTGTTTTGGGGAAAAAAAAAAAAAAGTTGTAAACTTTAGTTGTAAATTTGGACTTCAATAAACGAATTATCTGCACTTAGATGTTGTGCTTTTCTGTGTGTGTGCGCTAGTCACTGTTCATCAGGGGAGACTGGGGAACGGCAGCGCTCCCGCTCTTTCCCCTCAGCGGGGCCGGGCCGTGCGGAGGGGCCGGGCCGTGCGGAGGGGCCGGGCCGTGCGGAGGGGCCGGGCCGTAGCGCCCGCCCCTTCCCGCTCGCCGTACGGGGCCGTCCCCAACATGGCGGCCAAGGTGAGTGCCGCCTGGCGGGGGGGAGGCCGGGGCTGCCGCTGCTCCCTCGGCCCGGGCTCCCCCTCCCGCTCTGGGGCACCCCCGGGCTCGGGGGAGCCGGAGGACGCCCCGTGGGGTCTCTTGCGGCTCCCCCACCCCTCGGGAGCTCCGGACAGCGCTTCCCCCCCGTCAGAGCCGGCCCGGGCCGCGGAGGCGGCTGCTCCGCTCGGGGGGAGCCCGGGGGTAGCGGGTGTGCCCGGCGTGCTGGGCACCGCGTCGGGGGTGTTACCTCAGCGCAGCGCGGCGGTGAGCGGATCGGGGTCTGTCCGGGCGGGGCCGGCCCGGGGTCTCAGGTGGAGCCGGGTAGGAAAGTGAGAGGTGTCGGTGTTGTTTTCTCCGTTGCAGTTTGAGGTAGAAAGAGCTGGTTAAGGAAAGCGGTTAAATTGTACAGCTGCGAATAAAATAAGTGTTTATCTCCTGGTTGTGCTCACAGCTACTGAAACACCTTCCCTTCCTTACTCGAGAGCTGAAATATCAAGATACTGGTTTGGTACCAGCATTGTGAAGTGTAGTAGTGTTATACCACCGCTAGAACAGGGATGTTAAAATCACACTGTTACAATATAACAGGGTCACGAGTATCTAAAATATCTTTAATTGTAAAGATAATGTAGTGTCTTTAAACAGGGGAAAATGTGCCTGTAAAGAGCCAGGCTTTTGGTCAAATATTTAGTCAGCTTTTCCAGTTTTTGTAGTCAAATAGATGAATATGTTGCTCTTCATGTTTACTTTTGAAAAGCATTTAAAATGTGTATATATCTGCAAAAAAAAAAAAATTATGCAAGTGAGGACAGCCAAAGGGATGAAAGTGAAGCATTTTACCATAGTTTGTTATGACACAGCCACCTGAAAGAAGAAACTGTATTTGGCTTTAGTATGCCTGGATGGTCGTGATGTAGTGTGGTTTAGTGCACAAATAGGAGTGATTCAGTGCCTTTGGTGAAGTGGTGAGACTCTGCGTTCTCTATTATTTACTCTGAAAAATTAATGGAGTTTTATTCTTGAGTTTTCACTCTCTGTGGGTTACCATCTGGCAGACAAATTTTCAAAACAAATCCACGGAGTATCAGTGAGTTGAAGTGGAAGGATGCTCCATTGCACTCGTGTGTGGTTGTTGGGTTTTTGGTTTTGTAGTTGTCATTAGAGACTTAGAAATAAATACATATCCAAATTAAAATACTGGATTCAGGCTAGAAGCTTCTGACAACCGTCATGTCTCATATAACTTCTGGGAAAAATAAAATAAGACATCAAACTCTCATGACCAAACCTATGTTTCTTTAATTCACTTGCAACCATACAGGATTCAGCAGGGTAAGCAGGTGGTTCTTAATTCCAGTAATTGCTGTGTATCTCTGTGTATTGTTGACATGCGGTTATTCCAAACAGACAGGAGTTGAACCATTCTCTGAATTGGAAAGGAGATGACATTTTGTCTGATGTCATGGAGAATTCCTGTAAATAAAACTGAGGTGCTTTTTTGCTGAAACAAGAGTCATTCATTGACTTGGAGTACCCGCATGTTGAATCAATTAGGGCTTAATTTGCTTTAAGGGGTGATGGAAGCATCACCATGCTTTGGACACAAAATCCTGGTATTTTAGGCACAACTGTTGTTGCCAGTGATTTCTAGCTTTTTCTTTAACGTTGTAACTTGAGAATATCTTTGTATAAGATGGAAGTTGTTTCTAAAACATATGGTGTTTTAAAAGTGACTTGCTTAGTCTCATATTTGATCAAGCACAGCAAATCAGTAAAATGCAGGCTTTACTGGAGTGAGACTTGTATTTCTGCATTAAGAGTCCCTTTTCCGTTGTCTGTCCCAGGTGGCAAAGCTGGCAGCTGTTTCTTCTGCTCTGCCCTTTGCCTATATCACTGTATATGCAGCTGCAGAAAAGGAATCAAAAGTTCAGCTGGTGAACCCACATCAGGTAAGAATCTTACTGTTTGTCAGTCTTCAAAGTAATACTAGAAGAATCTGCACAATACCGTCTCTTTCCATTGAATTTTATCACCCAGTAAATAAAATACATAGCTAAGTAATGTGTGATAATAAGAATTCCCTCCTAAATAACTGACCACTGTAGCACAAATAAAACACAAAGTGTTACAGGAGCATGTTAGTCAAGTTTTATCTAATTTTCATTATTACATTATTTCCGTACTGAAGTCAGAAAAGGTAAAAATATTGTAATACTTACTGATAATGACAGTCTTTTTCTGTTGTACACGTTCTAATAATACATTACATCTTTTAACTATTCTTGCTCATGCTTTTCTGAAAAAAAGATATTTTTATCGTACTCAGTAATTCTACTTCTTAGAACCTGTAGAATACTTTCAGTTTTCATTTCTAAAGAATTAATCTGTAGTCACGCTTATGTAAAGTAAGTTTGTCAATATAAAAGAGCAGAATTTGAGATAGGGGTTTTGTTTGCTGTGATGGGAACACTAAGGATTTGCAGTCGTGAAAAAAGCTGGTCGGTGTGAATACTAACCAGTGTACAAAACCACCTCCCTGCAGTACAGTTATGCTTTTCTTTCCAGCTTCCTATTTATTGTCCACCACCTCTGAAATCAAAATACATTGAAGAACAGCCTGGTCACTTGCAGAAGCAACTTTCTTCAGTAAGACAGACAACCAGCCGCTATATTGGATGGTGCAGGGTAAGAAATATTAATAACTGCCTCCAAAGTTTCCTACAATTCCCGACAGTGCTAGACTGAAACACTGGAAAAACAGCATACTTCGCTCTGGAGTGTTTTTGCAGTTCCTTATAATTTGAGATGCGAAACTGAAGCTTTCTCTCGTTTTTCTTACTATGCTTATAACGGGGAACACGTGTGTTCTCCCTGTTTTCCAAATCAAAAGGCAGCGAGATAAATAGGTCCCCTTCAGTCGATGCTAAACTGGATGTAGGCCAGCCCACAATGTCAGGTTCAGAAATATGTCTTGGTTCGCTTTACAGCAAGAGTTACGTAGGTGAGTTGTTTCTAGCAGAACCTGATGGCGTTGAGGAGTCTGAAATTCCAGGTACAGACCATGGAGAGGCAGAGCTGCTTCCGAAGGGCCAGCTGAAAGACCCATTTAGGTACTTTAGGAAAGACAAACTGAGTGTATCCAAAGTAACTGTTAAAGCAGACTATTGCTAACTAGTCAGAAAAATACCTCACAATTCTGTTATGGAATATTGTGGGCATAGAAGAAAATGTCATACCTGTCACCATTCTCTTAACTGCTGGTAAATGACAACTTTGCCCTGGCTGTTGTTAGCATAGGAAATCTTATGCTTGTATTTTTCTTTTACAAACTAAGTAGACCTTATTATTTGAAAAAGGCAAAGAAATCAAAATGTGTTCCTGTATTTTCTGTGAATTTCAGTTCCATTGATCAGTGGAAATGTTGTCAGTGACTGCGTAACTGAAATAAATTAGTTAAAGTCTGCATCAAACCTTTCCATGTCTTTAATTATCGAGTGTTTCTGAGATTGGCTGGCAGTGACCTCTGGTGGTACAAATTCTGTGTTACTGCAAACAAATTATTTCGGTGAAATAACTCAAGATGACATTGTTTTTCATTAATCTCCTAAGGAAAGTGTATTTACTCAGTTCGTTTAGCAATATGATGACAATTATACTAATTATAGGCTAGAAGAAGCTTATTTTCTGGATAAAGAAAAACTTGTAATTAAATAAACTGCCCAATTTGAAGGGAGTAATGCAAACTAGTTGAGCACAGATCTTGGACCAAATTGATGTTGCTGATCTTTAGCAAAACTGAGCACCATTTTTACAAACTAAAAGACATAGTCAGTTTTACTGGGTAAGTCTCTCTAGGGAAGAGGAGATTGGATTTGATAATTGAGTTTTCATATGTTGTAGAGTTGGGGTGCAAATTTTTTGCTGCCCTAGAATTTTGTTCCTGAGATGTCAATTTTGAAAGTGATCTTACTATGTTAAAGAGATTTTTAAAAATTAAATATGGAGGAAAGTCTTAAAAATATAAATATGGTAGTGAAAAAGGGGATAGATCTCAGCACAGCCAATGCAGAAACTCACGGATCTGATTTGGTTTAAGTTACATAATATTTCTTTGTCTCATTGTGCTGAGCCATATGTATCAACTGAGTAGTTTTGTACTGAAAATACCTACTTTTGCTAAGATTTTACTTTTTTTTTTTTTTAGGATGCTTTTGTCTTTGTTAAAAATGGAATAATGGATACAATTCAATTTGGAAAAGGTAGGCAAGTTGCATATTCCTGATTTGAGCACATTCTGTTTTTTTCCCTTGTGACTTAGAAAGAGGGTTGAGACAGCAAATTCTGGTTCCAGGAGAGAGCAGGAGAGAGGGTGGAAGGGGAATAGTATACTGGGAGAATACAAAATATGCGTCGTTGTATTTAATCTGTATTAACTCACAGTAAACTTAAAACTATGCTTTCCTTTTCCTTTATTATGGACTGACACTTTACAAAACACAAAAAAAGCATCTAAGGGAAAAAAATGGTTAATTTTGCTGTGTTTTGAGGACCGTGATTGTTGTTCTGTCTAGCGCAGACTGCAGAGTGTGCACCTGGAAAATAAGGCATCTTCATTCATTAACAAAAAATCTAGTCTTAGACTGTTCTTGGGTTTGGATATTCATAATTTTACTTCCATCTTTATTTCTTAAGCGTGGAAGAAAATAAAAGGATTAAAATTAAATTGCTATGCTTCTTTTTGTGTCTTCTTTTTTTTTAATTCTAAGATGCTTATGTTTACCTGAAGAATCCACCACCAGAATTTCTTCCCAAAGCTGGTGTCATTACAATATCAGGCTTAGCTGGCATCGTGCTGGCAAGAAAAGGTAGGGTTTTTTTTCTTATTTTCATTGAATATGTAGCAGGTAGTAGTTTTAATGTTTAAAAGACTGCTGAAAAATAGGCAGAAACTTATGTAACTAGTATTAAAAAACAATCCTTCCGGACAAATTGAAGCAACGTTATTAAATACTTCTTCTAGAAGCTGGCTAAGACCTAATAGAGCAGGATTATATAGTCATTTTTAGTGGTGGAAACAACAGAAATTGAAAGTGGGACACTTGTTTTGAGTTTGTTCATTATGGGTTTTCAAAAACAATGTATTTACAGGAGGAAATTGGAGACAAATTAACAGGTAAGGTTACTGAATATAGTGAAAATTAAGGGAATTTAGAGGGAAGATGCTAAAGAATGTTGGCATTTGCCTAAGAGGTACAAGAGAATGCACCTCGGAAGGCAATTTTTCACAATAGTGGGAAATCTAATTTGGGATTATTTCTGATTCAAGAAACCAGTGTTCAGAACATCAGTATCTCCTGCAAACCTGACTGTACTAAACTGTAATCACACTGTTCTCTGCTCCAGCTGTTACGGGGATAAGTTTGATGTAAACAATGGTTAGGGGTTAAACAACTGCATTTAATCCATACAGCTGCTTAGTTTTACTTTTCAATAGTGTCTTATTATTTGAAATATTTGGCTTTATACAGATTCTAGATTCAAGAAAATTGCTTATCCATTGGGACTTACAACTTTAGGAATTTCTGTTTGTTACCCAGCTCAGTCAGTGGTTGTTGCTAAGGTAAGTTTACTTGCATTTTAATGTGGAATTAACAGTTTATTTAGTCATAGCATTCCCATTTCACTTGAATTAAGTGTCGTGGGTCTAGGAGTCAGAATTCACTTGCATCTTCATTAAAACATGTAATGCATCACAGGTGTTAGTTGCATAGCTATAAGTGTGAATAAAATGACTGAGTTTAAAAGTGCGGTTGCATAGCCTCTCAAGTTTTAATCCTCATTTCTCAAATAAATGAAGATTTTTTTTTTTTATTTACTTCAGCAGGTAAAATAAAACCCTTGCTGAACTTTATAGATAAGCGATTTGAGATACTGTACAACTGCATCTCTTGCTAGAATTCCTTATTTCCCAATTATGTCACCTTGCAGTTGTCTACCTGAGCAAAATGTGTCCTGGCTGTTTATCTTGAAAAGCAGAACTATACTTAGTATTTTGTATGCAAGAACTGTTTGCACACAGTAATTTTTCACACAAAAAGTGAATTGAAAAGCAGGATATAAAGTTTATACATCTTTTCCTTCTGTATAGTTCTCCAGTGTTTCCCTATTTAGAAAAGCACATACTGCTTCATAAGAATTCTTCATAGTTCCTTGATGAACTTTGTATTTATTGTTTCAAAACTGCACTTTTGTGTCAAATTGATGAGATAGGAAAATTTAGGGTTTTTAGGCGTGTTTGGTTCTGAGATTTATCTGTCTTTTAGTTAAATGATCCGATTTAAGTTTTGACAGAAAGATTTATGGAACATTATCCTGAAATCTGATTGAAAAAAAAAGCAAACCTGCTATTGAATCTCTAACTTTCCATCATGATGAATCGTTTGTTATTGTTACTAATTTTAGTGGGATGTTTTTCTTTGGGATTTTTGTTCTTCCAGAGTACTTCGGAAGACATCTCAAAGACCTGCACTGTGGTTAAAATCTTTGGGTGATCTTATATCACTGAACTAGTCTGTTGGTTTTGTCTTATATACGCATCAATGAGGGTTATAGTTTCTCCAAAGCCAGTGCGACTTCTTGGCTCATTTATCATAACATGTAAATGTCAGGATTGAGAGATGGAAAGGAAGGCTAGGCTGTCCCTTACAACCTGTCTCAGGCAGCTAAATCCTTGTTTTTTATCTGCTTAAATTATGTTTCACCTTTTGTGCAGTTGTTTGTAGTTGCAGCTGTGAAGTGTTCTGTTTCTACAGAGCGTTTATAAAAGGACTCCATAGTTATTGGCGTGTTATAAAGTTACTTTTTGAAAATAGAAGGGTTTGGCAGCTGGGAAAGCAAAGCACTGCTCACCGACATGGGCCAGGGCATCTGTCAGGGCTTTTTCTTTTGTGTTATTGTATTTGATCATTTCCAAGAGACTCAGACAAATTTGGAACCTTTAAAGCTGCTGTTCCAGTCTATGGTGCAAATATTGCCAAAACACTGCTTGCTGATCAGGCTTTGGTTTCATTTTGAGTAGGTGGATATAGCATGTGGATGCTACCTGTGGATTTCTCATACCAATTTAAACATTATTTAGGATTTACTTGATGGAAGAGAAATATGCGCTAGATCTTGAAAAGCAGATGATTAGAATGTCTTAGTATGGGGTTAAGCATGTCCTTATGCGAGGAAGGTGCATTTCATTTGAACGGTCTGTTGTTTAACTATGTTTTTCTAAAAAAACAGGTGACAGGGAAAAAGTTATTTTCTGCAAGCCATCAAACCTATGAAGCTGTGCGATCACTATGGGCGAAAAAGGAAGATGTCACCAAGGTAGGCTTCCTGAAGTAATGACGAACTCAGAAGTTCAAAGGGAGGAAAAAGTAAATGAGAAGGTCAAGTACTATTCTGCTGATACTGTGTAAGATTACTGATTGCATTAAGTGAGGCACAAAAACCCCTTTGATATTTTGTAAATTCAGTGTTTAATGTCGTATTTGTTATACCTTTCAGACACTGATTTTTTTTTTGCTCTTTTTAAAGAGAATGAAAGTTTCTCAGTTATATTAACATTTAGAAGTCTTTTGCTTTTAATCTATGGTCATTATTTGTATGCAGTCCTCACCTTGTATTTCCACTGAGGAGTGCAAATTGCATTCTGAATTTTGAAAATGAGATTCAGATAAATGCAGTTAAAATGAAAGCAAAACAAGAATTGTGGTAAAGACAGCTTCTATTGTATTTTTTTTTCCCTGAGTGAAGCCTGTTCCCAAACCAATATATTATTTTTGATTACTAAGATGTTACCATGATTTATCTTTCCATCTTCTGTTAACTAAGGGTAGCAAGTGTTCTGTGAATACTAAATGCTATTTCAGTCTTGTGTGAGACTGTAAGTTCTTCATCTGTAAATGAACAGAGACTTCCTTGTGAAGGGTCTCAGGTAAAAGCACAGTGTCAGACTGAAGTAAACTTCCTTCCATGTGTATTTGAAGTTACTGTAGCTGAACTGTGGGGTTCTTTCATGCTTTGTTTTTTTTTTCCCAACCACGTCCCTTCCATGCAGCTGACTTTAACATTGCCAGTTGAATATCGTTAAATGATGTCATATCTGAAAGTAATTTCATGAAAGATAAGCTTTCAGACTTGAAATCTTTATTTTCCGATAATGTTTTAAGCATATAGCCATGTGCATTTTTTTAATTAATGTTTTATTCGCAGCTGCCACAGGAGTCAAAATCAGTTGCCCAGGAAGATAAGAAAAACAAAGACATTTCTAGTACAAAACCTGAGTCTGCTATTGAGTCAAGATCGTCCAACAGAACAGAATTTTCTCCAGTAGAGTCTTGGAGTAGTAAAGATCCAGTGCCTTCATCAGGTGAAGTAAAAATTTCAAGTGTTATCTCAGGGCAACACACAAATCCTATGCAAATTCTGATTTACTTGACTTAATTCTGTAGTTACCCTTGCTTTAACATGGAGCAGACTGTCACAGCCCAAGCTGTCAGTATACACCTCAGAGCCTCAGGGAGGTGGTAATTTTCTCACTGTGGACCCTGTCACAGTATCAGAATTCTTGTATATTTGTTGTTCATTCTCAATAATGTTTTCTTTCGTTCTGGATGGTGTGGACTGCATATTGTTACCAATGAGATGGTATCATCAAGTATTTCTGTTAAATACCTACTTTAAATTATCTGTCTGTTATCAGAATACCGTAAGTACGATTTAAAGGATTACTGCTGGATTTTTGTGAGAACAGCTGGTTTGAATTACAGTTCATTTCTCTGTATGGGTTCTTTATCTTCAGATGTTGGTAAAAGAGGAATGCGTGATTTTATTTTCTAGGTTTTCTGCAGTGGTGTTCTTCGTGCATCTAAAGTGCTTGAGATAATCGAATAGATCATGTAACAGCATACATAACATACAAATATTTTCATAGGCCAATTGCTAAGATAAATAGCGGAATTACCTGTTGAAGTATAACTAAATTTGGTTTGAATGTTGTTATATTTTGTAGGGACAAATTCTGAATTTTACTTGTCACTTAAACTTGCTTACTTTTTATTGTGTTCTTTAGCAGAATGTTTGTTTTTCTGGAAAGCAAGCAGAACACATTTGGATAGCGTTTTAATATTTTTTTTTTCTTTCACTATAATATACCTTCGCAACTGTATTTTTCCTGATTCGGTTCGTTGAATGCTTTAATCTGTTTTTATTATACATTCGCTTCAGGCCACATTATCTTTAATGCTTTTATGTATTAGAGAGTAGGAGGAAGACCTGCTCTCCATTGACTGCTCTATGCTAATAATTACAACATGCCTTCATCATCCTGTATCTCTTACGTAGTTTTAATGAGAACATTTGTGTTTGGTAATACAATAATAATCAAAATGTGTCAATAAGCTTTTTTTTTCCCCACAGCTCAAATATATACATTTTTTTCAATTACATTTCTTTAATATCTCTAACAGGAAGAGTGAAGACACCAAAGTTCAAGCCTGATCCAAAGCTTATGGACCACGGTCAGTCCAGCCCAGAAGATGTGGATATGTACAGTACTAGAAGTTAAAACAAATCTGCTTACAAGTCTTTGCAAAGTATTACAAATAAGGGGGAGGGAAGAAGGGAAGGAGTAATCCTTACAATACATACTCTGTGAGGTATAATTTAATCAGGTATTTTCTTATATCCCAATTTGTAGTATTGACCATCATAATTCTGTTTAGTGAATAGTTTGTTTCTCGTTACTTACAAGCAGTGAGGATTCACTCATTGTTGGTGTCATTAGTGAGACACTGAGAAAATGAGATTTGTCAGTGTCTTCTCACAATGAAGTTTCTCTGTGCCAAGCTTGTTAATGTCACTTCCAAAGGATATTTGAAAATGTAAACATAGCTCTGTAGGGCTCGGCTGTTCGTTGGTCTAGAAGAAGAATGTGATGGATGGGGTTTGCAGAGCCGCCTTTGTCTTTTTTCTTTCAGCTCTGGACTGGAGTGTAACATCTCCTTGGTCTGAGTACCCTTAAAAGTTGGTTGTTATATGTTACAAATAACATTAGCTTTAACACTTGTATAAACAAGTCACCTTTTTTTTCACTGCAAAGTCATTTGGTGGTGTTTGCCTCTTTCACAAAGGTGAACGGAAGCAACTTCTTGTCCTGCATGCTTCTCGTGTATTTAAATTTCTCTTAAGTTGGGAAAAACACACATACTCTAAAAGATCCTTTGTAGACTATGCATTAGTTTTCACATACTTCTACTATTTTGAGGAATTGTATGCAAATTGCTTAATCCAGGAAACTGGTACTGTTTCACTTTATATAGAATGCATTAGCAGTGGTGAGGAAGTTGGAAGCCTCCTGTAGTTTTGAGGTTTGAAGTGCTGACAAATATTAAAAATGCAGAAGTAGTAGGCAGCCAACTTTTTCTTCCCAGAAGTTTGTATGCAATACCCATTGATCTTGGTAGGATTTCTGTGAAATTCTGTCTCTTTCCATAAGAGCGACATGAGAAATTGATTAAGTTTTGTAGGATTAAACTTTCAAACACTGTTTTTATCATTGTGTATTTCACTCCACTTCTGTTCATCCTGCATTTCTCTTCAGAAAATACTCTTGTAAGGGTTGGAATAGATCTGGTAGTCTTCCTTGATCACAGTGCGACTCATTATCAGTACACAATGATAATCACCCTGCTGCCCAGAGGTAATCTCATCTGTGTCTACTGTGGCACTTCCCTAATACATAAACTACAGAAGGACACTGTGCTGGTAGTTTGTCCTTCGATCTGTTGAATTCTATTATCTTTCAATTAATGAAAACATGTGCTTTGTTGTGAAGTTGGGGGGGCGGGGGCGGAAAAAGAACAAACTGTGCAAACAGATAGTTTGGTTGGAACATAAACCTGAAAAGAAATGCTGCTTCATATGGATGTGTTCTTGGCGCTGGGATGCGAAGGGATATTTGTTCCTGTTCTGCGTAAGAAGAGGTTTCACAGCCTTGTTCCGTCTTTTAAGGCCGCTAACGCAAAGCAGGTGTCTCTGCATTGTGGGCAAAGAGTATTCCTGGTGCCACGGTGGGACTAGTGGAAGCTGTGAGGAGGTTCTGCACAATGACACAAATCGTGAATGAGCAAAAGAGTAAGGAAGGCTTTTATGACAAGTCAGAAATAGTGAGGTACTGATATTTTGGAGTCCGAATTTCAGGCAAAGTGGTGTGTACAGAGTCCAACAGAAGGTGAAGTCAGTGAATGTGAAGTTTAAAGAAGAATTCTATTAGTTAAGCTTGCTTGGGACAGATGACTTGGAATTTGATGTGTTTTGTTTCTGTAATCATCTCCTAAGGCCCAGGAAACTGTCAGAATTCAGGCAGCAATTAAGGGATATTAACTTAATCTTCACAGAGCTCCTGAATGAGACACATTTAGTGTTCCATCACAGAGAGAGGAGTAGAAAAATTAGATGGCTGGGCTTCATATACCATTTCCAGGGAAACAGAAGAAGACATAAGGCAGGAAGTGAAGATGATGAAAAAACGATCATTTTCAAATGCAGGACTAGATGGCAGAAATTGTATTATCTGTCTCCCTTTAATCAGATTCTGGATAAAAAACGTAGAAGATAAAACATCTGCACTAAATTCTGTTTAAATTCTAATTCATGTCTTTCGAATGATAAGCTACCACAACAAGTCAACAAGAAAGGTGAGATGATGCGGGTTTGCATGGATGTTGTAGGGGTTTACTCCGGTGCCATTTTTAGGTACATAGTGCAAAACGATGCACAGGAATTAGTCTGGGAGCACAGAGAGAAGCTGCCTTGGACACTTGTGAGGGAACAAGAGCTGGTCTGGTCCGGTCCTTTCCATACTTTAAGGGCGTTACCACTCAAATCTCATGTGACAGGTGGAAGTGTCTGGTCTTCAGAAAGTCCACTGGGCACCTCGGTGGTTAGACAGTCAAGAAGTAGATGTTTCATACAAGCAGTTTGTGTTACAAGCCCTGATTTTACAGGAGGTTCATGCTGTGAATGGACATGATACACATGCCTCAGAGTCAGATTGTCATTCAGAAGTCTTAGGTAGATTTTCTGGGAGATGATAACTTAAAATTGTTGCTCCCACCCATTCTGATGAATGAGCAGTATGAGGAATACGGTTCTAGAGCAGATAAAATGATGTCTCTGTGCTGGGCCGGTTCTTGCTGGTAGATGAGAGGAGTGATTCGTTGCAGGTCTGTTCCAGGATGGGATTTGCCTGCTACTTTAGGTTTTTAACTAGCTGCTACGTAGTTTAGTTTTTTCATCAGTTGAGATGAAAAAACTAAACTAAACGTTCTCATTCTTTTCTACAGGATAAGATAATGTTTTGTTTGTTTCTCTATCAGCAGTTTTTGTTTAATATCCCTCCACAGTTGAAAAGCTGGGACTAAAGATAGAGGCTTGGGTTTTGGCACTGAAACAGATATAGCTAAATACAACTGTTTCCCTATCTGCAGCCAAAGAAAACAGGGCAAAAAAGGTATGAAAAGTTTTGTGTCCTGTCTGCTTTCAGAAAGACAATAATCAATCTCTGAGTTGATATTTCTCTGTCCTAGATCATAGATGTATTAGTAAGGGGAAAGAATTTTTTAGTAAAACCTGGAATATGATGTATTGTAATAGTTCTTTGCTGGCATAAACCTCTGTGAGAGTCGGTCGTGAGACACATGATGAGAGAAATTTGTAAAGGTGCGAAAAAGATGCTGGTTATTCTAGAGAAGTTTGGGGTGTATTTGCTGAAATGAAGGCAGCCCAAATCGCATTACTCATCTGCTCTTGTACAAGTATTGGAATGGTGACTGTGAATCTTTATTACTCCACTGCCATTCTGTGAAGTGTTTTCCTTTGTCAGGTCTAACGAGGTGCCTGCCCTCTGCAGTTCACACACCCAAACCTCCGTGTTTCATACAATACTCTGCAGATGACTTGTTCCAGATCACTCCAAGGAACTGTAGCCACATCTCTGTGTTCATAATTTATCGTAAAGGTGCTATGCAATGGCTTTAAAAAAGCAAATCCAAATCTATATTATGCAATGCTTGTGAGTCCTCACTTTAAATATACGTGCCTGACTTGATCTCTTTAAGATTTCAGATCCAGTATACTAGCCTGTTAAACAAGGGAGAATTAACATAAGTACGTGGGAAAAGGTGCATTGTAAGACATAGATTTATTATTTTATAGTGAAACACTTTGAAATGCCTCTCAAATGTATCATTAATAGTCACTTAAAGTTTCTTTCATAATGCAATAATACAGTAACATAATAAAAGAATGTATACTGTAATTTTTATATGTTATATATTTGTGAAAAATCCAATGTCTTACAGAAATGGGTCACATGATATTTTGTAATATATAAATAGTTTTAATGCATGTTTTTTATTTATGGTCAATTGTATTCGTATATAGAGATTTGCAACTTGTTGATTTTTTTTATTTACATAAACCTGATTGTGATACTTTATTTTGTCATATTATGGTGAAGCGCCTGAAAATAAAGGGTGATAAGATACTTTGTAAAAATTAAGTTTAACTTTTGTATGTTGTCTCATCTGTGGTGCAAATTGTCAATTCCTTTTCTCTAAAGTACGTTTAAGAAGTTAAGTGGCAAACGTGACTAAGTCACACGTGTTTCACTAATGTTGGGGAAAAAACTTCACCCCTGAAGTACCGCAAAGTGCATTCCTGGAAGAAATCACCGAAGTCACATCCAGGAGATGTTAATGCTCAGCATTCAGTTGTTTGTGTGTCTTAAATGTTGACAAGTGCTTCCATTTTCTTTTCGTGGTAATTTCTTCTGAAGATTGCTGTAGCTCAGAACTTGGAATACAGGCGGCTTTTATCCGCACTGCAGGAATGACACATATTGTTAAAAGAACGAGGCAGATAGCAAATGTATTTCCCTCAGTATGGCTCCATGATAATCTTCCAGGTAAAGTAATTTGCCAATCCGAGAGTCATAAATAATTTACTACATGGTGTAACCCACAGCGTAACACTTTAAAAGAAGAAAAACTGTGTGAATAAGTACTGTGGCCGTTTTAATGGCAGATTATCATTGTGATTCTTGAATAACTTAGGAAACCTTGTGAGGATTTTTTTAATGCATCTGTATAGTTACCTTGCGGTGAAAGTTTGGAGTCTTTCTGAATCACATTCGTAAACAGAAAACGTATTTTAAATCTAAAAAGAAAGTGGGATTTTACAAACTATGCTTTTTTGAAAGTAGCATTAGTGTGCACTAGATTGTGTGTAGTTTTTATTTTAAATTGCAGGATTCTAAGAGGCAAAGCTCAGGCACGTGCTGATGGTAAGCTGCAGTCAGGAAAGGCCGTAATTGAAAACATTCTGGAAGTTATCACATTATTTGTATTACAGCAGTATTGATGGGCTCTTTTAGACGTGAGCAAGAGTTACAAACCAAACTGAAATGCTAAGGAGAAGGAAATCTGAAAGTTGGAAAATCCTGTTCTTACACTTTTTTTAATTTAAAGAAACTCCTTTATTTTTTAAAGTCTCATGGGCAGGTCTATTTTGTGTTGTAAAAAAATGGATGTATCAGTACATGCTAAGAAGGTGGAGAAGAGAAAGGAGAGGGAAATGGAAGTTCCACCCCTGCCTTGGAAGTGGTGAAAGGAAGGTGCATTTGTGGGTTCTGAGTCAGAACACCATTAATCCAGGTCGTAGAATCATAGCAGGTGCAATTAGTTCTGTGCCCTTTTGTTGATGGGCTGTAGGATATTGTTTTTACCGAAACAACTGAAGGAAATTCCTTGCTGGGACCAGGTAATAGGTCTAAACTGAGGCTATCGTGGGTGTGAGGGTTGGTAACATTTTAGGCTTTGTTTGTAGCAGTCCTAACATCAATATTCCTGGGATCTCTGGTAAAGCAGTCTGCTGGCAGCGCTGAGAATCTGTCCTATTGTCTGCTGTAAAATTAAGTACTGTTGGGTTTTCAGCCAAGGCAGAATTATTTCAGGGATTTGCCAGGCATTGATTTTTACAGATCATTATTTATCCTTTGAAAGGTAAAGGTTAAACTTTACCTTTTGGTGTTAATCTAAGTGCATCTGGCATGTTTTCATAAGCACTTAGCTCCTGCCAGATGAAGAAGTCCATGTTGGGATTTTATCAGTTACGGAGAAATTTCGAGAGCACCATCCTAAAAATCAATGCTTGTGCTAACTTAAAACGTCGACGCAGTCGATCTTTCACAGACTTCCTTTGAGTGGATCCCCATTTATTCCCGTGTAAGTTCTTCAGGGTGATGAGTCAGTCAGATAGAGGCCATGGCTGATTCAGGATTGTGTTGCACAGGGAATGTTGGGAATTAAAAAAAAAAAAAAAGAGGAAAAAGAAAAGGAAAAGGAAAAAAAGGTAAGCCTACAGTTTGGGGTGTGCTGTGGTGTCACTGTTTGTTGCCATTCATCGTTACCGGAAGAGTATTTTTTGTTATCTTCTCAGAAAGGAATCAAGATTGCAAAAGAGAAAAGTTAGTCAACAAAACTTAATGGTAGGTGCATACAATTACAGGATTCCTTTTAATCAACATTTTTATACTCTTGATCCATGTCTTTGACATGTGTTTAAAAACAATGTATATTCAAGGACCTTTGTCTTCAAATACATTCAAAGTTTGTTATCTGTAAAAGGTAACGTAACCCTAAAAGTAGAACAGATGAACGCTTGGGACATACACCTTAGTGTGTTGAAACTGAATTGTTAAAGGAAGCTTTGCTTATGTACTCAAAAATTCAGAAATAGCAGGATTAACGAGACATTTTTATGGAACTACCCAGTTGTCAAAAAAGAAAATATGCTGGGTAAGTTGTGTCTGTTCTAAGTTAATTAGTAATTATTTATAGAGAAGGATGCTATAAAACAAGCTCCACTCTTGAAGTCCTGCTTTTCGTTCTGTTTGTGGCCAGTGGTTCCCTGAGCGCACAAGAAGCTTTAGAACCTGAGATGTTGTTGCGTTTGGGGTTTGTCCCATGGGTGCAGCTTCTGAGATCCGCCTTGTGGTTCACATAGAGTTCATTTTTAAATAATGGGAAAACAATGAAAATGTTAAGAGCTTTGTGTGACAACTCCTTACCTGCGTCTGCTGTTGTGGAGTGGTTCGTAGTTCTTGAGCTCTGTGCTGCCAGGAGTGTGGTGGGGTTTCACACAGACGTAGGTGTGCGTTTGCTTTCAGCTGTTACTCTGTACCTCTATACATTAAAAAGTTTGCAATACAACTGAAATACTGGGTGTTCTGCTGGTTTTGAATCATTTTGAGTCAATCCGTCAGTGTCAAAAGGACGTATTTTAAATTAGTAAGGTAGTTTAGTTCTTTTTCACTAGGAAGGAATACTTGGTATATGGGTTGAAAAAAACTATGCATTCTTTTTACAGCAAGTGGTTTTAGGTTTTTTTTCAGATGAACAGGGAGAAAATCATCAGTAATTAAGAGCATGGCAACCAGAATGCATTGGGAAAATCAAAGGTTATTTCAAAGGGGAAGGTAAGTCATAAGGAATTATCTCCGATTCTCTTAAGAGTATACACTTATTGGTCAGGATTTTGTTTTTCTGGGAAGATTTCCTACAGATTTTACTTATTTTCTTATTACCTCTGTTCTTTACGTGGTAGCTACCAGTTACTAGTAATTAGATATCACAAACCTGATAGTCATGTAAGCCAGCTGCAGTTATGATTTTTCTAATAGAGTTTTGGTTCGTGATTTGAGGAATTTTTTCATGCTACTTTAGCCTTTAAATTGCCAAAAAAGTTACTGCTTTAAGGATAACTTTGCATTTATATAGACTACAGTCTATATAATGAATTTTATTTGTTACAGATCATATGGGTAGTTAAAAAACTTTAGTTCTGTTTATCTCCTAGATAACGTGGTGCCAAATACAACAAGTGATTTTTTTAATTGTACTTCATAACATATGATTTATATTTAGGTTGTCTTGGAAAATGCTTCAATGTTGATGCCCTTTTGAAAGGAAGGAGTACAATATATGTAAATAGATTTGTACGAATGCAAGTCTTGATCGCTGTGTAATCATTTAGATTTACCTCTGATTAACAGTAAATGTTGTATCAGATTGTTGTGGGCAGTGGGGAGGAAGGAGGTTTCCATCTTTTGTTGAGATAAAGGCTGCTCATAGCATCGTTTCTCTAGCTAATAATGCAGTAGTCATGAGTTTGCTAATCCACCTGTTCACGGTGTAAAACCCCTCTTAAAATAGCAAAACCATACCAGCACCGCTGCTCTGCTGCTGCTTTCTTCCTCTCAGCTGCCGGAGGGGCTCCGAGGATCTGCTCCGAGAGCTCTGCCACTTCGTTCTGGCTTTGTTCTAAATGTGAAAAGTTACGCAAAACTCTACTCAGCTGTGTTGGCTGGTTTGGGGTTTTCTGAGTACCACAGCAGTGCTTGACCTTGCAATGCACAGTCCGGGCCTTGAGTTTCTCTCTCCATGTCTCCAATGGTGTCTTGCCATTGCTTGTTTGCTTGTACAAATCTTGTTGTAGACCAAAATAAGGAACAATCCCAATGCAAAACACACAAAAAAGGTTTTCTTGGAGGTTTTGAATCTCAAATGGGTTTAATGATTTTTAGCCTGTGCCAGCAATCCAGAGATGACACCTAGTGGAATTCAGATACAACCACACTTAAATGGTGTGATAGAAATCATAATAATATAAGCCATACAATTTACTGGCTAACTGGAAGATGGACACAAAATCTCAGTAATTTAACCAGGTAAACCTTCATTTCTTAAATAATTTCAGAATACTGAAGGTACGAGTCAGTGGAAATTAAGATCTACTGTCAACAAAGTACGTCATATGAAACTTAGATTTCTGAGGTAATTAGAAATACAGCCCACTAACAGTATGTTACTGTATAATTGCATTAAATAAATATTTGCTTTGTTTTCATTTACAGCCAGCTGCACTGGAGTTTAAGACTTCGTGGCCTGCCGGTGTAATACAGACAACTTCTGTCCTACTGATATTTCTTGTCAATGTAAAAATGAAGAACCTTTTTGCAGGTAGGTTCTGAGATTGGTTAGTGGGTTCCCAGAGGGGCCTGGGGGTTGACCCCAGCATCATGCCATGGGGTCTTTGCTTGACCTCAGGCTCGTGCTGGGCCTATCTCTGCCCACGAAGGACAAGGGCAAAGGCTGGAGCCTTGCAGCACATCCATCCTCTGCTGCGGGGGGGACATTGTGGCCGTGCTGCTTGGGTCGCGTTCCCTCACCCGCCACCGTGCTGGGCAGCCCAGGGACCCCGGGAGGACACCGCAGCAGTTCGAGTGGCTGTAGACTTTGTGCCGGCTTCTGTGTGCTCTTTGGGAGGAGCTGCCTTCCCAGACCGGGCTGCGGGGGGGCAGCCGGGGCAGGACGCCCAGCTCCGGGCGCCCAGCCGGGCTCTGCCAGCCGTGCCGGGGGAAGAGCAGCCCGCGGGGCTGGGGCCACAGCTCTAGGGGTGGGGAACCGACCCCGGGGTGCCGGGAGCTCGGGACACGGGGCCGGGCGGAGCGGGCACCGCCTCCCGTCGGTGCCGCAGGTGCGGCGGGCGCGGCCTCTTTAAGAAGGCGGCACCGCCCCCCCGTGCCCCTCCCGCCGCTGCTGCCGGGAGGCGCCGGCCGGAGCCGCTGCAGGTACCGGGCGGCCC